>JALIZH010010131.1:0-107917 GCA_030522465.1 Rhipicephalus appendiculatus
AAAATTCATCCTCTTGTAATCATCGAAAGACAAGCCTTGAGACTGTGTTTAGGCCTTCCTAAATTTGTTGCAATCAAGGTTTTGTATTTGGAAGCTCGGATACCCTCACTTGCTACCCGTTTTAAATTGTTAGCGGTGCAATCTTTTCTAAGACTGTACGAATCCACTGTAAGACGTTCAGAAACAGTATTTATTTCCCATCCGGACTTGTTTTTGGAGCATACTGGCCGAGATTCCGTACGCCTCAAATTCTGGTTATACAGTGCCTTCTTGACAAGTTGAATGTTCAAATTAGAGACATTACCCCAATCAGTAATAACAGCAATTCTATTACCATACAATTTGATGATATCTTTCCAAAAAATGCTAAACTAATGTCGTACCCGTTTTTAAACTCCATTTTAAGTGATTACCTGGTACATTCCCCAATACAAACAGTCATAGCAACTGATGCTTCCCAATGTGACGAAAAATGTGGAATTGGTATTTTCTCTCCTGCCCTAGATTGGTCATTTTCTCTTCGCCTCCCTGATTTTGTTCCTATTTTTGTGGCAGAACTTTCAGCGATTATTCTAGCGCTCCGCAAAACAACAGCATCAACAAGTTCCGCAGTAATTCTGACAGATTCTTTATCGGTGTCCTCTTCCCTCACTTCAAATGAGGACTCACATGTGCTAAGTGCATTCAAATCATTAATTCCCCCCCCCATATAAACTTGATTAAGTTGGTGTGGCTCCCAGGACATAAGGGCTTGTTTCTGAATGAAATGGCGGATGCGCTAGCAAAGTCATCTCTGAATGGTCCGGTTATTCATTTATGACCGGCTTCGCGATTCATTATAGGCGCTAGAATAAGGAGAAAAATGATGTTGGACGAGTTTTCTGCGCCGGCATTAACAGCCACATTAGAATTTCAACACCTCAGTCACCATTGGAACAGTAAAATGTGTCAAACACGAGAACTTGAAGTCGCAATCACTAGACTACGCTGTCAGACTCCTTATCTAAATTTTTATTTACACAGAGCTGGTCTGGCAGCTTCCCCTAACTGTTCTTTCTGCGGAGTACATGAGACAACACAACATTACCTCATCTCCTGTAATAGGTACTCTACATTGCGCAAAAGTACTTTAGGTGCTGTTTTCCGAATCCTTAGAATTGATCTAAATGTACCAAATGTTCTTTCTTTCGGGGCTTTGTCCCTTGGCCACAGTGACGGGAAGGTTGCCAATGCCTTGGAGAAGTTTATTAAAGAATCGAAGAGGTTTAGATCGTAGAATAAATTTATCCACCTTACTTATTTTCTAAACTCCTTGTTTTTAATCAAACTGCTCGCATCAACATTTATTTCAGTATTTTTATTCATATATTATTATTTCCAATTTTTGATTAATTAATTCTCCTTTCATCTTTAAATCGACATCTAACCTAATATTTACGAATTTCTTGCTAAACTACCCGGTTCTTGGCCAATCCCCCAGCGTGGGTGTGTGCCACGGTCTAAAGGATCTACTCTACTCTACTCTACAGTTCTGGAACGTAGGCAGACCGGGCCGGAGGGCTACCGAACCCGCATCAACGCGCGAGGTTCCCGCACACAGGGCACCTGTCTTCGGGACAGTGAGCGCCTCACGGTCATTGCCTCGCAAGACCTGGTACGCGGCCTGCTGCTGGCGGAGAACCCGCACCTACGCGCGAGGTTCTAGGCTTCCTGCCGCCTTCGAGACAGCGAGCGTCGCAAGGTCCTGGCCTGGCGCTGACGAGCCCTACCTTGCTACCGACGATGACGACTACCGTCTACCGAGCGATGGGTCGCTCACTCGCTCCTTAATCCCTGCTGCTGCTACATCACTTCCACGCCGCACACCTACCCGACGACGACTACGTCGCCGCCGGGACACTACCAGCTCGCTACTTCCCGGAATCTAGCACCGCCACGTGGTACGATTGACTAACGTTGTACTTTGTCGCTTTATGTATATCGTGTGTGTGTGCGGTCCAGTATAATTGTCGTGTGGTTTTTAAAATCAGCCACCGTCTCCTCCATCCTCAACGCGTCATACGCTCTGCGGCGTGACGATCCTGACAACACAACATCACATACGTGGCGTTCGCGGAACAGGACTGCTCTTAACCTGTGCAAAGGAGCATCGCGTTGCTTATGCGTGTTTGACGGTTAACGATGGAGACAGAAAAGCTCTCGTCAATTGGGAAGGAACGGGGGGTTGCGCAGTTCAGAGCTAAAACAGTGAATAGAGGAAGAGCGCGCACGTGAGAGAGAAGTTTGTGAAGCTCCTTTAGCCGAACGCAATGCGGCAAAGGAAGCTGACGCGGAGGCCCTGGCAAGGTTGAATGAAGAGGAGGAGGTACTGGAACTCAGGTTGAAGCTGCGAGAATTTGACGTGACAACGGGTAGCATGAGTACTGGCCAATTAACGGACAGTGCGCACATGGGCTCTCCTCAAAGCTACGAGAGTCCGCACAAACTCATACCGCCCTTCAACGAAAGCCGTGACGACTTAGAGGCTTATTTCCAGCGCTTTGAACGCGTCGCCATGAGTTAAGATTGGCCGCACGACAAATGGGCCCTGTCGCTAAGCCTCTGTTTGGCAGGCGAAGCGCCAAGTGTTGGCAGAATGGCACCTGATCATGCCATGAATTATGCAACATTGAAGAAGACGTTGTTGCAACGCTTCACGTTCACTGAGGAGGGGTGCCGCACCGAGTTTCGGTCGGAGAAACGTGAGAACTGCGAAACCGGTCGGCAGTTCGCGGGGCGAATTTAGGATATTTTGACCATTGTCAGGAGATGGCCAAGACCGAACGGACATATGACGCTCTGCCTGACGTCATTTGTTTTGGAGCAGTTCCTCATGACATGTCATTAGAAGCTGGCAATTTTCCTGCGATAAAGGAATTGCCAAGGAATTGAAAAGCTGGCAGAAGCCACTGATCATTATATGGAGGCCCAGGGTTTAGTGAATCTCGGCAAAGGTAAAATGGAAAGCGAACCCACAGTTCCAGCAGATCAAGCTCGGACCACGTCTCGAAAAAGAGGAAAAAGGGGAGGCGCAATGCTTTCTTTGTGGAAAACGCAGTCACAAAGCTGCAGACTGCTGGACAAACACAAATGAGCCAAAGACAAAAACACCCTTCTGCGAAAAGTGCACGCGTAGTGGGCATAACACAGATCACTGTCCGGAAGAAGCAAGCAGTCTTAAGAGAGCTTCGTGTTTGAAGAAGTGGATATGCCCAAAACAACAAATCAGAAGACCGAGGTCTTGCGGCACCGTACTAATCGTTCGGCACACAAGGCAGGGCGAATGCCTAAACGGGAGGACAAACGTACGCCTACGGTCGAAGGTGTCCTCGAGGGCCAGCCTGTTACTGTTTTAAGGGACACGGTATGTGACTCGGCTATTGTCAGAAGGTCCCTTTACCAGACAGTAAGTTAATAGGGAAGGTTTCCTGAGTCTGTGTTTTTGATAGAACAGTATTGAAACTTCCGGAAGCAGACGTCCGTATCGTTTCACCTTTCTTCATAGGCGAGATTCGCGCGATCTGTATCGACGATCCTCTTTACGACGTTGTCTTGGGGAACATGAAAGGGGTCCGTGATGTCTCTGATCCAGATAAGGAATGGAAAAGACGTTTGCACCCGTCTAGTCCAGTGTGAAGAATCGCCTAGGCCGGAAGCTGACAAAGGCTCTACCACTGCACCTCAACTTGCAGAAACCCTAACATCGGCTGCAAGCGAACCCGAAGACAACACAGAAGTGGCTGCGACAATCGGACAGAGTTCTCGTCTGCTAACGGTACCGGTAACATGTCCCCCGGGTAGCAGTTCAGTCGATTTGAAGAAAACGCAGCCAGATGACAGCAGCCTACAGAAATGCTTTGAAGCTATGGACAAAATGATAAACACCAGGTTTGCCGAGGTTCTATTCGCTACAAAACAAGGAATTCTTTATAGGAGATACACGCTACGGCCGAAAAGAGAAGTGGAACAGCTTGCAGTACCGAGGAGCCTCCGATATTTGGTGATGGAAACGGCTCACCAAGGGATTTTTTCGGGTCATCGAGGGAGGCACTAAACTTACAAGAGACCATGTGTTCCAAGAATTCTATTGGCCGGGTGCTCGGTCAGACATTACACGATTCGTTAAATCGTGCACCACGTGTCATGGAACCGCTTCCAAATATTTATTTGGGTGAGTACCAACAGGAAATACTGTTGTCACTGACATTTAATTTAAAAGAGCCACGGCTGATTATGTGTGACCATTATCTCCGATGTCAGAGGAAGAAAACAAGCCAGCATTCGCATTGTTGCAATCCGCAGGTTTTAGAACAGACATCATGGAGCCAGTCGACTCCGCTCCCCGCAGATGGAAACGTGCCAAAAAGTACGGGTGGCGAAGTTTCTTCAGACGAGAACAGGAGTGCACTCGTTCCTGGCACTTATGAAGTTCAACTTCACGGTCAAGAGAAAAACAAGGGTTGCGGGAAGTGGAGACTCTATAAGCCGGTTACCATGCCCATGCATAATGCGTCTACGAAGGCTTGGGGTTTGGTAACGCGTATTTTTCAAGTGGTTGTCTGTAATGTAGACCACGCAGACATCTTGACACTTTTGTGGCTTTTTGTCTATTTTCTCATGCTGTGTACTTTTGTGCATTTGAAAGTTCTGAGTGTGGGGTGCTCAGAACTGTAATGACAGAGTTCGTGTTGTCCCATAAGAGCCGAGTGTGCGGTACTCACTAAAACTCGCTACTTTCAGCGGCCATATCCCGTACCGTTATTGAGTGGAACAGCAAGTTATTGGCACAGAAAACAATATAGTCATTCAGTGTGTTTCGCATCGTCAAAGCATCACCGAGGAACTCTGGTGAGAGTTTGTGGTTACAATCGTGTGCCGAGTGTGCGGTGCTCGGAATTGTGGTGCAGTGAGAGTGCTGCGAGTGCGTGTGTCCAACTGTGCCCCAAAGTTTTCAAGGAACAGCGACAAGTTCTTCACAGGGAAGAACTCTCTTAAATGGGGGGTAATTGTGAAGAAGCCCGTTACGGTGAGCCAGCGAGAGCAGACGACGGAGCGGCCGAACGCTGGAAGAAGAGAAAAACGAGAGAGCTCGTGCTGCAGAGAAAAGGGCTCGCGCAGGCGAGACACTTCTGGAACGTAGGCTTAACGGGCCGGAGGGCTACCGAACCCGCATCGACGCGCGAGGTTCCTGCACACAGGTCGCCTGTCTTTGGGACAGCGAGCGCCTCACGGTCATCGCCTCGCAAGACCTGGTGCGCCGCCTGCTGCTGTCGGAGAACCCGCACCTACGCGCAAGGTTCAAAGATTTCTGCCGCCTTCGAGACAGCGAGCGTCGCAAGGTCCTGGCCTGGAGCCGACGAGCCCTACCTTGCTACCGACGATGACGACTACCGTCAACGGAGCCATGGGTCGCCACTCGCTCCGTAACCCCTGCTGCTGCTACGTCACTTGCACGCCGGACACTTACCCGACGACGACTACGTCACCACCGGGACTCTACCAGCCGGCTACTTCACGGACTCTAGCACCGCCAAGTGGGACGATTGACTAACGTTGTACGTTGGCGCTTTATGTATTTGGTGTGTGTGTGCTGTCCAATATAATTGTCGTGTGGTATTTCAAATTAGCCACTGTCTCCTCCATCGTCAACGCGTCACACGCTCTGCGGCGTGACGATCCTGACAACATAATATCACACACCACCTTTTCCCAAGGACGAAGACACTTAGTGCAAATTAAACAAATCCCACTTGAATATTGAGCCATTCGTTCATAAAGAGCACCTTCCAGCAACTATTATTGAGGCTGCTAAGCCAATTTATCCGCAACTAGGCAATCCAGAATTACTCGCTAAATGCTTCCATGGGAAAACTCAAAACCCCAACGAACCGTTCAACAATTTCGTGTTGGAGGATTCTCCAAAAAACGTTTTCCTCGGACACCAATTATTGAAAATATGCACTCTTGATGCTGTGCTCACTTTTAATTATGGCAAACTAGCCCGTGTGAATGTACTGAACTCATTGGGAAGTTCGCCAGGGCACTGCACAGTCCAGGGCCTACGACCCTTGACCTGCGTCGACAGTACTTTGCTGACAGGGCTACACAGAACGCGACAAAGAGGCTCGCCAGGCAAGACATTTGCACACAAAAAATTGGCCGGGTATCTGCGTGCTTCACTGCAAATGGCGTCGAAAGACGATAGTCTTCTGCCGGCCGTACTACTCTGTTTTGCCTTGCCTCAGACAGCGCCTCCTGTATAATGAATCGGTCGCATCTGGCGCGCATTGATAAAATAGAGGAGGCGCTGCGTGAGATATGTACGCCATCTGGCAGTGGCGTCGGGAAACATGAGCTTGTACAGAACCCAGGGCCACTGCCAGGTGACAGCACCATATTGTCGGCAGAGGGCTTTTCGTGCATAGCGTCGCATTTTCAGCACTGCCTAAGAAACACTAAGGTCTCTAGAATCACTTATCTATGCATTTTCTAGTAAAGGAACGCTCCACCAAATACTTACGTAATGATGCGGCGCCTCAGATATGCGTAATATTTGCTTTTTGATAGACAATGAACGCAAGTATGAACTCCGCTACCAATTCAAGATGGCTGGGCACTCAGCAAGTGCTTAAACTTTGGCCGGGTGGCTGAATCGTGTGACAGACAGACCAAAATTTCTGCGCTCAGGTATCCCAAGAAAGATTATCGCGTTTAAAAGAAAAAGTCATATTGGTGATCAGTATCTGCCTAGTGCCTATTGAACGGGTCCGTCAATTTGCCGTTATTTCATTGTACTTTTGAAATAATGCAAAATTTAACCTTTAACCGCATTTATCTCAAAACATGTTTTTTGTACTTTTGTTCCTTTATCTCACCAACCGCAGTAGATTTTGGCTAGTATTTAGATAGCGTACTAGGGAATGTACTGAAGCAGAATTATTGTTGTGTGAGCAAGTGCTCTTCTTGAACACTACATCTAATACCATTGTCACATTTAGGAGGTGACAGGAGAAATGTGCCAGAAAAGGAGGAAGACGAGAAGCTTGGCATGACGTAAAACCACGACACTAGAAGAAGAGGAAAACGAAGCGGAAGGGATAAAAGAGAGGGTGACGTGGACCAAGGGGCCCCGGGTGTTCCATCGTGAGCGCGTGAGCTGGGTACGAGCGTCGCCGGCTTGTGTTCCGGGCGCCCCAGCTCTCGTTCGACGGCAACGCACCGTAGACTCCGGCTGGCCAAAGGACCGGAAGGCAAGCACGAGGACCCGCAGCGGCCTGGGAATGCCATCGGCCTGTGTCCCGAGCGCACCGACCTACGGCACCGCACCGTAGGCCTCGCCTGAGCCTGTTCCTCTGCCAGGGAGACGCTGGCCAGCGCAAGCACCTGCGACGCGCAGGTCACTGAAATCCTGAGCCTCCCAGCCTCAACGACAACGGCAGTTAGCGTTCCTCACCACGGAAGGACGGCGCCACCGACTTGGACGCCGACGTCGGCGCCAGTGCCACCCGCAACGCCACGCCTCATCATGAACCGGTATACGACGCCGTGAGTTGTGCAAGCGACAAACGCTTCGTACTTTTGTTTGTAGTCTGTATAAGATCTTTATTTTGTGATGGTTATGTATAGTGTTCCTTTTTCACATTAGTTGTTATTCTAGGGTTAATGTGTGCTTTGCTTTAGTGTGCAATTAAACATGTGTGTGTTTAAAGAGCCCGCCTCGTCCGTTCCTTCCCGTCTACCGGTGTCCGGAGATCCGTGACAAAGATAAGTGGCGAGCCTGCCAGGATTCCTTTTTCTTATTTTTTGTTCTGGGTCTCACGGATTTCTGTTCGGCGGGGAGGATGGACCTGGTGAAGATACTAGAGTTGGCCGTGAAGCTTGGATTATCGGGTGAAGAAGCGGTAACCCTCTATGAGCGTGAAGTAAAGAGGGGGAGAGATGAGCGAGCGCGGGCACGCGAGGAGAGGCGCGAAGAGGAGGAATGCGAGATAAGGAGAATCGAACGTGAGAAGGAGTTTCTGTTGCGGAAACAGCGGACTTTGGAGGGAGGTAGTGAGAGCAGCAGAGAGAACAGGGACTCTATAGTAGAGACAAAACCTCCAAGGCCGACGCGAGTCTGTCCCAGAGAGTTGATGGCTCCTTTTCACGACAATAGAGAGGATCTGGATGCATATTTGCACCGGTCTCAGCAGATGCCCTTAAGTCAAGGTTGGGATCACCAACCGAGGTTGGCAAAAGCCACAGATGTTAGACCGGGCATAGGAAGGCCACGTATGAATTTACTGTTGGAATTTCGAGAGCCGGAGGCTCACAGCTCTGTTGCGAGAGAGAAGATGACTAGCGACCAGGCAGACTGGGAAAATGAAAAAGGGCTTGTAATCACCAATAACAAAGAAGTTGGCTCAGAAATGGCATGTGTACCCAGTAACGAAGTTGTTAATGAACAGCATGCTGAAAGTGTTGGTGAGGGACCTAAGGAAACGATCGTGTCACCGAAATCGAGAGGAGCACATCGCTGAAAGGTGCATGGCTTGAAGGAAGAAGCATAGGGCAATCGCAAACCACAGGAGTAATGGAGAGTGTGCGATACATTCGCTGGGCACAGACTCACGGGGTGGCTCAGTTAAAGCAAAGAAGAACGAAAACCACCCCGAAAATTAAGCAGAGATACCCAGCTGCTAAGAGAGGTGTGCGAAATGTCAGCCGTGAATATCTTGTCAGGATGCGACCTAGAAGAGTAATGTGGATGAGGCTTTCCGTGATTGTTAAGAACAGGAGCAAAGCCAGCGTTTGTACTGAGCGTTCGCAACGGCGCGCAGAAAGAAAACAAGGAAGAAGGTCGCGTAATGCTCGCAAAGTGCGAAAGAGAATTCTTAAGCTTGAAAGGTCTAATTGGTTGACAGTCATAAAAAAGAGAAAGGAATTGTGAGGAACTGCTAAGTCTGTGCATAGAGAATATTTCGATGTTGACTTACAAATTTGGTTCATAAAGAGTTATTGGGAACAACATGAACTGTGAGTACATGCAGTGTGTTGTATAGTGTTCCCGATACGGTGCAAAGACATGGACAGTGACAGTGGTGATATGCATAATTGTTTTGGGTGGACAGTCGCGGTTATATTGTGTCAGTGGTGTAGTTTGAGTGCGTTCAAGACAATGGTGGCACTGGAAGATGAGTGTGGTGATTTAAGGTCAGCGTGAGACTGAGAGGAGAAAACATCGGATTGGTCCTCGTCGGAAGACATCGGCGGAGGTTCTGAGCAGTTTTCTTCCGGAGAAAACTCTTGAAGAGGGGGGCCATTGTCACATTTAGGAGGTGACAGGAGAAATGTGCCAGAAAAGGAGGAAGACGAGAAGCTTGGCATGACGTAAAACCACGACACTAGAAGAAGAGGAAAACGAAGCGGAAGGGATAAAAGAGAGGGTGACGTGGACCAAGGGGCCCCGGGTGTTCCATCGTGAGCGCGTGAGCTGGGTACGAGCGTCGCCGGCTTGTGTTCCGGGCGCCCCAGCTCTCGTTCGACGGCAACGCACCGTAGACTCCGGCTGGCCAAAGGACCGGAAGGCAAGCACGAGGAACCGCAGCGGCCTGGGAGTGCCATCGGCCTGTGTCCCAAGCGCACCGACCTACGGCACCGCACCGTAGGCCTCGCCTGAGCCTGTTCCTCTGCCAGGGAGACGCTGGCCAGCGCAAGCACCTGCGACGCGCAGGTCACTGAAATCCTGAGCCTCCCAGCCTCAACGACAACGGCAGTTAGCGTTCCTCACCACGGAAGGACGGCGCCACCGACTTGGACGCCGACGTCAGCGCCAGTGCCACCCGCAACGCCTCGCCTCATCATGAACCGGTATACGACGCCGTGAGTTGTGCAAGCGACAAACGCTTCGTACTTTTGTTTGTAGTCTGTATAAGAGCTTTATTTTGTGATGGTTATGTAGAGTGTTTCTTTTTCACATTAGTTGTTATTCTAGGGTTAATGTGTGCTTTGCTTTAGTGTGCAATTAAACATGTGTGTGTTTAACGCTCCCGCCTCGTCCGTTCCTTCCCGTCGACCGGTGTCCGGAGATTCGTGACAACCTATTACTGAGTGATATTAAGGTACCTGAAGTAAAACCCTGTTCCCTTAATGCGGCAAAAGAAAAGTTCTTACAAGTGAGTGAGTGAGTGACAAGTTTCTTCATCGAAGGGGTGAGGGGTAAGGGAGGCTAAGCCACCTAGGCTGCCAGGCCATGCTTCTCGATGAAGTGTTCCGCTCGTTCCGGGATCCGTGTCTCGATGTCTCTGTCGGTTCTGGAGACAAGGGCCTCCCATTTTTCCTCGGCCGGGTTGGGCGATTGAGGTCGGCGGGCGAGTGATCGCCCGAGCAGCCCCAGAGAATATGGTTCCACGAGGAAACACCGCCTCAGAGGCAGTTGATAACATCTCGGCGGATGTACGAAAACATGAGGGGGCATGGAAAGGTGCGAGTCTGTAGGCGACGCCAGGCGATCTCGGACCGCTTGGCAAGACTGCCGTGAGGGGTTGAAAAGGTGTATCGCTCTAGGTGATAGTGCCGGGTAATGTAGTGGTAGGTGACCAGGGGCTCCGGCACCCAGGCGTGTGACTCTGAGGGGGCCCACCGCTCGGTCGATGAATTCTTGAGCGTGTTGGTGAGCTATCTCGTTGCCTGGGTGACCTCAGAGGGCGAGGACCCAGATCAGTTCAAAATGGCACTGCTTATCTTGCAGCAGTAGTGCGCGAAGGACTCGTAGGGTGGTAAGCGAGACAAGACCTCGCTCGAAATTCGAGATGGCTTGTTTGGAGTCGCTTAGTATGATGCCATCGTCGGCCAAGGTCGCAGCCAAAGCGATGGCCGCCTACTCCGCTTCGAAGGAATAGGGTGTTCGAACGGTGCCGGCCGTGAATGCCGGCCCAGAAGGCGCTGAGGAGGGCGACACGAAAACGACTACGAAGGCTTCCCTGGGTGAGTTCTATGGCGCCGCATCCACGTAGGTAACGGCTGGGTGGTCGGCGTACTTGGCGTGAAGCATGGCCGCCCGGGCTTACTTACGAACCCAAAGAGTAGCCATAAAACCAACCTGGGGCGCTATGCAGGATGGCCCGAGCTCGGCGAAACTCAGGATCTTTCTGAGCTCTGGCGACACCCCCTTTTGAACGAGCCAACAGTACGAAAAGGTCAGATCCACCCATCAGCGCGCGCTGCGTTCCATTGGTTACGATGGAACGCGGCGTCACGTCATGGACGGTCGACAAAATTGGGCGGTGTTTTCAAACCAGAGGCATCTTCTTTCATTTGTTTGTCGTTCCACTGAGTGCAGAAGTGCACCCATGCAATAAAAGTGCCAGAAAGGTCTACTGATGATATTTTTCAAAGGCAGGGGCTGTTTAAATTCGTTTTGAAGCTTTTAATGTCTGTACTAAGTATCCTTCAGAATAATTAGCACGGTGGCCTCTGAGATTAGTCCCGGCCGAGCACCTTACAATATCGCGACCGTAGCTAAGCCCGAGGCCACGTGTACAATCATCATGGTCGGCCTCCACATTCTTACGCGTTGCTCGACTGGTGCGCGCCCTCTTCATCCCTTCATGATGTGCTCGCTGCCCGAGGACGTGCGCCCGGCTGATTAGCTAAGTGGCTGGGCGGTACACCTAGCTAAATATGTCAAGAGATGCTACGACCAAGCTAATTAAGCCAAGGCATGCTAAGACCGAGCTAATGAAGCCATACCTCACTAAGACCATGCTAATGAAGCCGTGTAAAACCATGACCATGCTAATACCAGGCTTATTAACGCGACGTTAGTAAAGTCATTCTAATTAGACCTTAATAATATGATGTTAATCAAGATCATGCGAATTAGGTTTATGTTAATTAGCTGCATACTAATCAAGATCATGCTAACTGTACCCGAGGTAATTATTGTCGTTTTAATTAAAACCTAACCAATCGAGACAAAACTGTTCAATATTATGTTAATTAAGTCCTGCCTAATTAGTATAATCAAAATTAAGACCGAGCAGATGCGTTCTTTACTTCGAAGCGTATACCGAGCAGACTGAGTAGACGACCGACTTAAAAAGCTGGAAGAAGCTATAGGTGATCACAAGCTCCTCTATGGCTTCAGCCTTGCACATGTAGTAAAGGCTGACCAAATTATTTTATATGCAAAGAAGCTGCTGCTTAGCGTCCACCGCATGAAAGCTTTGAGTCATACGGGCATCATGAGAGTCACGAGTTGAACTGAGGCCTTCTCAGAATCAACGTGTTTGTACCCGAGTTCACGCGTCAATCAGTTTCATTGATAGACGCCCGCGGCGAAGATCGGGTCCACCCACCGCGTTTGCGCTTGCCTAGGAGCAGTGCTCACGCCGCAATGCCAGCGAGCGGCATGATTCATCTATCAGCTTTATCGCGCAGACTGTGCACACACGCACGAAGAAATAAAAGTTATATCATCACGCGGCTGCGATGTCTCGCATTCAATTTCACCGCGCTCACGACGTACCACTCACAGCCGCGTTGCCGCCATGAAGCGAGCGCCCCTGGTGACAACCTGTCCGTATATTTGTCCGCAATATTTGATAGAAGCGAAACGAACTGCACGAGAGTGCAGCGTGTGCACCCATGTTGCCTTCGAGAGTGGAAATTTCCATGCTGCGGGTGGAACGAAAGAACATGCCCGAAGGTGGAAGAACGCCCACGAACACGCCTGTGGGAGGCGCAATGCTGAGTTGGCAAAAAGATAGCGCGACAATCACGCCGACGTCGCTGCACTGTTGAAATGTTTACTGAGTGGCGGCGCTGACGTGTTCGCACGCGGTGTTGCTTTGATTACCGCCGCAGATGCCCCACATGTGTTTTTGACGCCACGCTCGTTCATGTAGCCGTTTTTGTCAATGCTGCTATCACGCGCTCCGCTCTGTCTTTGTGCCATGACCACCGCAGTGCGAGCTCGGAGCAAACTCGCGTGCCCGAGAAGCTTGGGCCATCCTGCATAGCACCCCTGAAGTTATTCTCGCCTCACGGAATAGTAAAGTAGCGAACCTGGCTCAAAGTAGCCAGCACCGGGTACACTCACGAAAGCAGTCTAGCACAGACAATGATCATGCACTACACGAACTTTGTGATGAAGTTGAGTGAATTTACGCAAAGAAGAAAGGCTCACGAAATCCAACTTTGTAATGACAAATGAAATTTCGACAAGCGGTTTCAGACACTGTCAGTCGGTGCTATTAGAGTCGGGGAATCACTGAGTCATATTCTATTGTGCGCGCCTTGCTTTTGTGACTGATATGATAACGCCCGCATGTCTCGATACGTTTCATTTGAGGCGCTCTATGAGAACGCCACAGGATCCCTCTTGCCACGATGATGTGTCTGCCATCAAGGGCGGCAATTCTCTGGTCTAACTTTTTTGAAAGTTTTAGTTTCTATGTTACTTAAGTGGTGCCGCACTCTATGTTCAACGGCTTCCTGATGTTGACAAGTTCCCGTAGCTCCATTTTCTGAATACAGTATACTAATACATCGGGGCCTCTAATACATTAGTGGTCTCTTTTCACTCCAGTTTACTTGACTGTAAGCTTTCGTAGGCCAAAGCATACGGTTATTGGTTGTTTAACTGTTGTTGAAGGTGAATCATACTATGAGGCGAAACATGCGGCACGGTGCAAAGGTGAAATAATAACGCACAGGAACAATCCCGGAAAGTAGTCCTCCAATCGATGAAAGTAGGAGCAATGAATCGCAGCGAAAAGAACAAGCTATTGCAGCAGCAAGCTTGTAGCTACAGAGAGGTGAAAACAGAGTGTAGAGGCTGCAATTAAAACGTTTAATGCACGAAGTTCTTTTGTAAGCTCTGCAGCAAATGATGTGACACAAAAGTGTCTCCTATGGCAAAGGCATATGGCTCCATAATAAACAAAAGGGGCTCGGATGGGCTAACTTCAGTTTAGGTAGAAATCCAGCACATTTTGGGGGCGGTATAGAAATGAACTTGTAGCGGAGAGGCAGAGAAAGAACGATGCTGCTACATTGAGTTACAAAAACTGTCTCAGTCATGGCGACTGATCAAGTGAAGGACGCAAGCTGGTGCTGAGGAAAAGAACCCCGTAATCGCTTTATTGCATCGTATTTAAAACCACGCTGGGCGATAAGGTTGGTGTGAAAAGAAAGCGAAGCAAGATAGTACAAAATCAAACACTGGCACGTTTGTGTTGAAAACACAAGATAAGGGCACGCACAAGCAGACTTCATACATCCCTTTCAACAAATAGTTTGCTTTAAGAAACACATAGTCACTTGCTTATCTTTTGAAAGTTTCTCGTATAGCCTTAGCGTTCGGGTGGCCTAACTTGCCGCTGCGATCTTCTTAAGATTGGCGAAGGTTGCCGCGATGCTGTCGCTTGTGGTGCCACGTTCGCTTACGGTGGTATCATGTTCGCTGATGGTGGTGCCACGTTCGCTGATGGCAGGCGTGCTTCACGAGATGTGTTTGTGCCCTCGTCAGAGTTGTTGCTCATTTCATCGTCTGATGGATCGTGGTGCATATATTCTTTCGTGTTTAGCAAAAGTTCGCGGTTTCGCCGTACAATCCTATTGTCTCCCGTCTTGGCAAAATAGGACCTCGGCCCTGCTGTTGCTATCACTCTGCCTTTTGGTGCCCATGAGCGCTTCTTTATGCGCACCACATCATCATTTTGGAGAGGCGAGATAGATGGACGATAGATGATTGTCTGCTTGTGCTTCTTCACCTCCACTGTTGGCTGCTCCCGAAAGTCAGGCGAATTCGCGACTGGAAAACTGGTGCCCGTTATCCGTGCATACTTCGACGGGAATTCCATATCTTGAAAAAAATTGCCTTGAGCTTATCCATGAGTGGAGGGGCCGTGGTGCCGTGCAGCAACTCTACTTCGGGAAAGTTCGACGTCGGATCGTACGCACACAGGTAGTAACTTCCTGCGTACTGGCATTCGCCAATTCGAAGCCATGTGCTAGTCTGCGTTGGACGCATTATTAGCGGCTTGGAGGGTTGACTGTAAGCATGCTTTCTACAAAGTGGGCATTTTTCAGTCAGAGCTTCAATATCATTTTCGAGACCTGGCCAGTATATCAGTCGTCTTGCTCTTGATTTGCACTTAGTTGTACTGAGATGACCCTCATGCACACGCTTTAGAATTTCAGGCCACATACATGTAGGGATCACTACCTTTGCTCTTTCAATATTATGTCCTTGATTACTGAGAGCTTGAAGCCACGGGCTTCAGCTGGCCTGTGACGGGTCTTCCTTCCATAATCTGCTGGAGGACAGCCTGAAGGTACGCGTCCGAGGCGGTCTCACGCGCTATTCGAGCTGCGGTCACTTCACTTACGAGTGCTGCCACGACGTTGGTAGCGTGAACTTCGACGTCTCCATTGTCTACGGCCGTAATGTCGCCAGTGCCCGGTGCTCTTGACAGCATGTCCGCCAGCTCCATCTGTTTTCCGCGAACAAACATTAAGTTGTAGTCGTACTTCAGAAGTCTCAAAAAGAAACGTTGTACCTTAGGCGGCATATCGGCAATTGGCTTCTTGGAAATATCAATGAGTGGCTTGTGGTCACTCTCAAGTAGCAGTGAACGACCGTATGTAAAATGAGAGAACTTCTCACAACCAAATACCAAAGAAAGAGCCTCTTTTTTCTATCTGGGAATAGCATTGCTGAGAGTCGGTCAGAGCTCTTGACTTGTAAGCTACTGGCCTCCAACCATCTTCGTAGCTCTGCAAAAGGGCGGATCCAATACCGTTCTGGGAGGCGTCTGAGGCTACCTTAGTTTGCTTGCATGGGTCGAAAACGGCAAGCAGCGGTTTTTCGCCTAATGCTTTGCATATGTCCCTCCAATCTTCATCATGTTTGTGTGTCCATTCGAACACTACGTCTTGCTTGAGAAGAGATCGCAAAACAGCTGTTTTCTGGGCTAGCGATGGCAAGTATTTCCTCACGTAATTTACCACGCACAGCAACCTTTGTACTGCAAGCTTGTTATCGGGCCTTGGCATCTGCATTAAACTGGCGACTAAGGCTGGATTTGGGCCGATTCCTTGGTCGCTGATGATATCGCCCACAAATTCTATTTCTTGCACTCCGAACTTGCATTTTTGTGCGTTGAACGTCAAGGCTGCCCACTGTACCGCTTTGAGCTCGCTACGAAGACGTATGTCATGCTCCTCCTTGTCACTTCCCCGAATTAGCACGTCATCCACATACACGCGTACGCCTGGCATGCCCTCGAATACCTCGTTTAGCGCCTTCTGAAATACTTCGCTAGCCGACGAGATGCCGAAGGGCAGCCGGAGGAAGGGGTACCGACCAAATGGTGTTTCAAACGTGCATATCTTTGATGAATGCTGGTCTAGCGGAATCTGATGGAAGCCGGCATTGGCGTCCAGACGAGACAAAAAGTTCGCGCCCTCCAGCTCAGCCTCAATATCTTCGCAACGGGGCATTTGGTAATGTTCCCTCTTAAGCGATGAATTGGTTGTTCTCGGGTCCATGCAAACCCGTAGCTTTTCATCTTTTTTTCCGTAGAATAACGAGAGGGCTTACCCAGTCCGTTGGCACGCTGACTTTTTGAATGATGTGCTTTTGCTCCATGCGTGTCAACTCCTCCCGAAGTGGATGCTGCAACGCCAAGGGAACCCTTCGCGCCGGCTGGATAGTGGGGACAGCGTCTTCTTGCAGCACTATCTTGTATTCGCGGTTGATCCGGCCAGTTCGCTGGAAAAGCTGTGGAAATTCGGTAACCACTTTGTTAATAGTGCATGCTGCTACGGTGCCGACGACTCGCTGGAATAGCCCAAGGCGTTCGCTTACATTTAATCCCAGGATCACCTGGTAATCCTTCTTTACCACGAAGAAGTTTGCGCAGATCTTTCTTTCGCCGATGAGGACAGGTATCGAGACTGTGCCACAGTGCTTCATGATGCCCCCGTTGTATGAGCGCAGAGTTGCCATGCTAGTCTTGAGGGGTCCGACGTTCAGTTTTGTGTACATTGATAGCGGTATTAGGTTCGGTTGGGACCCCGTGTCAACTTTCATCGACACCTCTTTTTTCCCGATTCTCGCTTTGACGAGCCAGTCACGGTCCGTGTCAACTGCGCCGATTGAGACGTCCAGAACGTCCAAGTCCTCTTCGTGCTGTATTTCCACGACCCGAGTCCTTGATCTGCAACACAAGGCGAAGTGGTTCAGTCCGTTGCACGCACGATAAATTTTCCCCGAAGGCTGGGCACCATCGAGGGGCATGCGATCTTCCACACCTGGAACACCCGGTACCCTGTTCAGGTGGGCGCTATGCCCGGCTCGAAGTGACAGCTTCAATTTGGGTCACATTTTCTCTTGACCACAATGCTCTTTGGCGCGAAGAGGTCTCGGCTGCTTTGCACGTAGCGATTGCTTTAACGAGGGCTAAATTCTTCTCTCTCAGTAGTTTTTCCCTTAGCTTTGTGGTGTTCAGGCCAAGAACTATCTGGTCTGGAACCATTTCATCTTTGAGGCTTCCAAAGTTGGAGTGCCTGGCGTGCTTATGTAGATCCCGCAAAAAATTTTCGAATGGCTCTGCTTCTGTCTGTACACGGGTGTGGAACACATACCTTTCATGAACCTCGTTCTGCTGCTCGACGCAGTATTCTTCAAACTTGGTGACGACTGTGGTATAGTCTTCTTTCTCTTCTCCCTCAGCGAATACAAAGTTGTTGAAAATCTCGATCGCGTCCTGGCCGGCCACACTCAGGAACGGCGCTGTTTTCGCTGCTTCGGTTTGTGCCTTGTTCAAATCGCTGTATGAAATCGCTGTCGTGACAGTTCAAATCGCTGTCTGAAAAGCGTCCAACTTTTCCCACCGTCTCCGGCTATGCGCAGTAGCTCTGGTGGCTTGGCGCTTTCCATGGTGGTTCCACAGTGGTCAGGGCCGATGCGATGGGTCAAGGAGACATCCACTTCTGACACCATGTATCAGTCATAGCGACTGATCGAGTGAAGGACGCAAGCGCGTGCTGAGGAAAAGAACCCCGTAATCGCTTTATTGCATCGTATTTAAAGCCACACTGGGCGAGAATGTTAGTGTGAAAAGAAAGCGAAGCAAGATAGTACAAAATCAAACACTGGCACGTTTGTGTTAAAAACGAAAGATAAGGGCGCGCACAAGCAGATATGAAACCAACTGATTTATTCCGATACCCACGCGCTCGCCATGCGCCGGCTTCCGCTGACCTCGTCGTCGTCGGTGCCTCGGCACGCCAGCACGCGACAGGGCCCGCCCGCCGTATAGACGTAGTCTTGGTCAGACCAGTGTACATGCTTTTTCTTTGATGTCGACGGTTTCGTGAAGGTTGAAGGGTGAAGAGTAAAAACAGGAAAGATGGTATCATTCGCGGAGGTGTGTAGATAAGTGGGCTAGAGCCTGTCGATGGACACATTCTTGTCTCTGACGCCCACAAGAATTGTGAAATGCTTGTCTTCTCACTCGATCACCAAGTGCGGTCCAGTGTACGGCAGTTGAAGCGATTAGCGAACTGCGTCTGTTCGAAGAAAAACATGAGTGGCGGTTTGTAAATCTTTGAAGAGGAACGGCTTGTGTGTCGACTTATGCCGCGGCGCCACTGGACGAATCGCCTTGACAACATCTTGCAAGCGTTTCAGATAAGATGGGGTATCCAGCTTGTTTTCCTGAGAAGGCTGTTGGCAGATGAACTCAGCAGGCAACCGTAGTGAAGTGCCGTAGACTAACTGCGCTGCAGCACATTTAAGATCTTCTTCAAATGTACTTCGTATACCAAGAAGTACCAGAGGCAAAGCGTCAATCCAGTGTTCAGTGTCACCATGAGCCATCAGCGCGGCTTTCATTTGCCTGTGAAAGCGCTCAACCAGGCCATTTGCTTGAGGATTATACGCTGTTATACGGTGATGGCGCATTCCCAAAAGCCGTGAGAGGTGGTGGAAGAATGCAGATTGAAATTTTCTGCCTCGGTCGGTAACCACTTCTTCTTGTACTCCAAATCGGGATACCCAGATGTTAACGAAAGCGTTGGCATGGTTTCGGCTGTAATATCGCAGATTGGTGCTGCTTCTGGCCACCTGGTGAACCTGTCGACAAATGTAAGACGGTAACGATATTCTTTAGAAGGAGGAAGAGGTCCGACGATGTCTATGTGTACCTGAGGAAACGGTCGCCGGAAAGTAGGAATTTTTGAAAAGGACTTTTGGTATTGTCGTTGTATTTTGCATCGCTGACAAGGCAGACATAGTCGAGCCGAATTTCTCCGATCAGTGTTCATTCCAGGCCACACGTAACGTTCACTGACGAGTTTCTGCGTCGCTTTTATACCAGGATGGGAAAAACAATGAAAATGTTGGAATATTCTTCGCCTTACTGCAAACTCGTCGATGTACGTATGCTCTGAAGTTTTTCATCCTCCAACTGTGCTGATGCCAGCTGTTCGTCTGTCATCTGTGCATGTTTTATTCCTTCGACTCGACTTAGTGCATCGGCCGGAATATTCATCGCGCCCTTGACGTCCTCAACCTGCATTGAAAACTCAGCAAGGGAAGCCAACTGACTGGTCTCTTTAGGCGAGTAGTTCGTTCCTCCAGAGTTCAGCGCACAAGTCAGTGGCTTATGGTCAGTGAACATGGTGAAACGACGTCCTTCGAAAAAAATAGCGAAAGTGCTTCACGGCGAGGTAACACGCAAGAAGTTCGCGGCCTAAAACACTGTAGCGCGTCTCGGGTCCAGACCGCCATTTCGAGAAAAATCCGAAGGGTATCCAATAGCCGGTAATGAACTGTTGGAGAACTCCTCCAACTGCGACACCAGAAGCATCCACCATAAGACTGGTGGGGGCATCGTGCTTCGGATGTGTTAAGAGTGTTACTTCAGCCAGTTTGTCCTTTATGTCAGAAAAAGCTTGTTCTGCGGCGTCTGTCCAGGCTGGTGTTGATGCGGCTGATTTCGCATGAACCAGCAGGTCTTCGAGTGGTTTAAGCGTTGTGGCACAAGGAGGGATGAAACGCCTGTAGAAATTTACCATGCCGAGAAAACGTCGGAGCTGTCCTATTGAGTTTGGACGAGGGTAATTTACAATAACTTGACCCTTGGCCGGAAGGGGCTCGATGCCATAGTAGGTTTTTGGGTGTAGCACCACATAAGAATTGGTAAAAAAGAAGATGACAGGGAAAAGGCGCCATCGCTGTTTACAACATGTCCAAGAAACTCTAGGGATGTCACACCGAATTGGCACTTCTCCGAATTAATCACAACACCATGCTCCTGAAGTCGATTAAAAAGCAAACGGAGGTGTTCGTGATCAATTTCTTTTGACGAGCTAGCTACCAGGATGTCATCAATATAAGCGAACACAAATGGTAACCCACGGACGACCACGTCAATAAATCGTTGAAATGTCTGCGCAGCATTCTTGAGGCCAAATGGCATTCGCAGAAATTCAAACAATCCATAGAGAGTTGTGATGGTGGTTTTGGGAATATCTTCCGGAGCAACGGGAATCTGATGATATGCCTTTGCCAGATTGATCTTGGAAAATATTTTCGCTCCGTGAAGACTGGCCGTAAAATCCTGAACATTCGCCACGGGATATCTATCAGGAATTGTGGCTGCGTTCAGAGCACGATAGTCTCCATATGGACGCCAATTACCGCTTTTCTTGGGTACAATATGTAGAGGTGACGACCATACACTGCATGAAGGACGAGCAATACCAATCTCCAGCATATGTTCGAATTTGTCCCGAGCATAAGATGCTCGGGACAAAGCCCCCAGCATCTTATGCTCGGGGCTTTGTCCGCCCCTCCCGCGTCCCGCGTCCGGTCACTTTCATGAAGTAGGGAAGCACCCATTATGCGAACCAGAACACTAGAAATTTGAAGGCCGTCAACCACTACTACAGACATCGGAGTCATGGCCGAGAGCACAGAGAGGCTGCTTAGCAATGGCTAGGCAGGTGGTGTCTGTCGCTCATGTTGACCCCATTCCTTGATCTTGCTTGCATGTGTTTGGAGGGGGGCTTAGTCCGTCCCTCCTTCAAGCGTCCCACACCACCACAGCGCATGCACGTCCCCTGCCCCTCTCTCTCCTACGCACACCCCTTTCTCTCTTCTAAGAATCCTCTACTCTACGGAGCGGCCCCCCGCGTCTCACACCCCCTACAGCGCAGCGCATGCGCGTCCCCTCCCCTACGCTCACTCCCCTTCCTCTACTCTAGGAATCATCTACTGTGCGGAGCGGCGCCCGCGTGCCACAGCGCATGCGCGTCCTCTCCCCCCCCTCTCTCCTCTAGGAATCATCTACTCTACGGAGCGGCTCCCGCGTCCCACACCCCCACAGCGCATGCACGTCCCCTCCCCCCTCTCTCTCCTCTCCTACGGTCCCCCCCGTCCTCTCCTCTAGGAATCCTGTACGGAGTGGCGGGTGTGACAGCTGCATACTCCGCTGGGGGCGCCACGGTAGTTCCGCGGTATGAAAATGACGGAGCGCGCGCGCCTCATTCTCTCTCATGTGCAGCGCCGCGATGAGCGGCCGGACCGCTGCCGTGAAATGTGAGCGGCGACGATCCTCCCGCTCAAGCTATTATCTCCCCGCTGCTTCGCATCCACACATGGTTCCTTTAGCGGGAGATGGGGAATTTTTTGCCTATGGTTAATTCCTCTGGTACCAGGCGATGAGGTGATGCATGACATGGCGCTCGAGTGATGATGTGATGTTCGAAGTTATGGTATACAGATTTAGTCCAGTAAGGTGCAATGGTAAGGAATGGAAACTCGTCAAGTAGTGCAGCGTAGGGCTCTGGAACAACGTGCCGTATCGTGACAGCGAATGACTCGATAGAGGAAACCACGCCAGAAACTTTTGATCCAGTAGTGGAATCTAGTATCTGTTTCTTTACCATGTCGACTAGCAGGCCGTAGTGCGCAAGAAAATCGGCACCGAGTATTGCATGACTGACAGAAGAGACTAGAAAAATCCGCCTGAATGTTCTTCTAAGTCCAATATTAAGCGTGACGGACCTGCGGAAGTATAGTTCTATTTCGCTGCCGTTCACAGCTTGCAATTGCATGATTGGCCCACCGTTTCTGTCTATGCTACCAGCGGGTAGTACGCTCACCTCTGCCCCTGTGTCTACCAGAAACCGAAGTCCGCAGATGGAGTCTTGAACAAAAAAATCCCCCCATCTCCCGCTAAAGGGAACCATGTGTGGATGCGAAGCAGCGGGGAGATAATTAGCTTGAGCGGAACGTCGCCGCTCTCATTTCACGGCAGTGGTCCGGGCGCTCATCGCGGCGCTGCACAGGAGAGACAATGAGGCGCGCGCGCTCCGTCATTTTCATACCGCGGAACTACCGTGGCGCCCCCCAGCGGAGTATGCAGCTGTCACCCCACCTGTCGTGCGCACCGCTCCGCAGAGGATTCCTAGAGGAAAGGACGGGGGGGGCGACCGTAGAAGAGGAGAGAGAGGGGGGGACGTGCATGCCCTGTGGGGGATGTGGGACGCGGGAGCCGCTCCGTGGAGTAGAGGATTCTTAGAGGAGAGAGGGGGGAGAGGACGCGCATGCGCTGTGGGGATGTGGGCGCCGCTCCTTAGAGTAGATGATTTCTAGAGTAGAGGAAGGGGGGTGAGCGTAGGAGAGGGCAGGCGCATGCGCTGTGGGGGGTGTGGGACGCGGGGGGCCGCTCCGTAGAGTAGAGGATTCCTAGAGGAGAGAAAGGGGGTGAGCGTAGGAGAGAGAGGGGGGAGGGGACGCGCATGCGCTGTGGTGGTGTGGGACGCGGGAAGGAGGGACGGACTAAGCCCCCTCCAAACACATGCAAGCAAGATTAAGGAATCGGTCAACCTGGGCGACAGACACCACCTGCCTAGCCATTGCTAAGCAGCCTCTCTGTGCTCTCGGCCATGACTCAAGGAATGGGGTCAACCTGGGCGACAGACACCACCTGCGTAGCATTGCTGAGCAGCCTCTCTGTGTTCTTGGCCATGACTCTGATGACTGTGTTAGGGTTGACGGCCTTCATATTACTACAGTGTTCTGGTTCGCATAATGGGTGCTTCCCTACTTCATGAAAGTGGCCGGACGCGGGACGGGGGACGGCGGACGGGGGACGCGGGAGGGACAGAGCCCCGAGCATAAGATGCTTCGCATCTAAAAAAATCACAGCATATCCACGGAGTGCATGATGATGAGTGGGCGAAGCTCCGGAGGCGCATCGGTAAACCGTAAATCTTCGGTGAATTTTCGTCCAGTACGTCATCAAAGACGTGACAAACACTGAGTGTATATATACAAGAAATTTTATTTATTTGTAAATGGTAGCTACATGTGGCTTCCGGTACCCCTTCATTATAACGGATTTATGGTCGGTGAAGTGGAGGGATAGGGGTTCTTATATGGCTCCGTAGAGGATTCCTAGAGGGGAGAGAGGGGGTGAGCGTAGGAGAGGAGAGAGAGGAGGGAGAGGACGCGCATGCGCTGTGGGTATGTGGAACGCGGACGCTGCTCCGGAGAGTAGAGGGTTCCGAGAGGAGAGAAAGTGGGTGAGCGTAGGAGAGGAGAGAGAGGGGACGCGCGCGCCGCTCCGTACAGTAGAGGATTCCTAAAGGAGAGAAAGGGGGTGAGCTTTTTAGAGGAGAGAAAGGGCGAGGGGACGCGCATGCGCTGTGGGGTTGTGGGACGCGATAAGGAGGGATGGACTAAGCCCCCGCAAGCACATCCAAGCAAGATCAAGGAATGGAGTCAACCTGGGCGACAGACACCACCTGTCTAGCCATTGCTAAGCTGCCCCTCTATGCTCTCGGCCATGACTCTAGCCACTATAGTGGTGGTTGACGGCCTTATTGTACTACAGTGTTCTGCTTGACATAGATGGCCACACCACCCGCGGGACGCTCTGATTGCTCGGTGCACACGATGGGAACTAGAGGTGGTCTGGAGCGCGCTTATTCTTCATGGTCATCAGCGTCATCGTCATCACGTTGGCTGTTCGGGGGGATACTGCCGGTTTCGCTTGACGCGGGACAAGGTTAGACTAAGAGGAGCTTCGCCCCTAAAAAACTGCCCCATCTCCCACTGAAGGGAACCATGTGTCGATACAAAGCAGCGGGGAGATGGCTGGCTTCAACGGAAGAAACGTCGCCTCTCCCGTTTCGGCGGCAGCGGCCCGGGCGCTCATCGCTGCGCTGCACAGGAGAGAGAATGAGGCGCGCGCGCTCCATCATATTCATACCGTGGAACTACTGTGGCGCCCCCAGCGGAGTATGCAGCTGTCGCAACACCTGTAGTGCGTGCCGCTCCGTAAAGTAGAAGGTTCCTAGAGGAGAGGAAGGGGGGAGCTTAGGAGAGAGAAAGAGGGGGAGGGGGCGCGCATGCGCTGTGGGGGTGTGAGACGAGGGCGCCGCTCCATAGAGGATTCCTAGAGGAGAGGAAGGGGGAGCGTAGGAGAGGAGACGCGCATGCGCTGCGGGGATGTGGGACGCGGGAAGGAGGGACGGACAAAGCCCCGCAAGCACATGCAGGCAAGATCAAGAAATGGAGTCTACGTG
Source organism: Rhipicephalus appendiculatus (assembly GCA_030522465.1). Taxonomy (NCBI): domain Eukaryota; kingdom Metazoa; phylum Arthropoda; class Arachnida; order Ixodida; family Ixodidae; genus Rhipicephalus; species Rhipicephalus appendiculatus. Next base: position 24,631 of record JALIZH010010131.1, read on the forward strand.
GGCGACAGACACCATCGGCAGTGCGTGTTATTCTTTGCTTGCACCCACCACCTGCCTAGCCATTGCCTAGAGGCCACTCTTTGCTCTCGGCCATGACTCTGCTGAGTATGGTGGTGGTTGACGGCCTTATTGTACTAGTGTCTGGTTAGTATAGTGCGTGCTTCCTACTTCATGAAAGTGACCGGACGCGGGGCGCTGGACGCGGGACGCGGGAGGGACGGACACAGCCCCCAAACATAAGATGCTTCGCATCTAAAAACGGGCGACTGGGAAACAGGCGGGAGTCACTCGTCGCCGTTAGTGGTTCCCGATGCCGTTTCCCGCCCAACCACATGGTCGTGTGCAACGACGCGCAGATTCTCTAAAACGTTAGTGGTACCACCAGGGCGGCGGGGACTCCGAATAATGTCTTGCTGGAGACGGACGGCGGACACGCGCTGGGTAATCAGGTCGATATCGGCTGAAGCGTTGTTCATGTCTAGAGTGTCTCACTGAAGCGTCGTGAGCCGTTGTGGTGAGTTTGCTCGCTATGAGATCTGTGAGCCGCTGAATGTCAGCGCGAAGGTTAGTAATGTCATCTTGCCTTGACGAGGAAGTATTCGGGGTTGACGACCGACTGGCAAGCAACGTCACTGCAAGCATGGTAGATGTGCAACTCTCCGAACTTGTATCAGGTGCGGGTAGCTAAGAAGGCGCTATTTCGTATACCTTGTCGGCGAGGGCGGCCAAAGAGGACAGATTGAGCTCCGACGCTGTTGTCAAAACCATCTGAACCATCGGTGGCAAACGCTGAATGAACAGTTCCTTTAGTAGCATGTCGTCAAAAGATGAGGCTCGATCGCCGAGAAGGCCTTGCATCTGCCTGAGAAGCTGTGATGGACGGTGATATCCGAGCTCAGTTGGTGACTGGAGCATTTGCAACCGCCTTCGCTCTGCAATTGCCGTGCGCTCAAGAATTGCCGTTTTCAACGTGTCATAGGGCGTCTGACTTAGTGGCGCCGATAGGATGTCGCACAACTCGAGCGTAAGATCTCGGGGCAAAGTACCAAGTAAGAGGCCATACTTTGTTTGCTGTGAGGTAACATTAGATACCTGAAATCGGGCCTCTACTTGCATAAACCAAATGTCTGCATGTTCAAGCCAGAACTGAGGCAGCCGCACTGCGTAGTGGCCCATCGACGGTAGCGTGGACTCGGTTTAGTCGGTGTTCGGTAGCGACCCGGTGGAAACTTCAGGAACATTGTGTTCCATGGTCCGGTGTCACCACTGTAGCGGAGAGGCAGAGAAAGAACGATGCTGCTACATTGAGTTACAAAAACGAACTGATGTATTCCGATGCCCACGCGCTGGCCATGCACCGGCCCCCGCTGCCGTCATTGTCGTCGATGCCTCGGCACGCCAGCAAGCGAGAGACTTACTGGACCCAATGCACGTACTAGTGCCTGAGTAAGCGCTTTCTGACTCGCCGAGTGTAACAGGCCTACGCCGCAGAAGCCTTCCTTTTAAAAGTGCTTCCTGCACGCGCGTGTCCTGTCTGATGGCAATTTAGCGCTTTGAAGTTTCGCCCAGAGGAACTTCAACCCCGAATTCACAAACGCTCCTTCACCACTCAACGCTTCTCCTCGACTTCGCCAAGTCAAGGCGAAGCGGCTTCCTTCACTCAAGGGGCCGCTGCGTTTCTTGAACTCTCCTCCGTATTTCCTTAGTCATGGGAGGCCTTGGAAATACCCCCCTTCACACGAGTAAGACGCGTGGGTCGAAAAAGGCGTCCGATAAAGAGAATAATCCTAAATGTGGTTAGCAAATAGCTATCTCTGCGCAATAAATTTATTTATTTATTTAGTAATTTGTTTGTAAACACTGCTAGCCTAAGAAGGCTGTAAGGAGTAATGGAGATACAAAGATGAAAGAATGCGTATATACTACGCAAAAATGCGATAATGGCATGCTACATACTGAGTACTTTTGAACAGCAATATATCAACACTTACATCGATAATCACAATACTACGTAAGTGCACTGTAACCATTGCATTCGACATACTACTAATACCTAGTGCACATGGCATGAAAGAATATATGCATTTTCTCACATGTAAGGTGACCCGTACTAAAATTATGTACCGTCAAAGGAAAAAACGAAAAAAATACATATACAGAATAAACATACAAGTGAACATTGACAAAAGAAATCAGTAAATTTGTATATTTATACAGTAGACAAATGAGCCTTAAGTGTCAGGATGAAATCTGCTGTGGTCGTGCGTTCCGCGACATCGGTTGGGAGCTTATTCTATTCCCTTACTGCTCGTGGGAAAAAGGTGTTCTGAAATACATCTGCTCTGAAATACATCGGCAGTTATAGTCTCGTAGTTTTTTTGAGTGATGAGAGCGTGTGATTCGCTTACTTACAGAATGAATGAAACGGTCTTTTTGTATTCCTATTTTGTTGAGATAAATCTTGTATAGCTACTCTAGTCTTTCTGTGTGACGCCGGAATTCCAGGGGTTCCAATTCAGCCCTTTTCACTAGCGTACTTGCGGATGTGCGGAAGCTGCACGTATTGAAAATAAGGCGTACAGATTTTCTTTGGACACTTTCAAAGTGGGCAATGTTTCTGTTCGTGTGTGTGTCCCATGCTATTGATGCGTATCCGATGATATGTCGGATAAACGTTTTATAAGCTAATAGCTTAATATCTTGAGGAGCTTGGCGCAAGTTTCGTCTTAAGTATCCTAGTTTACTTACTGCTTTTTTTCTTTATGTAAGAAACGCGCTCTTTCCACCGAAGATCAGATGTGTGACACCTAGTTATTTGAAAGATTTTACTTCAGACAAGATGTTTCCATTTAAGCAGTAGCTAAGTTGTAGCGGTGAATGCTTTCTAGTTATCCTCATGAGAAGTATCTTATGGCGGTTAAGTTTCATCTGCCAGGTTTCGCACCATTTTTCAACGTGTTGAAGAGGTTCATTTAGTTAGACGTGGTCATCAAGGTTGTAAATTCTGTGATAAATTACGCAGTCATCAGCGAATAGTTCAATTTTGACAGAAGACTATGCATTAACTATGTCATTTAATAATATTAGGAAAAAAAATTACACCATCTGTCGCTAAAGGGAACCATGTGTAGATGCGAAGCAGCGGGCGCTAATGCTTTCACTGGCGGCGGCGTTGACACTGGCGCTCATCGCGGCGTTGCGCAGGAGAGGAACCTGGGGAGGCGCAAAGCACGCGGTGATGGACCGGTGTTTCCTACTGGAACATGCCAATCGCTGCTAATGGGCAATGAGAGACAGAAGACTCCGACTGGACACCGATATCCGCAGTCCGCTTTTAGTTAACGCGGACGCTGCGAATTTTTATTGTTCAGCAACGCACAGGAGAAATCTCCCCACCGGCACTATCTTGCCGGTCAAGATGCAGTGTCCATATATACGGAGTGGCCAGTAAACGGTTGTGCAGCGCGAGCAGTCGGTTTCAGATGCGAAGCATCTTATGCTCGGGGCTCTGTCCGTCCCTCCCGCGTCCCGCGTCCCTCGTCCGGCCACTGTCATGAAGTAGGGAAGCACCCATTATGCGAACCAGAACACTGCAGTAATATGAAGGCCGTCAACCCTAACACAGTCATCAGAGTCATGGCCGAGAGCACAGAGAGGCTGATTAGCAATGGCTAGGCAGGTGGTGTCTGTAGCCCAGGTTTACCCCATTCCTTGAGTCATGGCCGAGAGCACAGAGAGGCTGCCTAGCAATGGCTAGGCAGGTGGTGTCTGTCGCCCAGGTTGACCCCATTCCTTAATCTTGCTTGCATGTGTTAGGAGGTGGCTTAGTCCATCCCTCCTTGCCGCGTCCCACACCACCACAGCGCATGCGCGGCCCCTCCCCCCTCTCTCTTCCAAGCTCGCCCCCCTTTCTCTCCTCTAGGAATCGTCTACTCTACGGAGCGGCCCCCCGCGTCCCACACTCCCCACAGCGCATGCGCGTCCCCTTCCCTGTGCTCTCCTACGCTCACCCCCTTCCTCTACTCTAGGAATCATCTACTCTACGAAGCGGCGCATGCGCGTCCTTTCCCCCTCTCTCCTCTAGGAATACTCTACTCTACGGAGCCGCTCCAGCGTCCTCTCCCCCTCTCTCCTCTAGGAATCATCTACTCTACGGAGCGGCTCACGCGTCCCACACCCTCACAGCGCATGCACCTCCCTTCCCGCTCTCCCTCCTCTCCTACGGTCCCCCCCCATCCTTTCCTCTACGGAGCGGCGCGAACGACAGGTGGTGTGACAGCTGCATACTCCGCTCGGGGCGCCGCGGTAGTTCCGCCACGGTAGTTCCGCGCCTCATTCTCTCTCCTGCGCAGCGCCGCGATGAGTGCCCGGACCACTGCCGTGAAATGAGAGAGGCGACGTTCCTCCCACTCAGGCTAATTATCTCCCCGCTGCGTCGCATCCACACATGGTTCCCTTTAGCGGGAGATGAGGAACTTTTTTCAACCAAGAAACTTGCTAGCAGAGGCTGCCTGCGTCGGCGTCACGAGGCGAGAGAGGGGGGAGCGTAGGAGAGAGGGAGGGACGCGCATGCGCAGTGGGGTTGTGGACGCCGCGGGGAGGGATGCCTTAAGGAGAGAGGGGGGAGCGTAGGAGGGGGAGAGAGGGAGGGGACGCGCATGCGCAGTGGTGGTGTGGTCGCCGCGGGCAGGGATGCCTAGAAGAGAGAGAGAGCGGGTGAGGAGGTTTTTCATTTTTTTGTAAGGGTTTGCGCATGCGCAGTAAGGGTGGTCAGGACGCACACCACCACCACCACCGGATTGAACTTCGCCTTAAGCTGCTTAGCATCTAATAACGGCCCCGACACCGAACCCTGTGGAACGCCCGACCCGAGAGCTGCGGAAGTTGAGGAAACATTATCAATTGATACACATTGCTGTCTGCGATATAAGTAGGCCTCTATCCATCACACGAATGCAGTAGTCTTTAGTATTGTTTTAACTTTTAATAACAGTTTCGAATGCGAAACACAGTCAAATGCTTTGCGGAAGTCCATAAATATCACGTCTGTTTGAGATTGAGCATCAATAGCAGCAGCAAAATCATGCACGGTTTCAAGGAGTGCCGCCACTGTTGATTTCCCTTTGCGAAAGCCATGTTGCCTATTTTCAATTAGCTTGTTCTTTTCAAGAAATGACGATATATACGTGAAAGTTATGGGTTCCAGTATCTTTGAACAAGAGGACAGTAGGGAGATTGGCCTGTAGTAAGTTACTTGGCGCGAGCCGCCACCTTTAGGTATCAGAATAATTTTAGAGTACTTCCATTCTGTTGGCAATTCAGAGTCCGCTGGCGATTTTTTAAATATTGAACATAAGTACTTGGAGCACCATTCAGCATACCTGACTAAAAAAGTGTTGGGTATGCCGTCCATTCCAGGAGTTTTCTTTGTGTCCAATTTTAACAACAATGACAACAAACCTTCTTCGGATACAAAAATATCACTTATAGATGTAACGTCTTTTACAGTAATGAAAGACGGGTCGCTACCATCATCCAGTACAAATACGGAGTAGAAAAAAGCTGTTAAAAGTCCATGCTAGTCCTGTTTTATTCGACACGTTGCCACCGTTCACAGAAAGAGTTAACTACGATTTTTGCCTTAAGGAAAAATGCCTCCAGAAGTCAGCCGGAGTCGTGCGAAGAAAGTTTGTCGTGTCACGTTGAAGTAGTAGTCTTTAGCTTCAGCGATACTGTCCCTAAAGGCCAAACGTATGCTGCCCAGTTTCGATACATTCGGAGAAGACGGGCGTTGCCGGCACGTTTTTCTTATCGTTTTCGCTTTGTGTTCAAGGCGAACAACTTCCTTAGTAAGCCCCGCTTTTCAGATTTTTTTTGCCTTCTTTTATGGGTACAAATTCATTGATACACTTTAGAACGGGATTTTTTAAAAAGAGCCACAACTCATCGACACTGCAATCACTCGATTGATAGAAAGAAAATTTGAGAACGAGTCGTCCATCGCATCTAGAATGCCCACGTCATTCGCACGTGCAAAAACCGGGACAACTCGTACTTCGTTTTGCTTTTTTAGGCACATGGGCAATATTAAGCCAGGCCCCGAAAACTGAGCGCTAGTTTCGGTTTCAAGGAACAAGCACGCTCGTAGCGGTTGCCGGGCATCCTAAGATCTGGCTGAACAAAGTGAAGTTGATCTGGATGTTCGCATTTATTTGCTTTCGCTAGTGTTTACGAATAAAGAAATTTGATTTCACTGTAAAGAACTCTTCTTTTGTTTATTTTTCTTGTCTTGTTTCTTATTTTGTGAATTTTAAATCAGGCGAAGCGCGGGAAGTGGTTGACTTGCATTCGAAGCGCTTGCCTCCGCTCCTCCTTGCCACTCGCTCAGCGATATCAGAAGTTGGATCGCACTCAGTTATCTTGCTCGGTTGGCGTGCCAAGCATAGGCGTGCGCACGGGGGGGGCAAGGGGGGCGAGAAGGGGGGGGCGCAAAGTCAGCACCATACATTGTAGGGGGGGCACAAAGTCAGCCCCATACATTGACATAATAGGGAGGGAGGGCGCTGCGACGAACCTTCGCCTCCCCTGAAGGGGAACCCTGCGCACGCTTATGGTGGGAAGTACGGGAAAGATAAGACTGAAAACTGTGGCGTGCAGAGAACGGAAGCCGCAGTGAGCCACGCCGAGCAAGTCAACCATACATAAGACGAAGAGGGCTATATCGGGCATCACATGTTTTTCGCGGCTCTGCGGTGTGTTAACCCGGGGGTTCCGCGAAGGTTTTTCAGGTTTCCTAGTGGCAACGGGTGAGCACAAGCATTTGGGACCATCATTTCTGCAGATATTAATTTTGCATGAGTACATGAGTAAACCCAGTTCTCTGCAAGCCTGACTGTACTGACATAAGCGCAGTGTCGCTAGACTAATCGGTCAAGACGACAGCCTACCTGCTGCCGGCAAAATACGTTTAATGAAAGGCTTGAACGCGTGTTGGCTCGGCTACATAGTTTTTGTCACCTTTTTTTCTTGGCATGTAGCTCAAATGATGTGAAGCAATTTTAGGCTCCTTCCTGTTCATGAAATTCATGTAGCCAGTTTGAAGCTTTGTAGTTCTTTACTTCTAATACTGTCACTGACATACATGTTGTGGACTGAATGCTTCTAGAAATCGTTACAGGAAATGTCGCTGGAGCCAATGTTTTGACAAGCGAACTTTTATTCGTCAAGGCAACGCTGCTGCCCCAACGAAGACAAGTCAACTTGCCGAAACATTGTTTTCAGCTACGTTCTTTCTTGAAGAACTTCTCATCGATTCAAGCCTCTCTATTCGTCTGTACTTCTCTCTCGTTTGGTAGTCAAATTCTGTAAGAAAAACATGTGCGCCGTCATCACAAACGTGATTGAGTCATGTACGACGTGTCCTGCTCGTGGTTGTTGATAATTTTCGCACTGGTTGGGATACTCTGGGTCCACTGTTTGCTCATTATGTCCATATTTCAGTTGCGAATTAAAGCTGCCTTAATAGATTCACACTGTCACACTGCGCCTATGTCTCTTTTTTTTTTTAATACGGAACGTGCAATAAAAAATTCATTTTATTTGTGTCGATCGAGTTTTGTGTTACAATCTGTCCGCTTCAGAACACGAACAAAATTAAAAGAATTGTTAACGAAATTTTACGAATGGCCCCGTCGCCCAAACGGCCAGCGGACCTGAAAGAGGGCACGAACATATTCCGCTTGCAAACGAAGTGGGAAAGGAGAGCTTCCGCGGCAACCCTCCTCCTCTCGGTTTTGCGCCCTTTCCCTCTATTTGGTGACCTCACCAGTGACATCATTAAAGAAATGTTCTGTTTGTGATTTATTTCTAGTTGGATGCCCGGCAGCCGCCAGTAGTAAAAGCGGCGCTGCCGCTGGGTATCAGCATGCGAGAGCGCGTCAAATGGGAGGTATAGGGAGTTTCCGCTCCCTGATTAAGCGTCAATGCTATCACCTTGTGGTCCGATATTTCATCTAGAACGTTAACTACGGGTTCTTTACTCAGTAGGCTTCTGCCAACGAGAAAAAGGTCTAGAATAGATTTCGCTGTGTTGATGACACGAGTTGGTTCTCTGACTAACTGAGAAAGGTTGTGAAAGAAAACTAGATCAGTTAACTGTTCTGCGTCACTGCTAAGAGGCTGCGGAATCTCATTGCTCCAATCAATGGATGGCAAATTGATGTCACCAGGTATGAAAAAATTATCGATGTGGATGACGTTGTCACATAAAAATTGTTCAGTTTCTCGAAGAATGCACTGTTGTCATTTGGGGGGCGGCAAAATCCACCTATTACGAGATTGCATTCGTTAATGCAGGTTTTAGCGATGACACGTTCAATACCAGCTGTTGGGGGAAGTTGGCTTGTATATAGCGTATCTTGATACAAAATGGCAACTCCCCCCCTCGGGAGCTTCAATCGTTACGGAAGATGCCGTAGCCAGGTGGGACAATTTCAGAGTCGCATATGTCTTTGTGCAGCCAAGTCTCCATAATTACGACTATGTGAGGTTTATACGAGAGAATAACACTTTCCAGCACAGCAGTTTTATTTACAATACTGCGAGCAGTAAGCTGGAGACAAAGGAATGGTTTTCTGACAGCCGCTTGTCACGCTTCATTTCTAATATTCTTGTGCTGAAAAAGAACTCATTTTTTGGCTGTCATCCCATTCAAAAAGATCGTTTTCGATTGTAATTTTGTCATGGATGAGCTTAACGATTTTACCGTATTTTCTGTCAATTGTGCTCTCCCACAGGTTTCTTCTTTTCTGTCTAGTGCTCGCGGAAAAGTCCTCTGCTATAGAAGTTCGCTGTCCTTGAAACTTATAGGCATTCTTCAAAACAATAATCTTTTCGCGGTAATCGAATAGTTTGAGAATTACAGGCCGAGGTTTGCGACTATGACTATGACCTATCTCATAGACGGAGAGTTTTTATTTTGCCGGAGGGGGCGGGGCCCGGCTTGCTCTTCTTCTACATTGTTCTCCCTGTCGCTTCATAATATTACGTGAAATATTACGCCGTGTATATGCCTTACTGAGGTGAAGAAGAAGTGTGGAGGTTGAAAGAAGAAGATCTCTCGGCAGCTTGGTCCTGTGCGGTCTTGCCGTCCAAGCCTTCTGTTAATAAACCCCTAAACCCCTACTGTGGACGTAACAAAGTGGTGGAGGTGCGGGGTAGCCACGTCTTGCGGAAAACAGTATCGAGAGGCGCCAGCCACTTCACGCGTCAAGCTTTCATGTCGGCGTAACTCGTCCCGAACGATCTGACGGATGGTTGTAGCGACCCCCCGCAGCTTGAGGATTTCGAGACTCCATCCGTCAACGCAGCGGAGGTTGAGGAATCCGGGCTTATCCCTCGCTCAAGCCCGACTTATTACCCGAGATCACAGTACCCTCAGCACTTCCGTACCCAACGCCCATACCGCCAGCCAACGAATGATTATGTTCAGCGACGCACTTACGCAAGCAATCATGCTAATGTGCCGGAACACGTCGAAGCACCACGACGACTTCGCCCTGCTCCCGTGTGCTACAACTGTGGTGTGACCGGCCACATATCAAGGTACTGCGATCGCTCGCGAACACCACGCTATGAACGCCCGCCACCCTGGACGCAGCAGACTGGTGTCCCACCTTTTGAAGAGCACTGGACCACCCAACCACGACCCAACAGCAGCTTCTGGCAGGGGCCCTTTCGCCACCGTTCTCCTGCCTCCGACCGAAGTGTGACACCACCTACAGCACCTCGACTGCGCCGGTCTCCGTCGCCCCATCGCCGCTCCCCGTCACCGTATCAGGAAAACTAGACAGCGCGGCCGATGAGGGTGAGGTTGCTGGTGACTTGCTGCAAGAAGAGACACCTCCACCGGTGTTTATGTTTAAGAACAAAGTACAAGTTTTTGTTGACGGTGTAGATACAATGGCCTTGGTGGACACTGGTGCGACTGTGTCGATCATGAGTGCTGCTTTCAAAGATCGTTTGGGACGCAAAGTGATCTTTTTGTGGGAGAAAGCTACAACATTCTGTGGCGTGGGTGGCAACTCGCTGCGTCCAATTGGTGTTTGTACCGCGGCAGTGTCGCTATGTGATCAAGTGTTTGCGACAGAATTCACGATTCTTCCACGGAGCACGCATGACATACTTCTGGGCATTGATTTCCTGCGAATGTGTGGAGCCACTGTTGATTGTAGAAATGGCGAGGTGTTCATAAGTGACATTGTTCCTGATGGACTTATGGAGAATCCAGGCGGGGAACACGGCGCGCTCCGAGTCTATAAAGATACCGTTGTCCCGGTATTATGTGCTGTATGCGTTCCCGTAGTTTCCTCGCATAATTACGGCAATGATACCACGTTCGACGCGATGGTGGAACCTTTTCATTTAAGTTGTATTACGAAGAACACGTTGGTACCGCATTGCATAGTTACAGTGAAGAAAGGGTGTACGGAGCTTTGGACCATAAATTGTTCAAATGAACCAGTGCTACTACGAGGAGGACTTAAGCTCGCCTCGTTCAAAGAATACTCGCCGACGACAGTAGCTGTCCTCAGTAACGTTCGATGTGATGACCAGGTGAACGCTTGCTCCGACGAATCGAAAATTTTACCTATGGTCGACAAGTCACTGACACCCGACAAGCGCCGAATGTTTCTAGACGTTCTGCTAAAGTACTTGCCGGTTTTCGATTTTTCACAGAGTGACCATGCGCCTTCGATCCCCGCGTCTCGTACACGCCACAGAATAAATGCAGGAACGGCACAGCCAATCCGGCAAAAACCGTACCGAGTATCGCCGTCCGAGCGCAAGACAATAGATGATCAAGTGCGTGAAATGCTACAGAAAGGCGTCATCCAAGAATCATTTTAATTTTTTAATTTTTTTTTAATATGTGGGGTTTTACGTCCCAAAACCACGATATGATTATGAGGGACGCCGTAGTGGAGGGCTCCGGAAATTTTGACCATCTGGTGTTCTTTAACGTGCGCTGACATCGCACAGTACACGGGCCTCTACCATTTCGCCTCCATCGAAATGCGACCGCCGCGGCCGGGATCGAACCCGCGACCTTCGGGTCAGCAGCCGAGCACCCTAGCCACTGATGTCATCCAAGAATCATCGAGTCCTTGGGCAGCTCCAGTGATTATTGTGAAAAAGGAGGACGGTACTTGGAGATTCTGTGTCGACTATCGCCGTTTGAATACCGTGAACAAAAAAGATGTTTACCCTCTCCCGCGAATTGATGACGCCTTGGACTGTCTCCATTCGGCGTCCTACTTTTCCTAAATGTACATTTACAGCGCAAACGCAAAGACGCACCACAAAACAGGAAAGAAACGACACACACAAGCGCTGACTATCAACCGACTTTATTTCGGCAATTGTCAATGCATATATACCTCCGAGGCAGCCTTACCGCACATGCGCCACGCAATCGACATAAAAAAAGTGAAACAGAGTGAAAAAAAATGAATCAGTGTATTACATACGCGATGAAATGAAATCAATCTCGGATGAGTGCAGGGACAGAGACGTGTCGCTTACGCAAAGATGAGCCCTTTCTCTGATGTGATAGGCTTCTAAAGCCAGCCGCGCATGCTCATTGTGGCTCCTGCCAAGGATCGACGTCCCTTCAAATCGTGCCTCACAATTGCAGCAAGCGTTAATATGAGCCACAAGATGGGCTCCTTTATCTGCATTCTTGTTAATCTTTTGTGCATGTTCCTTGAGCCGCTCGTTGGCGCATCTTCCAGTTTGACCGACATAGGTCTTACCACACGACATTTTGTGAACGCCATGTGTGTTGGTCCTATCAAGCACGCGCAAATAAGGATCTTTTACCATTTAAGTCTGCTCATTCGAAAATTGTAAAAAGAGGAATTGCGATGTCTACCATGGAATCGGCTCTTGGAAAATCGTGCACTCACAAAATGCAAGATAGCTTCACCAATCAGATCAGCCGACTTTTGGCTGCAGGGTTCCCTAAGTCGCTCTTGACTGCAGTTGCTGAAACGCTAATTCAGAAAAGGAAATCCACCAAGAGGGCGGACGCCGTACAGGACAAAGTGAGGCCTGTGGTGGTCCCCTATATGCATCGGATCACCCATCAGCTCAAGAAAGTGGCAGGCAGACATGGCGTCAATATGGCGCTGTCTGCCCCGAACAAACTTTCCAAGCTATGCTCCCGCACCATCGGTGTGAGCAGAGGAGGGTGCCAAATCCGACACGGTGTGACCTACGTCCCGTGTGCCGTCGGCGTGGTGTATTCCATCCCGCTCTCGTGTGGAAAGAAAAAAACGATCCTTGGCAGGAGCCACAATGAGCATGCACGGCTGGCTTTAGAAGCCTATCACATCAGAGAAAGGGCTCATCTTTGCGTAAGCGACACGTCTCTGTCCCTGCACTCATCCGAGATTGATTTCATTTCATCGCGTATGTAATACACTGATTCATTTTTTTTTTCACTCTGTTTCACTTTTTTTATGTCGACTGCGTGCGCATGTGCGGTAAGGCTGCCTCGGAGGTATATATGCATTGACAATTGCCGAAATAAAGTCAGTTGATAGTCAGCGCTTGTGTGTGTCGTTTCTTTCCTGTTTTGTGGTGCGTCTTTGCGTTTGCGCTGTAAATGTACATTTAGGATTATGAACCAACTAGGCCAAAAGAAGTTTTACTGAAAGTCCTACTTTTCGTCTATAGATTTACGCTCAGGCTACTGGCAGATTCCTGTGCATCCAGTGGACAAGGAAAAGACTGCTTTCATAACCCTGGACGGATTGTGTGAATTTAATGTGATGCCGTTTGGGTTATGTAACGCTCCCGCCACATTCGAAAGGTTCATGGACACTATTCTGCGTGGCCTAAAATGGAACATCTGTATGTGTTATCTCGATGACATTGTGATCTTCGAGCGCACATTTAGTGAACATAACGAACGAGTGGACGTTGTTCAGGAATACATTAGAAACGCTGGCCTCGTTCTCAATGCGAAGAAGTGTCGTTTCGGCGAGCGACAAATCTTGGTGCTTGGACACCTCGTCAACAAATATGGCATCAGGCCCGACCCAAACAAAACAGTGGCCGTGAAGGCATTTAAACCACCTCGCTCAACGAAGGAGCTTGGTAGCTTCTTGGGCCTGTGCTCGTATTTTCGCCGATTTATTCCCGCATTTGCTGACGTTGCCTTTCCCTTGACCAGTATCCTTCGTCAAGGTGCTAGTTTTGAATGGACACATGCCTGCGAGACTTCCTTCAACCAACTGAAGCTCCTGCTTACGTCGCAGCCTATTCTCCGGCACTTTGATCCTTCTCCGGCGACTGAAGTTCATACTGACGCCAGCGGCATTAGCCTAGGTGCAGTTCTAGTGCAGCGCTACAATAAAAAGGAACACGTCATTGCATATGCCAGTAGAACTTTAAGTAAGCCGGGACGCAATTACACAGTGACTGAGCAAGAATGTCTGGCACTCGTCTTCGCTGTACAGCGATTCCGCTCATACTTGTACGGTCGTCCTTTCCAAGTGGTCACGGATCATCATTCCTTGTGCTGGCTAGTAAGCCTTCGAGATCCATCCGGCCGCCTTGCACGCTGGGCCCTACGCTTGCAAGAGTAAGACTTTACGGTATTGTACAAGAGCGGCAGGAAACACGCTCACGCTGATTTCCTTTCGCGGATGCCGCTTGAAACGACAGCTTCTGATGCCGACAATTTCGATCACCTCATTGCGTCAGTCACACCAATGTTCCCTGACAAGGCAACCTTTAAAATAGAGCAGCGGAAGGACGCTTTTGCATTCGTGAAGGACTACTTTACAAGAAGACCTCCTCGGCCACGGGTTCCCGCTTCTTGCTGGTGGTTCCGGATACGCTACGTTCCTCTGTTCTGCGCGCCATGCACGACGACGCAACCTCGGGTCACCTGGGAATGACGCGAACACTCCATCGTACACAGGAGCGCTTTTACTGGCCACGCATGCGCCAGTCAGTTGAGCAGTACGTGGCCAGTTGTACCCAATGCCAGGCGCACAAACCAGTCACGACAGCTCCGGCCGGACTGCGACAGCCTGTGACGCCTCCCAGTGTTCCATTTGAGCAAGTTGGCATCGACCTCGTGGGCCCTTTCCCGCGCTCGTCGAAAGGCAACCGATGGATTGTAGTGTGCGCCGATTATCTCACCCGTTACTGCGAGACGGCAGCCCTGCCATCTGCTACTGCTGGCCAAGTTTCTTCCTTCCTCTTGCACTCAATTATACTGCGCCACGGACCTCTTCGCGTCATAATAAGTGACCGCGGACGTCAGTTTACTGCAGACGTTGTCGAGGAACTCCTCCGTATGTGTGGCTCGGAACTCCGACACTCAACGCCTTACCATCCACAGACGAATGCCCTTACCGAACGAACAAACCGGACACTGGTAAATATGCTGTCAATGTACGTGGCGTCCAACCACAAGAATTGGGATGAAGTGTTACCGTTCATCACGTATGCCTTCAATACTGCTCAACACGAGACCACCGGCCACAGCCCTTTCTTCTCTATGTTCGACCCCCTTGTCACACCCTGGATACCATCTTTTCGTTCTCTGATAATGACGATCTTTCTTTAGCCGAAACCCTCTGTCTCGCTGAAGAAGCTGCTAGAAGCTACCATAGCATCACAAGACTGATCAAAGGTCCGCTACGACAGCAATCACCGACACGTCACCTACGAACCGGGAGACCTTGTGCTGGTATGGAAGCCTTTGCGCAAGCGTGGCTTGTGCCAAAAACTCCTCGCCCACTACACCGGCCCATTCGTTATCCTTGAGCGCCTCAGTGCAGTGTACTATAGAATAGCACGACTGCAAAGACCGAGGTCACCCAGGTGGCTCGCCTAAAACATTTCAGACGGCGGGACGATGCTTAAAACGCGCGGGGCGCTTCGTCTGCGAGGGGGGGAAATATTACGTGAAATATTACGCCGTGTATGTGCCGGACTGAGATGAAGAAGTGTGGAGGTTGAAAGAAGATCTCTCGGCAGCTTGGTCCTGTGCGGTCTTGCCGTCCAAGCCTTCTGTTAATAAACCCATTAACCCCGACTGTGGACGTAACTATATATATATATATATATATATATATATTGTGATGAGTTTCGTGGGCCCAGGAGCTCAAGCAACAGGAGACGAGACGTAGACGAGGACAGTACGTTTATATACAACACGGGGAGACGTCGGACAACTCATAAATGAACGAGTCCGCAGGAACACGTTATATTCCTTTACGGGCAATGTACAGGGACGCTCATTCGCGATGAGGACGCTTAATGCTTGTGGTGTTCTGCCACTCACGAACCGTCGGCGTCGTGGCCGCCGTAGTGCCAGAAGGGTGTCTTTTGGTTGCCCTCCGGATCCGGACTACCAGGGATGCCACCGAGAGGACCAGGGAGCCGCCGGGAACATCAGTGGTCCAAGACCTCAAGGTCGAGCGCCACGGTGGACCACGAGCCGCCGTGGTCGCTCCTGGGACCTTCTTGCGATCTGGCCCCCCCCGATCGAACCACCTTCTCTTCTTCTTCTCTCGAGAACCTCACGCGCGGCGCCCCGCCATAAAGACGTCGTCTTCCTTTCTTGAGATCGCCGCGCCTTTTTCAAAATTCTCCCCGACTCATCACAATATATATATCGAGAGAGAGAGATCATGTCCGCCTCCTAAATAGAGAATATAATTAAAGACTTTAGTACCACCTTATTCTCTTTGGCGCCATGGTGGTAACTAACGAGATTTTACCATGGTGACTAACGAGCGACCTGAGTGATGTCAGAAAGCACAGCCCCTCAAACGGACGATTTGTTGCTTTGTTTACCGTCGTGTTGGTGAGAGCCTTCTGATCACTGATGCAGCTACCGAATTGATAATGCGGGTGAGTAATTTTTATGAGGTATCACATTACACTGACGTGCTTTGTGAATTCACCACCGCACTATGTACAAGGATTACTTGTACGGAAAAACGTTCTCGTTGCGGGAGTACGTGCACAGTTCGTAAATTTTTTTTTCATTTCATTTTTGTTGCAGCTTCAGCGTGGCACTCTCGTAGTGGTTTCTTTTCGTGTAACAAGTAATGTGAAAGATAGGGCTCGAAACTGCTAGTCAAGCTTATACCAGTGTCGCGTTAAAGAGTAGGCATGTTATTCGTGTGGTTGAGCGTTCAAATTAGACTGTTACCCAAACCGAGGAAAGCAGTGTGTTAAAGCTGTTTTTATAATTATCAGCATATGTTGTCGGTTAATAGGGACTGATGTCTGTGTTCTTAACAGCGTAGCTTGGACATCAAGTATGCTGCATGCAAAATGTTAATCATCTAAGGATGCTCGAGTAAGAAGTTAATTATTTCCATGTTTTTTTTTATTCGCGGTGCACGTGTTGATGTGCCTAACGTGACAGATTCGAATAGGCCCTTTAAATCTTTGTAAATTCCGTCTCCAAGTCCAAGCAGCGGCCACGTTTTAAAATTTTGGTCCTCTCTCTTATTCTGGTAGCGCATAAACACATTCGTTAGTGCAAGAATGTTCTCTGTACTTACGTTTTGGCTTTCATTTGCAGATTATGACTCCCGGGAATACCTGCTGAGAAGGACCGCGTGCCTGTGCTGCATTGTGAAGCCTCCGCAGTACATAATCCATAGGACATTTTTGGTTATTGTGCCAATTGTGACACTGAAGCTGCTTCTGACTTTTGCCGCTGTTCTTTTCTTAAAAACGACCGTGTGGGTTCTCTCAGCCTGGAAGGAAGTGTGGCTAAGAAGCACGGTAGTTTACACTGCTGATTCAACGAAGACCAGAGCAACAAAATGTTGAAAAATGTTCAAGGGCATTGCAGTCACAGCGGCTACTTCTGGTCAGAAGAACCGTGTAAATATACGCTATTGCTGCAACATTAGCATGTCTGCCTGTTGGAAACGCGCCACCGCACTTCCGTAGAAGAGGAGTGATGCTGCTGCATATAGAACGAGTCTGATTTTTGTAGAACTGCTTTCCTGAAGAATCACAGCAGATGCGGTTTTTGCGATCCTGTCCGATTATGAAAGGACAAGGGTGACGCTAATTTATGTATTGATATTTCGACAAAGCAGAATGTGGAAATGGTAAATGAACCTTCATTATATGTGGCTGATGAAGAACAACATAACTGACAAACACAAGTGCGTAAGCTGCAAAGTGTCCATCAATGAAGCATATGCAGCCTACACACTGCCAAGATGAAGTTCGAGCTCGTAGGACATCATAAAGAAGATACAGGGGGTAGACACTCTAGCGTGACTAATGCATTGCAGCTGCACACATTAAATGCACATTTCCGCCTTTTGTATACAGTTATGCAAACGATGCAATGCATTGCAAGTACTCCACGTTTAAAGACAGTGTTGGTGTGTGTTCTTCTGTCGGCAGCCTGGTCCCTGCACAAAAGAGGCAAGACATAATGAAAAACATAATAGGACATAAAAGTCGCAATTTTCTTTACCTCTCGTTGTGCACATATTCATTAATATTTCTCGCGTTGGAGAACAGACATATCTTTTGTTGAGTTAATGAGCTTTGATTATTTTGATACATGTTTGGCTCAGTCACTTGCGCAGCTGAACAGGCACATGATTATGTAACGTCCGCTAATTTTCCTATAAAAAAAAAACTGCGTTTCCAGTGTCTCCCAGTGCGTTTCAGCGTGCTCGGTGACACTGGAAACGCTGTACAGTGTGCCCCGGTGGACCACAGCACGCTGGGAGGCACTGGTCACGCTGTACAGCGTATACCCGCACACTGGGAACACCATCGGCACATTATAAGAAACTTGGCGCGCGCGATGGACTTTAGTCTCAAGACTTTATATTGGATCGCGAGATGTCGAGCGCAAAGTTTGCCGAATATTTTCAAAATGTTTTGTTCTGTGTGCTACACATAGAACTTTACTTTTAGTTAGGCGACGGATGTGCGTGTACGCTGAAGCAAAGATCTGTCGAGAGCGCGCGCGCGTGCGCTTTCCCTGAAGCGTGCTCGAGTCTCGTCAAAGTAGTTTATAAACCGCATCGGAAGAACTGATCATTCGCAACGCAGTATGACAGTAGTATTATCGTGACAATCAGTCAGTCTTTCCGGCTCGTATCGCAGGAAGCCGCACTTCACCGGCAGTAGTTAGCCGCTGAAACGGCCACTCTCGGCGTTTTTAGCTTCTGATTTATGTAGTCGAAAGTGCAAATATGACCTCGATTGGGTCAGTTATGATCGAAACTACATTTTAACGGTTATTAGACTATTTGTAATGGGATATCTACGATCTTCACAGCGACCGTGGCTCACGAAGTGCGGCCCTAAGCCTAATGGTCGTTTCGGCTAGAGTGATCTACTGCGGCTCTAGTACGCGGAACGTAAACAAGGGTGAAAGAAATATTTCCGAACGGGTGGCGAAAAGTACAGTGTTCAGTGAGCAGTTCAGATCCACTATGTTTTCTACAGAGGTATGACTAACCGCTTAGCGAGACAGCGCGATTGCCGCAACACATCTGCGATTACGCTAATAAGTTTTGCTGCAAAGCGTGCCAGATAGACGTTCTGATCCTAGGCAGCCCATAACAAATAAACAAACAATCTCTTGTCAGGTTGGCGTGAGCACGAAGAGGCCGGAATTAGCTATAACATGAAGAAAAAATTACTCCAAACTCGTCTTTCGAGTGTGGCGTGGTGAGACTTACGATGAGTAGTGACGAGGTAGCAGGTTCGACTCCCGCATGCTCGTTTTTTTTATTTTAATTTTTTTGTCCCAGTGCTCGTATTTCAGCCTTAATGACGATGTGGGCATAAGGAAAATTTTTAATAACAATTTAAAATACCGATCTTGGCCCATAAAGCATGTCCCAGTGTGCAGCGTGCCAGCGTCCAGTGTGCCTCGTGCAGCGTGCCAGGGTCCCTGCGTATCCAGCGCCACACTGATCCCATAATCAGGTATGGCGCTGGGACAGTGCCACTGGGTTTTGCAATTGGGAATTCATTATCTAATGGCACGAATGTCTATATACTGCGTGTTTTTTTTTACAATTCCCGCCATCATTGCTTTATTGGAATTGTTATTAGGAAGCTAGAAAATAAAAACAAACTTATAAAATGTCTCTGCTGTATTTCTATTCCATCTACTTGTGTTTTGATACGACAATCCGTGCATTTATGCGTACATGCAGGCTTCATAGAGCACGACCCCCTGCTTGGTTCCCTAAAGCTGGGTTTGGTTGTTCATAGGTATTGGGAGCAGCATAAACGCTGTATATCGAAGATACGTGCCACGCGCAGTACCAGCAACTGCACACTCGTTGGGCCCAATTTCATTGTCTTTTGTTTTCCTTAAACTGTCTCGAATCCTGATCAGGCAGAGGGAAAACGAAGAAAAAACAGGAGAACGTACCTTCTCGTTGATACAGAAGATCGCATAGCGGAGGTATGCTTCGCCGTATTTCGGTTAGGGTAGCGAAGATCTAACGGAGGGGAAGCCGCTCAGGAGTACGGTGAATGCAGCACATAAAACGTTTGCTATTGTGTTTCCTTTCCGCTTGTTTGTCATGTCTTTCGCACCAGGCTTGAACCGATGCGACGTGCGAGCTTCATCGAAACACACGTGAAAGCACTGGCGCCCGTTGTAACACTTGGAGCACTCACACGACGACTACGCGAAAGCAGGTGATCCACTGCTCATGCACAGAAGACAACACATCACAGCACTAGCGAGCGGTCCTCTTGACAGCATACCCGCCTGTCTCGGCCCCACAGTATAACCGAGCCGTTGCCGAACCGCTCGAAGGCGGCTCTGGAGAAAATGCGCACCGTCACTGTCGAAAAAAAATGCTGCGGCGGCAGCTTGATTTATCGGGAAATGCGAGACACGCTCCGCATGGACGCCATGCTGGCGCAGAAACTACACTCAAGGAACGATTCAAGGTAGCTCCCGCGCTACCTTGACTATCTTAAGGAAAACGCTCAAGATTTCTCCCAGTTTAGGTGCGTTTCGAGTGAAGGGGCGACTTTTTAATTAAAAACGGCCCCTCAAGGAGCGTTTCGAGTGAGGGGTCCAGTCGAGGAGCGCTTGTGAATGCGGGGGTCAGGCACCTTCTTACACCGCGGACAAGTGCAAAGGCTGATACTGGGCCTTTGCGTGCGCCCTGCGCTTAGGCTCAGAACTCTGGCCTACCATGTCAGACGCCTTCAAAAAATAGGGACTACAGGTCGTAGTGGTTCGAAGACTTCCTTTCCTGTGAATATTCGTGGCCGGTGTCCCTGTTCATTGTCCTCATAATTTAAAGTGTTGTGACGCGCATATGCGTTCGCAGGATTGTCCTTCAGGGGGTCCCAAGTCTCGTCGCGGCCGCCCCCCTGTTTGTGGAGTCCTAAAAAAGCAAAACAAAGTCCACCACAGATGCGAAAATGAAAATGAAGTCATGGCGTGCCTCTTACAACGGCGTTTCCGGGCGCAAAGATGGGAAATGAGCTGTTGTTTGAATGCAGAATCAAGGTTACTCGGTCACCATCATTGTGAAAAAGGCGTGCGCAGCCATAACACTGCGCCTTAAAAAATGGCATGCAAATTCCGACTGAGTAAGAGTGCGGGGGCAGAATTGGGGCTCCCTTGGTATGAATAAAAGGTTCGCCCCACTCCCCCCCTCTTGCCCCCTCGTGCGCACGCGCATATTCAAAGCGCATATTCAAAGCAGAAAAGATCTCCTCTGAATCAGAAATACAGTTCAAGTGGAATTGTAAAATTTCGTTTTCAGGTCGCATCTGTACTCTCGACGCAGACGACGCAGCCGCTGAAGACGTCACGCCAATGGTGGTGCCAGGTTTTCTAGTGATGGTTTCGCGCCCAATAGCGAAGTAAGCACAATGTTTCTGAGATTATCTTCATTTTCATCGTCATCAGTATGACTAGGCTTCTGTAGCGAAAGACTTCTCCTATATTTTGCTTATATACCTGTTCCTGTGCTTACTTCAGTCACGTTATCCCTGCATGGTTCTGAATCTCATCTCCCCATTAAGCGCTTGCCCTCTCTTAGAATACTGTCCGTTATTCTCAATGAGGAGTGGTTCTCTCGTCCTCGCTGTACATGCCCCGTCCATCCCCATATCATTTTGCTTTCGACTAAGATGTCCTTAACACCCCATTGTGCCGTGACCCACATTTCTCTCTTCTTGAGCCTTAAGGTTACACCTATCAGTTTCCTTTTCATGGCTCGATGCCTCATCCTTAAGCCCAACCTTCTTCAAAAGCTAACAAGTTTCCACTTCGCATGCGAGTAGCAGTAATATGCAGCTCTTTCATGTTTTCTTCTTTTGAGGGATAGTGGTAAACTACTATTCAAGATTTCACAATGCCTTTCAAGCACAATCCGCCCTCTTATCGTTCTCCTAGTTAAGCCAGTCTCATGGTTCGACTCTGTCGTCAATATGTGTCCTAAGAACATGTATTTCTTTACATTTTCGAGTGCCTCGCTACTTATCGCAAACCGTTGTTTTCGTCCCAGGCTGCCGAAGATTACTTTAGATTTGTGCGTCTTAATATTTAGAGCTACAGTTATGCTTTCCCCACACAATTCGCTAATATTATGCTCTTCCTCCTCTGAGTTACTCATGAATAGTATTTCATCAATATTCGCAGGTTGCTAAGGTTTTCTCCATTAACTCCTATCGGTATCTGTTCCAAATTCAGCGACATGAAAACTTCCTATAATCATGTGGTAAATATGGGGTATACAGTGTCTGTCTGCCGTACACCACTTGTTTCGGAGATTCATCCTTTCTATGGAGAACTAAAGTCGCGGTGGAGCCTCTGTAGATTCCTTCCGGTACTTTTAGATAGTTTTCGTAGACGCCTTGATACCGCAGTGCATGCCTGGCTGCTCAGATTTCGACCAAATCTTTCTTCTAATCAATGAAGGCTATATGTAGAGGTTGGTTATATTACACTCAGTTTTCTTTTATCTCATTGATAGTGTGACTGTTGTTATTGGTCTAGCCTCTAGAATGTGTTTATTGACCTTTTGATTGACTGAATTCTAAGGTAGGTTTTTTTTTACTCCTGAGGTATTGTAGAAAAGGTCGTTACGTACATTTAATAATAATAATTGTTGGGTTTAACGTACCAACACTACGATGTGATTATGAGGACCACCGTAATACACAGCTCCGGAAGTTTTGACCACTTGGGGTTCTTTAGCGTGCACCTAAATTTAAGCACGCAGACATCTAGCACTCTCACCTCCACCGAAAACGCGGCCGCCGATACCGGTATCCTATCCCGCGACCTTTGGGGCAGAAGCAGAGCGCCACATCCAGCAGGCCGTGGTGGCGGGTCAAGATACGCATACATACCCAGGCAAAGAACCGAATACATGTGCAAGGACATATAAAAGTAATTAAATTTCAGAACCAAACACACACACACGCAAATTTATTTATCATAAAAATCATAAGGCAATAAGAGAGTAATCATGTGGTACTTACAAAAGCGACTTTTTTTTCTAAAATTTACTTTTTCGCCGTTTGATTGTCCCTTAGTGCAACACAGGGCTCGCTGACGCAGTTATCAGCGCGCGTATTGAGAAAAAAGACATCTTATCTTCCGTGTAATTTCGTTTAGCACCAAAACCGTATGATCTGACCAAACGGGCTAACGTCGACATTTTTTCCGGTGATTAGTGAAACGTGAGCATATAATTTCGCTTGTTCCTTCAACTGAAAGTCAATGCATCGGCCACTCTGCCCTGTGTAAACAAGACCAACAGATAATTGAGAAATGTAAAGTGCTCCTACTAAGTGAGGTGCATGTTTCATTCTTGGCGCCTTCTTTTGGAACACCAACTCGGCCAGCTTTTAATACTTTTAAATGACTCTATTGCCTAAAAAGTGGTCAAAAAGCAAACCTACCGTCCGTTGTGAAGTTGAGAGAAAGGAGGGGGATGTCCAAGTTTGCCACATCACTGATGAGTCCCAATACAGTAAAGATGAAAATGGCTTGCCACATTTTTTTTTATTTTGAAAATTCTGCAACACCGCACCTAAGGAAAGCGAATGGTCATTATTACACGGAAGAAATCGAATTTCCATTCCTCCATTGAAGCAACAGATGCGATTTTCCACATTTTGATACCCTACCAGCAAATTGGAAAAATTGGGGGACCCTTAATCTTCGCCTTTAAGAGTTGAACGCGATAGCGATGTCCTGTCCCGAGTGCCTACTTCAACCACTTAGTGTTTACTTGCTATGCCCCCCCCCCCCCCGCCTACGTGGTGTTAAGGGAATACGGGCAGTAAGGTGTGTGCCGTTTGTAATGGGTGGCCGGCTTGAAACTACGAAATCGTTATGATAGTCACATATTCTGACGCCCGATGGCAATGTACGCTTGTACGACGCGATATTCCTGCGATATTACATGTTATATTGCGACGCCTATATAAAGAAAGCTTGCATTTGCGAAGCATGAATGTTATTTCCACTGCATTTCCAAGCAGATGAAGTTATTTTCAATGCACTTTCAAGTAGAAGTGTGGCTGCGTGGTAGAACACCTGCTTGCCACGCAGACGGCCCGGGTTCGATCCTCACTCGGACCCGGAAAATTTTATTATTTATTTTGTTTGCATCTTTCTCGATTTTTCGGTCACGGACAAGATGATAATTTTTCGTTCACAACCAATGACGCCGACGCCAACGCCGACGCCGACGCCGGAATTTCTGGGAAACGAGCTCTTTAACGCTATCGTGTTAAAACCTATCCGTCAGGTTCGCTGCTCGCAGTAGCTTCTCCTACCAAGCAAAAACATCTTTAGCAATACGAGCTATTCATGGGGGTTTTTGATGCAGTAACATTAGCTGTACCCGTAATTTTTCGGGGGCACACAGGTGTGATCATCAGCTAGTGCCTCCGTTACAAGAGATCAGGTATATTGCTCAAAAAGCAAACATAGCGTTTGTAGAGAATTTGAGAGAAAACGGCTGCCATTGCCAGACCTTTAAAGAAAATGCCACCATGGTGTTCGACACTCCACAGCGTGTAGCAATCATATATTACTACAGCCGCAAGTCCACGACAACACGACATCGGATTTTGCGGATTTTCAGCTCCCAAAAGTCATTTGTGTCTAAGTTGTAAAAAGCCAACCGTGTCACAGGCTAAACTTTCATAAAACCTCGTTATGTTGCGACGAGCACTTCTAATCTAAGGACGACGTTACCTGAAATTATTTGGTGCCGGAAGGTTTGAGCGCAAAACTTCTCAAGAAAAGCTCGCGTTTTATTGAATGCTTAGTTTCTTTTCGCACTCTGATTGTAAAGGTGCGTTATATATAAAAACACTTTGTTGCGCTGCTTCGTGTGCGATGCCCTGTTGCTTTCCTAGGTCCTTTTCTGCTACAGTCATGTAGATAACATTTCCACACTTGTTCATCAGTTTTCGAAAGAACCAATACATGTACACAAAGCGAAATACATTGAAACTACAGAACAAGCGAACTACAATACTGATCACAGGTCCCAAAAATATACAACGAAAGCCCGAGCACGGCCCGAGTACCTATCCTCCTCTTTTCACTGCACATTCGTTTTCGCTGCCACCTGTACGGCGTAACCGCATCCAAAGCATATGCGGCTGTTGTCACATGTGTGCCATCGATTAGCTGACGCAGGGCCCACCCATGCTGCAGGTCGCGATTGGCGGGCAGCAGCTGATAGGACTGCACGGTGGGAGGCAGTCGGAGCCTATGAATGACGTCGACGTCGAAAACCGGCAACGCACTTCGAAGGATGGAGGTCTGGCGCCGCCTTCATAGTAACTGAGCGGGACAGGCGCCGAGATTCCTTCCCCCAGCGCAGGGTAGGAAACCAGACGTGCGTCTGATTAACCTTCCTGCCTTTCGTTGCATCTCTCTCTCTCTCTCCTTGCGACAACTTGAGCGTACCTCATTGGCGCAAGGGCGGAGGGCGCTGGTGGTAGTCATGTATGACCTCCGCAATTTCATGGTGATTCGCTCGGCTTAAGAGCGGCAGAAGTGTGTTTGACAGCTGTTAAACGTGCTGCGTATGTCCAAAGTCCAGGAGAGAGAACTGGCGCATGATTTCCTCGCGCATGAATGTTTTCACGTGAGCGAGCAACGTGGAGTGGTCAGATAAGGTCCGCAATCTAGCGAGCTCGGCGTCGCGTGATGGAGAGTGACGGGTCGTTGACTGCTGCCGGCGCAGGTCCTCGTAGCTTTGACACAGCATGGCTTGTGGCACTGAGCTGTGGTTTCGGAAGCAGCATCGTGAATGCATCATCGTCGATGTCCTTCATAATATGCCTCATCTTGCTGGACTCCTACACGGTTCTGTTGGCTTTCTTACACAAGTCGAGTGAGTGAGTGAGTGAGTGAGAGAACTTTATTGTCGTCCAGAAGTGGCAGAGTCTGGAAGGGACCGGAGGCCCTGCTAGCTCAGCCAGGTGGCTCCATCCCGGAAGCTGCAGCCTCTCGGCGATGTCCAGGGCCCTCTGGACGGCCAGGAGTTGGTTGCTGAGCTCCACGCTGCGCATGGCAACCTCCCAGAAGGGTTTGTCCCCTAATTCTGAATCCGAGTTAAAGGGGGACACCCACATCATATGGTCTAAATTACAGTACCCGTGCTTACACAGCTGACAGTGAGGTGAAAAGTTTGGGTCAGTTCTATTTAGCCTGGCTGGTGTGATGTGCGTTTCCGTCTGTAGTTGTCGGAGCGTGACCGCTTGCGCTTAAGTCAATTTAGGGTGTGGAGGTGGGAAACCCGGCATCCCTAGTTTGGGAGCTGAGTTGATCTTCTGAAATGACAATAATGGATCCTTGAAATCGTTGCATACCCCTTCACTTCCCGTCTGAGAGGGCCGGTAACGACCGCAGGTAGCTCGTCAGAGGGCCGGTAACGACCGCAGGTAATCGTATGGCAGCGGTGGAGACGAAGCGAGTTGAGAATGACCTGATGGTAGTTCACAAGTCTGAAAAGATGGTGACGTCCCTTCTTCCTTGCAGAGTGACCACGATGACCAGTTCATTGCCTTCGTCAGAGAAGCCGATGACCACCATGGCCACATTGACAGTCATCCCTTGCCATGCACGACTGTGATGACAGACGTACCCTTGTTCCAGTATTTGGCTGCAACGACGAAGAGTGGTTGAGCTGCGTATCCAGCCCTCGATCTCCCACAGAGACGCCTCGCCTCTTGCTCTCCGGCGCCCTTCGTTGCGCACAGAATGGATGTTCCTGGGGTCCTCGTCGACACATGTGGCCCCTTTTATCGCCGAGGAGATCTTGTGTTTCTCCGTGGGCATGAACAGAGGTTGCAGCCCTGTTCCAGAAGGATTCTGCTGCCTGCTTTTGCAAGAGACAACCTCCGAATTTGAGCTGTTGGTTGACTCTCAAACAGCTCAGTCACTATGTCGTGCAGTCCGAGCTGCAATAGCCGTTCCGTGTTGGTGCTTTTAACACGAAAGAGTTTGATGCCGGGGTCCACCACGGCTCCTCTGACGTATTTCCGTCATGGATATGACGTTTTAAAATATAAACTAATACATTCAGGTCAAAGAAAAATTTAGAATAAAGGCCGGCAGATCCCACGCACTGCGGGGAATGGATGGAATGCGAAGCAGCCAGGAAGGAGCAAATCATGCTTTCCATAATTTGAATGTCATGTTTTACATGTTAGGACCTGTCATTTATGTTCGTCATGCAGTCACATCGCGCAATACATATTTTGGTGTATATCAAGCTAGTGAACGGGACGCAAGCGCACCATGAGCGTGGCATGTAAATGGCGTTGTAGATTACATGCATGCAAAGATTTTCATGTTACCGACTGCCACTTATGTTCGTTATACAGTCATGTCACTCAATACCGAATTTGGTGTGTATCAAGCTAACGAAACGGCCGCGACCGCGCCATGAGCGTGGCATGCAAGTCATGCCCCAAATGACATGTCACTATTTCCATATTACCACTTGTCATTTATGTTCGTCATACTGTCAGGTCACTCAATCCCAATTTTGGTGTATATCAAGCTAACGAAAAGGCCGCGAGCACGCCATGAGCGTGGCATGTAAATCATGTTGTACATGATATGCGCGTCATTATTTGCACATTACCACCTGTCATTTAGGTTGGTCATGCAGAAATGCCTCATCGTACCAATTTTTGGACATATCAAGTTAAGAAAACGGCCTCAGGAGCGCTCCGGCCATGGCGTGCAAATCATACTTTTCATGGCAAGTTATTCATGATTTTCATGATATGACCAGCCACTCATTTCTTACAGTCATGTTATGCCATACCAAATTTGGTATAAATCCCATTGAGGATACGGCCAGGAGAGCACAATGTCGCAGGCGGCTAGATAGACAGAATGATACACAGATAGATGCGCTCAAAGTCGCCGAAGTTCGCTAAGAAATGCTTCGCATTTAAAAAAATTGCGCCATCTCCCGCTAAAGGGAACCATGTGTAGATGCGAAGCAGCGGGCGCTAACGCTTACACTGGCGGCGGCGTTGACGCTAGCGCTCATCGCAGCGTTGCGCTGGAGAGAAACCTGGGGAGGCGCAAAGCACGCAGTGATGGACCGGTGTTTGCTACAGGAACATGCCAATCGCTGCTAATGGGCAATGAGAGACAGAAGACTACGCCTGGACACAGAGACCCGCAGTCCGCTTTTAGTTAACTCGCACGCTGCGAATTTTTATTGTTCAAAAACGCAGAGGAGAAATATCCCACCGGCACTACCTTGCAGGTCAAGATCCAGTGCCATATTTACAGGGTGGCCAGTGAACGGTTGTGCAGCGCGAGCAGCCGGTTTTTTGAACCAAGAAACTCGCTAGCAGACGCTGCCTTCGTCGGCGTCGCGAGGCGAGAGAGGGGGGAGCGTAGGAGAGAAGAGAGAGGGGGGTTAGGCGTATGCGCAGTGGGGGGTGTGGACGCCGGCCGCGGGGAGGGGTGCCTAGAGCAGAGAGAAGGGGAGCATAGGAGAGGAGGTGTGTGGAGAGGGTCTGAGCATGCGCAGTGAGGGTGAGGTCGCCTCGGGGAGGGATGCCTAGAGGAGAGAGAGGGGGAGATGAGGTTTTTTTATTTTAACTTTTTTGAGAGGGTTTGCGCATGCGCACTAAGGGTGGTCACTCCGCACACCACCACCACCGGATTGAACTTCGCCTTAAGCTGCTTCGCATCTAAAAGTACCGTCGCTGGGCCGGGGGTGGGAACTCCCTATACCTCCCATGGGAGGCGTCCTCGCATGCTGCAACGCAGCGGCAGCGCCACTTTTGCTAACCGCGGCTGCCGGGCATCCAACTAGAAATAAATCACAAACAGACCATTATTTTCATGACGTCACTGGTGACGTCACCAAATAGAGGGAAAGGGCGCAAAACCGAGAGGATGAGGGTTGCCGCGGAAGCTCTCTTTTCGTACTCCGTATGCAAGCAGAATGTGTTCGTGTCCTCTTTTAGGTCCGCTGGCCGCTTGGGCGACGCGGCCATTCGTAAAATTTAGTTAAGAATTTTTTAAATTGTGTTCGTGTGTTCTAAAGCCGCGACACTTAAGCGCACCGATTGCTCAGTAAGACAAAGCTCGATCGACACAAATAAAATTAATTGTTTTAAGGCACGTCCCGTATTAAAAAAACACATATACGCGTAGTGTGAAAGTGCCAATCAATAAAATCAGCTTTAATTCACAGCTGAAATATGGACATAATGAGGATACAGTGGACCCAGAATATCCCAACGAATGCGAAAATTATCAACAATCACGAGCAGGACATGTCCTATTTGACTCAATCATGTTTGCGATGACGGCGCACATATTTTTCTTACAGAATTTGACTACTAAACGAGACATAAGTTGAGCAACAGAGATGCTTGGAGCAATGAGGAGTTCATCAAGAGAGAACGTCGCTGAAAACAATGCTTCGGCAAGTTGACTTGTCTTCGTCAGGGCAGCAGCGCTGCCTTGACGAAGAAAAGTTCACTTGTCAAAACATTGGCTCCAGCGAAATTTCCTGTAACGATTTCTAGAAGCATTCAGTCGATCACAAGTATTTCAGTGACAGTATTAGAAGTAAAGAACCACAAATTTTCAAACTGGCCACGTGAATTTAATGAACAGGAAGGAGCCTAAAGTTGCTTCACATCATCTGAGCTACATGCGAGAAGTAAAAGATGAAAAAATTATGTAGGCGAGCCAACACGCCTTTCATTAAACGTACTTTGCCGCCCACAGGTAGGCTGTCGTCATGACCAATGAGTCTACCGACAATGCGCTTAAGTCAGTACAGTCAGATTTGCAGAGAACTGGGTTTACTCATGTACTCATAAAAATTAATACCTGCTGAAATAATGGGCCCAAATACTTGTGCTCACCCGTTGCCACTTGGAAACCTGAAAAACCTTCGCGGTACTGGAAATCCTAGGGTAAACGCACCGCCGATTCGCGAAAAACATGTGATGCCCGATTCAGCCATCTTCGTCTTATGCATGGTTGACTTGCTCGGCGTAGCTCACTGCGGCCTCCGTTCTCTGCACGCCACAACTTTCTGTCTTATCTTTCCCGTACTTGGCACGCCAACCGAGCAAGATAACTGAGCGCGATTCAACTTGTGATATCGCTGAGCGAGGGGCAAGGAGGAGCGGAGGCAAGCGCTACAAATTCAAGTTAACCACTTCCCGCGCTTCACCTGGTTTAAAATTCACAAAATACAAAAACAAAACAAGACAAATAAACAAAAGAAGAGTTCTTTACAGTGAAATCAAATTTCTTTATTTGCAAAAACTCGCGAAAGCAGATAAATGCGAACATGCACATCAACCTCACTTCGTTCAGCCAGATGTTCCTTGAAACCGAAACTAGTACTCAGTTTCCGGGTCCTGGCTGGGCGTCGAACCCTACGACGTCTCGCTCCGCAGCGCGCGGCGCGAAACCACTCGGCCACAGGAGCGTTCGTACCTCAGGATGCTAAGGATAAGCTATTTATATACACCATATACGGTCCTAAGAGCTCGTCGACTTCAGCGCGTTCCCGCCATCCGTAGCGAGATGGCGCGAAGATGGCACGACGTGCGTGCTCTAAAGGTCGTCGCGAGTCTCGCTGCGATGAGTGCGAGCCTCCACGGGGCGTGGTCGTTCGTGCGCGTGCGCGCTTATCTAGTGATTGGGGCATTGGGGCGCTTTGTACGTCTTGTGCTTCCACCGCAAATTTGCTTTTAAGTTACAGTGCTCAAAGCGTGTACGAAGGCCACTTCAAGAAAGGAGCGGCGTAAATATTGCGACTGATGAGGAACGCATGAAACTATTTTATGATATGGTCCTTTTTAAGCTCTTCTCTTTTGTTCGCAACTCTGGAGATGTCTCTGGTGAAGTTGTGAGTACTCGTCTCGATACGCTTACTTTCCCAGTGTTGCTTTTGCTGTACTTTCCAGTTGTCAAGCCAAGAACCTTCACTGAGTCACAGACGGGAATTATTTTTCCGCTTCTGGAGCGCAGTCAAATAGACTTCCCATCGATCGGCGGCCCCCTCTCGGGAAACGTTTGTGGATGAGCAGTTGGAACTTGCTAAGTGATAGCTGCAGCCCCGTGTAAGCCAGAAAATATTCCGTGACATTGAGTGCTCGTTGTCGGTTCCCATCCAGCTTGCTAAGGGGGCCCTCCACCGGTAATATGTGGATGTCGTTCGCGCATATTACGTGCCCGATTCCCGGGACGTCGGCGAGCTGCTTGGACAGGTTTCGCATTGCAATATTAAATAAAAGTGGGGACACCAACCCCCCTCGGTGTGCCAATGTTACACAGTGTGTATATTTCGCTTCTAATTTCACCAATATGGAATGTAGCCTCTCAATTTGACAGAAAAGACTCGGCAAAGGTGTGAAACTTTTCACCGAGGCTCAAGTTCGAAGCTTCATTCAGAATTCGCTGAATCCTGATGATGCTAAAGGCCTTGGTCAGGTTAGCGCCAGTATCCCATTGATATACAGAAACGTGCTCTCAATTATGGCTCTTTTAATGAGGAGCATAGCGTCTTGTGTGGACAGAGATTTCGGGAAGCCCACCATGTTGAGGCGAAAGAGGACTTCGTCCTCAATGTGCTCGCTAATTCGGTTATGAATGACATGTTCAGCCACTTTCCGGAGGCATGATGTGATCGATATCAGTCGCAAGTTCTCTGCTCGAAGGTGCTTTCCTGGTTTGGGTATGAATACGACCTTTGCCGTTTTCCACATCTGGGGGACTTTACCATCAAACCACACTTGGATGATTTTTTTTCTGTAATGACTTCTATCGCTGTGTTGTCGTGGTTGCTAAGGAGCTTGTTGGTGATTCCGTCTGGGCCGGGCACCGACCATCCGTTTTGGTCCTGCAAGGCATGGACAATCCGCAACCTGGAAAGGTCTATCCAAGGCTGACTGCGGGGATACTTGGTATTCAGGCCTTCGGTTGTGGTTGTCCCGCTACGATGATTATAGAGTAGGCTCTACTTGCTACTTTTTCTCATTTTACGTTTGGTTAACACATCCTATTTCTGCGCGGCGAGTTTCTTGGCATGCACTTCGTTCTCCTTGTTCAGTTCAGATATCTTGGCCCTCAGCTGCCTGTTCACTTTTTTTTGTTTCTTCCACCTAACACTGAGATTGGTCTTCGCCTCCAGGCGACGGGCTATTTTAGAGTCCATATCTGGTATCACGAGTTTCGTGTAGATCTCTTTGGAGACATAGCGAAAAGCCTCTTTGAAGTTACTCATGAGGTCTTCGAATGTTCAATGCGAAGCATTTCTTTGTGTACTGCAAGCACTTTGGGCGTTTCTATCTATCTATCTATCTATCTATCTATCTATCTATCTATCTATCTATCTATCTATCTATCTATCTATCTATCTAGCACCCTACGGCTGGATGCTCTCGTGATTGCCTCCTTAACTTGAGGTGGACCAATGTTAGTATGGCAATGTAAGAGGATTTCACGAGTAAGTCTGGCTGGTCGTGAATTGAATAATGTAAAACTCCCGTCGTATTCGTCGGCAAACTGGTTTCTTCAGACACGTGTGGCTCATACCCGTATACCACGGGCCGCGCCATGCGGGTATGCGCCACAGGAGTTTGACGATTTATACCTACCGACAAACGGCGAGAACAGACATTGGTAATTTAAATGTGAGGGCGTGATGAGAAACTGACATCGGTGGTGTTGACACTGGTAATTTAAAGGCGACAGCGTTAAGAAAAAGCTGACATCGGCGTCGTTGACGCGACGAATGTAAAGAGTAGAAATCAGAGTACCAGCACGAATCGAACTCAATCATTCTGCGTGGCAATCAAATATTCTACCACAGAGCCACGTCGGGTTTCGAAACTGCTTTGAAAAAGACCCTATGAAGGCCTAATCTTGGTGCAACGATTGTGGTTGCCGGAATTGTGGTCAATTGTGCTTGCAGTACTGGCCGTCTAATTTTAAAAGCTTTAAATACGTACTCCTATGATGAAGGAGTCATATCGGGTTAACGTCAATTGTATACTTAAGCGCCAACCACTGTAGTTGGTTTACGTAGCCCCTATCCAGGGCTACCATTCTTGCAAGCAGAAGCTCAAACATATCAGGTTACGGCTTCTGGTGTTGGCAATACCCATGTTTCTGTTGGCATTGTTACACAACTTTAAATAACTGCTTATATGAAACATATGCAACTGTTGAATATCTGTCAGTGTGTGCAACATTTGTACATATCTTTAGCGTAATTTCATAAGGTCTCGCTACATAAAAAAAATCACGCCATATCCACAAAGTGAATGATGTTGGAGGAGCTTACTCGGAGGTGATCGGGTAACCCGCGAATCCTCTGTACACATCTCCTACCATCATATATAGACGTGACAACGTTGTTATATACACATTACATGCGGGGCTCGGGCGGCGAGCCTCAGCTGCTGCTCGTTGCGAGCCCGCCGCGCTGCTGTGCGGTGCTCTTGCGGCCGAGCGGTAACGAAGTTTTCACTGCCTGAGCTCCCGGCGAAGAGAAAGGAAGCGCACGTGCCGAGAATGGTGCGCGTCGCCTTGAGCGGCGCCGACGCTCGTTGCGAGCCCGCCGCGCTGCATTGCAGTGTCCAGTCGGCCGAGCGGTAACGAAGAGCGTTCACTGCGTGAGCTCCCGGTGAAGAGAAAGGAGGCGCACGTGCTGAGAGTGTTGTGCGTCGCCTTCAGCGGCGCCGCCATCTAGTGAGCATTCCTGAAATCACCGGAAAGCCGGAGCCTTGAGCGGAGAAGTGTACACGCCACCGCCATCGCCACCGTCATCGCCGCCGCCGCCGGACTAGGCGCGAGCTTAAGAAGCTTGCCATACAAGCTCCTAAAAATTACAACCCAGTCATCTTACCTCCTTATGCTTCGCATAACATCAATTTCCACGGTACTTGGGATCTGCCTATTTTTTTTCTGGGGCCTCTGTTCATTCTTCTGGATGTTACGAAACACATCACAGTAAATGTACGTGTACAGGGTCTGTTTTCAGTCTTTTCACCACTTTTCCAAGTACTCTCCCCCTGGTTCCAAGTACTCTCCCACACTTCACCCAATCATTCAAGGCACCGTGGAAGCCGTCAACGAGAACATCCTTAAGTGAGGTAGTCGAAGATACTTTTACCGTCTCCAGTGTCCCATGCCGTGTTCCATTCAGGGTTCCTTTGATCATTGGGGACAAAAAAATGTGACGCCGTACAGTAGCTGGAGCAACGCTCCCACACGCGTTTCGGCCTGCAACTTGGACATAATCAACGCAGTGTGACTCCTCCTTCATCTCATTCGTCAGTATATTTCGCGCCATTTTCGCACCAACATCCCTCATTAGGAGATCCTTCGTCAAGACACGATGACCGCTTGTTTTGGGTGTTTCAAACTGATCCGTGATCATCCGAACACTTAATCGCCGGTCGTTATCCAACACTCGACGCACTTTTCACAGGAAATCAGGGGCGTAGCCAGAAATGTTTTTCGGGAGGGGGGGGACACCTCCTTGATTTCGGGTGGGGCACCTCCTTGAAATTGTCATTTTTTCACTCTGTATGCCATGGCGAAAAACAATTTCGGCGGGGAGGGCACGTGCTCGGTGTGGCACCCCCGGCTGCGCCACTGCACGGAGTCATGCGTTTGTGATTTCGAGGGACGTCCAGAATGGTCGTCGTAGTTGACAGACTTCTGACTTTCCCGAAACCTCGTGTGCGACATTAAACTATGACTTTGTTTCATCGCGTCGTCACCGTTGCCTTTCTGAAGCGCGGCGAGCGTTTCCGCCCTGTTTTTATACCACATTCACGCAAAACTTGATTCCGTGACACTGCTTCAAAAATCTGTCCATCTTTTTTTCTCGACGAGGGCGCAGTAGATACCTCTCCGCAATGGCTTGACCTGCCTCAACGACTACTCGCAGGCAGCCGAACGCGGATTCGTTTTCAAACTCATCTCCCCCATTTACTTTTGCACCCAAAGCCAGGCGGCGTGGTCGACTGTCAAAAAGAGGTTCCGGGAACTTTTGGGACCCTGTATTTTATGGATGCGGGTCGAAGACGTCCTCCATGTAACTTGTGAATGATTCACTATTTACATTGTATTGCTGAGCTTGTACTGCACAGGTACTGCTGACCTTGTTCGCGTCGATGCTGTTTGCTTGCAGCTTACGAGTGGCATGGCGGCCAAAATATTGATGATGGCTGTCTTGAACTCGAACTAATTCAGAAAATCGAAGGCGTGATTTTTGTACCACAAGCCTGCAACACCCGCGACGTAGAATACTAAGTTGCTCAACTTGCCTGCCTCGTCCCATCTATTGGGAACGCTCACGAGCTCGTAAATTGCGAGCCGTTCCTCCACGTTCGCGCTATCAGCGCCAGTTGAGATAGGTGGATAACGGATACGAGGAACACCGAGACATGTGGTCGTTGCGGGAGGACGCGCTTGCTGGGCGGCGTCCTGAGGCATGGCAGATGTCACGGTACGGTATAGAAGCTCCAAGGTCATAGAATGGCGACAGACCGAAGTTGTTTTGAGGGTACCGTACATTCACTTACTTGTAAAGACCTTTATTTGACTTGGCTATCGGTACGCCGCGACTATGTGTAATGGCGAGAGTCAAAGCAGAGCATGGACTCCCAGCTGAAGCGGCGTTCTGTCAGAAAGGACCCGAATAGGACAACCTATTGAAGGTGCTGGAGAGGGAGACCCATTACTGTTCCAAGGCTTCACTACAGTTTGTATTTCGTTGCGAAAGTAGTATCTTGCGTAAATGTGGTATCTACAAGCATACAGGAAACGAGAGCTTATAAGAGTTTGTATCAAATACACTTCTGTCTTTAGTACACTGTTGTTAATTTCCATTAATATACTGCTCAATCATTCGGCTGCAAAAGTCCTTGATACGTCATTCTTGCCCAGATTTTGCAGTGAACTCGCAAGATAATGGCGTTACACAATCTTCTTATTTGACCACTTATTTCTATGATCATAATTTTAAGACATAGGCGCAGCATTGCGCTCGTCTATACTCGCAAACCAGCGCCTTCTTGACGCACAAGGAAATGCCTGTTAAATGATCATCGTCTATCACGCGTACCTGACGTCCGTCTGTTATAAAAGGGGCTCCGAAAAATCTATGACCCGTTGTTTGCCGAGTTTACCACATTATGCAGGCAGCGTGAACCAAATGCACAAGATGATTTGAACCCGCGCTGAATAGCGTTCTCCGCACTGATTGCTATTCCCAACCAAAACCAAGCCGATATCACGGACGAAACAAGTTCATGTTGGTTAATTTTCTGCTCTCAAGTGGTCAGAATATTGTATTAATGCAGTGTTACCTAATACCCCGGGTTTCGACGGCACTCTCATCGCTTGAAAAACGCACGATCATTGCAATTCACCTCATATAGAAAACAAATCCAGGAGATGGCAGCGAAAATTCTCCGAAAGGTGAGTGCTTTGATTTTTTTGGCTCAAGAAAAGGTAACGCACAGCCGTTGTGGTATTCTCGGCATAAACGCCTGTACAGTATGAATAACTTCTAGCGCCTATATTGTACACACTTAACAAAATCAACGCTATTGAGGTTGTGGAGAAAGTACGAAAGCTCATTAAACAGCACGGAAACAAACAACTGGGCGTACGTAATAGCATGGAAGTATACCACGAGTATGCCTTCGATATTACTGTCACAGCTAGGCTGGAAATGGCCATCCTCGTAGATTTAGCGTCGGTCCACAACAACAACGTCAAAAATATAGCACCCCCAGATAGCATTCGTGTATTTTTAAGCATTCACGAGAAAGAAAGTAAAACTGCAGGCGCCCTCGAAGGAGTGGCAGGAGAAGCTGATGCATTATCAAAATAGCCCGGCGAATACATATACAAATGAGACGGCAGAGAGCCCTTGTGTTCGCCTAAAATAACTTGCACGCAAAAATATTCATCTTTTTCATGTTACCATGTAAGCGAAGTGTATTGGCCACCATTTGGCGAAATAGTGACATGTCATAGGTTACGTCACTTTTAACAAGCGTTCACTGAGTAGCTTTTGAGCAACTTTAATCATGGTTGTTTAACATTGTTTAAAAATAACGTAATCAATTCAGATCTCTCAAAAAATGTGAAGTGTCTCAGCACGAAACGTGAAGTATCGTCCGACTCTACGAAAGCTTGACTGTCTCTGAACACATGAGCGAAATGAGGCTTTTCGCCTTAATATAAAATACGATGCATCCATTCCAATCCGTGAAGATGGGTGACCAATGCAGAAAAAAGGGCGCGCTCTCGTCACTTCTGTGTTCGGCTTTCTCCAAAATTGTGTTGTCTGAGATGGCATGTGTCCTAACCAATGGCCTAACGACTTGGTTTTTACAGTGAAGCTGCCTAGTGCTAAGATCAAGAAGTACATGTAAACGAGACGTCGGCTCGCAACAACTCTCACAGAGACGCCATGTTTCGGATCACACAGATGTGTGCAATGCAAGACGCATTGAATTTACCGTCTGAGTTCTTTTTAAGCGTGGTTTCACGCGTGCGTCTATAATTCTGTTCGTATATCAACACGTTTGTGACCGTGGAAATATCGATTGCTTTTCGGTAGTCGAGGAATAATTCTTGTCCTGCCATAGAAATAGACGGATGCTTATTGTAGAGCATCGAAGAACAGAGAAAGGATTGACCTTGCCAACAGCATAAATTAGAACCAACAGATTTATTTGAAGTACATAAAAATTATCAACAGGAAAATGTAACAAAAAAAATAAAAACATGAATTCTATTCTGCTCAGGGTCAAAATGAAAAAAATCGAAATATACTATTATAGAGTATAGAGTATATTTCGAAAGGCCCTTATAGAAGAATACTGCATTTATTAACACTGTAAATAGACAAGTTATTTCCATGCATATCATGGAACTGCGCGAAGTAGTTCCATGAAACGACGATGAAACAACGATTCGCTGCATGAGTTCCACAGAAACCTTTTTTTCTGCTCCACTTTCTTTTCTTCGTGGTATAGTTAGAAGTAGTGGTATTTTTGAACATTTCGGTTCGTGCTGGGCACCCTGAGGCGCCCTCCCAAGTATACGTTGAAACGAACAGTGTACCCCATTTCCGAATCTGCTAAAACCTATAATGTGTATCACCGCTTGACCACTCTCTCCCTCATGTGCTGCCGAATACCAGACTGAGCTTAACATGGCACATTTTTTGTCATTCACGGAAAGGTTCCCATACAGTTAAAAAAAATAGCACGGATAAATGTTTATGTGTGGCAGTAGAGATGCTATGCAGTGAAATTTCGCGTGAGACGCGACGGTCGTCTTGTCCGGATAGAAGACACGCAAGAAGCATGATACTCCTTAGTAACCGCCTTTCAGGATCTGAACATCTTACTGTACGTTGGCTTTTTGACATACTGTACATTGGCTTACTGTACGTTGGCATTTTGACATACTTATTTCTATGGTTGCATATCTCTCTAACGACTTCTGCGGTGAAAAACAACACGAAGTGCCCACTCCAGAGCGCTAGGGGAAGGTCCACTCCGAGCCGTCTTCACGGAGTGAACTGCGGTATTTCTGCAGCCGGCGCCAAATGCTCCCGCCCGAACGGGGTTGACATATAAGAGATCAGAGATGCGATCTTTGGTACGCACCGAATATATTTACGCCAACACCAGGCAGCAAAAAACTGCCTCAGGAAAGAGCAAAACTTACTGGCGGGTAACTGCTGACATACAGATGCTGTTTGACAGACTATCTCTATTCGTACTAAGTCTAGCGAATGAACTCCTGTGTGTGTGCTTCTCCGATTATACAGAGACTCACGCTCTGATTCATCAGAATGCGTCCAAATTCATCATTTTTGTGGAGCACCCGCGAGCAACGTCGACGCCATAACCGAAACCACGAGCGCCCACCTCCCCGACGGCTAAAGAAGTTTTAAAATCCCACCACGCGGCAAAAAAAATCTAAAAAAAACCAGCAGATCCCACTCACTGTGGTAATCGATGTAATACGAAGCAGCCAGGAAGGAGCAAATCCTGCTTTACATAATTTGCATGTCATGTTCGACATGTTAGGACCTGTCATTTATGTTCGTCATACAGTCACGTCGCGCAATGCCAATTTTGGTGTTTATCAAGCTAGCGAACTGGACGCAAGCGCACCATGAGCGTGGCATGTAAATGGGGTTGTAGATGACACGCATGCCAAGATTTTCATGTTACCACCTGCCACTCATGTTCGTTATACAGTCATGTCACTCAATACCAAATTTGGTGTATATAAAGCTAACGAAACGGGCGCGAGCGCGCCATGAGCGTGGCATGAAGTCATGTCGCACATGACAAGTCATGATTTTCATATCACCACTTGTCATTTATGTTCGTCATACAGTCATGTCACTTAATCCAAAATTTGGTGCATATCAAGCTAACGAAATGGGCGCGAGCACACCATGAGCGTGGCATGCAAGTCATGTCGCACATGACAAGTCATGATTTTCATATTGCCACTTGTCATTTATGTTCGTCATACAGTCACGTCACTCAATCCCAAATTTGGTGTATATCAAGCTAACGAAACGGCCGCGAGCGCGCCATGAGCGTGGAATGCAAGTCATGTCGCTCATGACATGTCATGATTTCCATATTATCACTTGTCATTTATGTTCGTCATACAGACACGTCACTCAATACCAAGTTTGGTGTATATCAAGCTAACGAAACGGGCGCGAGCGCGCCATGAGCGTGGCATGAAGTCATGTAGCACATGACAAGTCATGATTTGCATATTACCACTTGTCATTTATGTTCGTAATACAGTCACTTCACTAAATCCCAAATTTGGTGTATATCAAGCTAACGAAACGGCCGCGAGCGCACCATGAGCGTGGCATGTAAATCATACTTTTCATGACAAGTCATTCATGATTTTCATGATATGACCAGCCATTTACGTTCGTCATAGAGTCCTGTTATGCCATACCAAATTTGGTATCAATCCCATTAACGATACGGCCGGGAGAGCACAAAGTCGTAGGCGGCTAGATAGATAGATAGCTAGATAGATACGCTCAAACCCCCCAAGTTCGCTAAGAAATGCTTCGCATTTAAAAGCGAAACTGATAACATTACCATTTCATCATTCAAATGACAAAAGCTTATGCCGCAGCGCTCTGAGAGCGCCAAAATTTGAACTTTAAGTCATCTATTACATACTAACAATGGAAGTAGGTGCGGCCACGAAAGTGTTAAGAAGGAGTGGCGTCCGCGTCAGTGAATTCAGCCCAATGCCTCGCTCACCTGGCGAAAGTTTTCACTATCGTGCTTCCGGGGAAGGTGGCAGCGACTTCAAAGCACCGTTATTCAGCCAGACAATCCCGCCATCTTGTGGCATATGGCACCCGGCGTTGGAGGTGTTTTGAAAGTTGGGATGGTAACGTGCATGCATTACACCACGCTTTCCCAGGGCATTGGGTTTCGCTTCCTCACTACACGACCTTGAGGACACTGGTAACCACGTGAGTGCGTCTACGCTAGTCCCTGCACTGCTATTAACGTAGTCCTCTTAAATAAGACCTCACAGTCTTTATAAAATGCGGCTTGTAAACCACTCGCGTTTATTCGTTGTATTTTGACATCAAAGACCGCGCTAGCGACGTGCTTGCTGTTTGCATTAGCTATGAGTCGAGCGGCTGTCTTACCTTCAAAAGAAGAAGAGTGGCAGTGCGAGTAACGTTCGCGAGCACAGAACCGCGACTGCGCGTCGCCGTCCAGCCAATGCCACCGAATGCCATCCAATAAGTGAAGCCAAACGCACGCGCGACGCTTCGCCTTTGCAACGCTTTCTTAGCTTCTGTGGCCTTCATCTTCACAAACAGCTGAAAGTGTTGTGTTCTTTTTTCTGGCGTGTTTTTTACCTTTCTGCGCTGGGTACAATTCTCGCATATAAGTAATATTTTCAATAAAGTCCGCTCGAACAGGGCGCACATACACATCAACATGACGTAACGATAATCTGGTTCGCAGTCTACTACATGTGCCCCTCAGTATTACAAAACTGCGTGGTACACTTGCAATTATTGTCAATCGCCTAAAACATTCCGCAGATCCGATGAATAGTGTGGATCGATTTCATGCGAAGCAATCAGCGAGTAGCAGCGAATGCGGTATTCTTTTTTGTTTAAGCCAAACGTCACCAGGTGGATTGCCTTTGCTTCAATACAGTAATTTTGCGAAGATCGTGGGGGCTTGCCTGGCACGGCCACTAAACTGGCGTGTAAAGGGTACCTCATGGCCTGATGTAACATTGCCTGCATATTGTAACGCGGCGCTGAAAGAGCGCGAAAGAAGGGGGAAGAAGGACTGGCGCGAGGGATTGTGGGCCGGCGGTTTTGGGACCATCCCTTGTGTTTTCTGCATGCTTACTTCGCATTGTAAATAGACCCATCACATCCGTAACAATATTATAACAATCGATTCTCGGCATATTCCAGCGACGACTATGCCTCCTGACCTTACCTTGCTGAGTCTTAGGCGGACATATGCGATGCCTATAACATAGTTCACAGTTGGAGTTTCCCTGCAATGACCCTTCTCTGGAGTATTTTTTCGAAGCAGGTAGCAGCACCGCTGTTGTGTCAATGGTTGAACACTTCACTGCTATGCAGAGTGCCTTGATACAATTCCGGCTGCAATCAAGAACTTTGTTTCTTTCGATGATAACATTACAGAGAAAGCTGTATATGGCTAGGCGTTACGTCGTTCTTACTTACGCCTTTAGTTACGTCGTTCTCAACGTCGCACCCAAACGCGCGCACCATTGGCAGCGACGTTAGTGACGCCATTCTCTGCGTAGTACTCAAGCA
This sequence comes from Rhipicephalus appendiculatus, assembly GCA_030522465.1. Lineage (NCBI taxonomy): Eukaryota > Metazoa > Arthropoda > Arachnida > Ixodida > Ixodidae > Rhipicephalus > Rhipicephalus appendiculatus. Next base: position 66,096 of record JALIZH010010131.1, read on the forward strand.
CACGTGTGATTGGCTGCGCCGTCGGTGACGTCGTTCATCACTTCTCAGCCACGCCGCCGGGCCTGCGCGCAGCAGTTTCAACTTACAACTTCCACATGGGGAGGGCAGGAATCGTACGAAGAGCAGACAACTATCCAAGAACAGCGCCGACTACTGATCTGTTAGGGAATTCATGTTTGCCGGACCGATGAAGCAGTCTGGGAACGGCAACAGGCCCGGGTCGCGAAGCACAAGCAGCTACTGCGCACGGAGGGTCCGGCAGCCCTCCGAGCCGAATGGAACTGACAACAGCGAGCCGCCGACATCACCGCCGACTTCGGCACAACTTCTTCTGGAACACAGGATGTTTACAGCTGTCGCGTTAGAGTTTTGAAGTACTATTGTCGTTGCTTAGAAAGTTCGGCAAATTCGTAATTATTCATTTCGGTCAAACTGCTTGGTGGAATGCGACACGGAGAAAGATGTGCGACGAATAAGCGCAGACTAACAGATGGTGTATTGAAGATGAAAACTGCCTTTTCTCACAGTCTCTACCACGTGACATGTCCCCCCTACGGGTTAACAATGAGACAGCTAAAAGTCATGAAACATGGCGCCTTAAGGGCTTGAAAATGAAGCGGCCAAAAGCCATCATACAGACAAGTAACATGTTATGAAAAATCCACGCATCTCCACGAAGTGAATCATGACAAGTGGGCGAAGCTCTGGGTATCACATGGGTGAGTAACCCTGCGTTACCCGAGCGTTGCCGCATATAAAGTAAATTGTGTGACATAAAGTGACATAAAGAGTCGACGACAAAGCTAGGTCCTCAGGTCCATAATGTCTACGTGGAAGTCGCCGACTATTATAGAGGGTTTGTGCTTGTAGGTGTTTTAGATTGTTCAGTCACAATTATGATTGATGTTCGTCTATATTAAACTTTTTGTTCACATACACACATGTGTTTCGACTATAGCAACGATTTTCAATATACCTTGATAGCGGACAGTGAGAGTACCGGACAAAGCTAGGTCCTAAGACCCATAATGTGTACGCTGAAGTCGCCGACTAGTATGAAGGGTTCCTGCTTGTACGTGTTTTATATTGTTTTGTCACAATTATTAAGATTGATATTAGTCTATTGTTAAACCTTTTCTACCATATCCTTTGATTAATGGGTGCATTTGTGGTGTTTTGGCTTTTTGCTTTGTTCTGGTTAATAGCCTTTTATTTTGTTTTTGTGAACCTGTTGTGTCATACGCTTTTATTGATGGGTGCTTAATCTTTTACGGTGTTGTGGCCTTTTATTTGGTTCTGGGTAACAGCCTTTCATTTTGTTCTGGTTAACCATTTGTGATCCTTTTACACGGTGCTGTACCGCACCGTGACCGAAACGGAAGGACAAGCCTCAGCTCTAAGGTACATCGCCCCTAAAAAGCGTGAAAAAACACGAAAAGCACACAATGTGCATAAGAAGAATTGTACGTTCGTGAGAGGACCGCGTTAACACTGCTGGATCTCTGTCATGTGGAGCAGAGATACGCATATTCCTGGTCACTTAAAAATATTTATGGGCGGCTTAGGCACTTGTCGCTTTCCTCCTGGAATTAAATACCTGGATTATTCTACGGCCTCTTAACTTTCTTTCCTTAACACAACTGTCACGTTTTTGAAAAATGCCTCGCATCCGCACATCCAGCAGTGCGCTGGCAGATACAAAGCTGGGGCGTTTCAAAGTAATCACTCATGTTCCCTTAAAGTGCCCCTGTACAACATGCTATTGAAAAAAAGATAAGGGTTGTTTCTTTCTCACCTTCACAACCCTCCCTACAGGCGAAGTCACCTCCTCGCCCCTTATTCCTTCATAAAGAACGTGTACAATGTCAGCACTGGCTGTTGAGCCTATTAAGATTTGGCGTTTTTTCTGCTAGACGCTGTTATATCTACATCTATGTGTATATTTCTTCTGACCTAATATTTTCTTCGTTTCAGTTTTTCACAAGCATTTTTTTTTCTTGTTATGAGCCAAAGGGCGTTCATTGCACTGTTCTATTTTAAAGTGCATGTTCATGTATTTTTTCCACTCTCTCAATATTGCTTTCGGCCTCCTAAAAAAAAGAAACAACGAAATCTATGTATTTTTATATTGCACTGAATTTGAGCAAAATGTATGGGTGGAGGGACCCTGGTCAAGCAAAGATAATCTCCTTTAGTCCGTTCAACCTAGCCATTGTTTAGTGTAAATAAACAGAAATGAATAGGAGCAGTCGCGAACGGGTAAGACCAAGTGAAATCATTTCGTAGCGCAGGACAGACGTGCGAGACAAGGAAAATGGGGTGGGCGACTGCATGGCAAAGCAGAGTAGGAGACACTTCACAGTCTATGATCCTCAGAAAGATGCTTTTTGAGCAGGTGAGCACGCTTGGCGAATGGGGGCGCGAGCGGCGAGTTCTATGTAAAATCCCTAGATAAACTAAAGTAGCGCCGACCGCGCCCCTTCGCCTCTGCCTCTTCTCCCAGCACCCGCAGCAGCGCATCTATGGTGTCCGCCAGAAAACTGCCGAAAGCACGGCCGGCTGTAGCGAAAGGCATACCCTTTCACAGGCGTACCCTCTCCCGGCGCACGGGAGAAGGTATACACAGAGGACGGACAAGAGAGAGAGAAGTAATTTATTGGAAGGCGGAGAGGTCGGCCTGAGCTAGTGCGCTCTAGCCTGTTACTCTGCACCGGGAATAAGGGAGAGGGGAGAAGAAAGAGTGATGAGGGGTGATGATGGGGAGAGAAGGAAGTTGTGCGTGCATACAAAAACCACGTAACATAATGGTTTCGCTAAAGCATGCTGTCCAGTCCTGTAGTCTTGAGAAAATCTATCGCAACCGTGATAGCAGTTGCTGACTTCGTTTGGTCGCACATTGCCGATAAAATTGCAGTCTCACTTAGCGTTGCCACTACGAAGCACAGGGGAGAGGAGGAGCCTGCACATTGACAATTATGGCGCTACTTTAGTCATTCTAGAGACTTTAGTTCTATGAAACGAGACAGTCTGCTACCTGAAGGTGTAATATAAAGTGCGCCTAATTTTCCAAACATGCAGCGCAACGCTTTTCGCTGGTGGCGAAGACTTTGCCAAAAGCGTGCGCCGGTGAGAAAACGTTGATAGGAATGTGAAGGCTAGCTTCTTTTTGTTTTTTCGAACGTTCTGCCTATGTTGTGTGGTGATCAACTGAGAAACCAATTTCTACGTTGTGTTCTAAAACTACGCAATTGACGATGTAAACTTACACTCGGAAGTCGTCGGGGCAATTCTGGGAGAGCATTCTACAATATTTGAGCACGACCGGAGCTGCGGTGAGCGCAATATCTACCATACAGAAAATATTCCCGTCCCCGCAAGTTGTTTTGACTAGCAAATTAACAACCTGCTGAGTGACATGATATCTGGACCACCAAATCATTATTGTAAAACATTAGTTCGCAATGGAAGAAGTAGCGAAGCTCGCACACTAATTGTTGACATCAACAGCCTGAACATACTTCATTATTCAGGCGTCTGTCACGAAATGCCATTCACATGCATGGTGGCAACAGGTAATAACAAATCCATCGCAGTTTGCTGCGTGCCCTTCGGTCGGTCATCGCTACAGGGTCACGTGTCTTTAGAAAAAGATTTGTTGTGAAAGCCATGCACACGTCACAAAAGACCTTATGAATGGAAAATTTTATGAGGCACGTCCGAATCGAAGTCGTTAGAACGCTTTCGGAAGACGCCATGAAAATAGTGCTTTTTTATTAAACCTCTAAAATATTGCGACACATTTACAAAATACTTCTCTCACTCCCTGCGTAAAATACTTCTCCTTTAGTTTTGTAGAGTGTTTATTTTAGTGAACATTGTACAATATCCACAAATTAACGCACTTCAACACAACCTTGTCATTTCACAGGGAGGTTACGCGAACTGCATTGGTGTGCACTGTGCAGTGATAGTCTGTAGTAGTATAGTGGCAAAATACGGCCATGCGCACTTATTTTATTTTAATGCAACCGACCCATTGCAAGTATAACCACTGTCTTACGCACACCACGCCGGAATGTCTATAACATTTCCGATTGTTTGTGATTTTTCTCATAAGCTTGAGCGCGCCGCGCGAACAGTTCAGTTTATCCTGGAAAAAACGCTGTCACCAATGAGGAGGCCAGAATCTTTGATTTAATCATGTGTAAATGCCGAGCGCCTTACCACTGAGTAGATTACACGATGACTGGCGAGTATTCTTGCCGCTGCCTGTGTACAGCGTAAATTGCTGGTACCTTGACCAGGCCCGAGAAACTGGGCGCCAGTATTGGTTCTAAGGAACATGCGCACTCTTAGCGGTTGCCGGGCATCCTATGATCTGGCTGAACGATGTGAGGTTGATATGGATGTTCGTACTGATGGTCATTCACGAGTATTTACAGATATAGAGATATGACTGAACTGCAAAAAATTTCGCTTTGCTTATTTCACTTCTTTATTTCTAATTTTGTGAATTTTATCTTGTGCGAAGCGCGAACTGGTTTACTTGTGTTTGTATCGCTTACTCGCTCACCCTTGCTACTTGCTCAGCGATGTCACAGTTTTGATCGTGGTCAGTTATTTCGCTTGGCTGGCGTGCCAAGTATGAATACGGTAAAGACAAGACATTTGGTGTGACCTGCAGCGAACGGAAGCCACCGCAGGCGACGTCGAGCAGGTAAACCATGCATTAGACGAAGATGGCTAAGTCGGGGCATCACATTATTTGCGCTGCATTGTGGAGTGTTAAGCCAGTGATGTCCAGTTCCACGATGGCTTTTCTAGTTGCCGAGTGACCACGGGTGAGCACAAGTATGTGGGTCCATTTTTTTGAGCAGGTATTATTTTTTCATGAGTACATGAGTAAACCCGGTTCTCCGCAAGCCTGGTTGGACTTACATAAGCACAGTGTCATTAGACTAATTCGTTATGACGACAGCCTACTTCTGCCGGCAAAATACGTTAAATGAAAGGCTTGTAGGCGTATTGTTTCAGCTACACAGTTTGTTCATCGTTTACTTTGACATGTAGTTGAAATGATGGCAAGCAATTATAGGCGCCTTCCTGTTCATGGAAACGCATGTAGTCAACTTCAAACTTCGTGGGCCTTTACGTTTAATGCTCTCACAGAAATACGTGTAATGGAGTCACTGATGGTTCGAGAAATCGCTCAACAAGGAATGTCACTGGAGCGAACGTTTTGACAAGAGTCCTTTTCTTAGTTGAGGGAATGCTACCCCCCTGATGAAGACAAGTCAACTTTCCGAAACATTGTCTCCAGCGGCATTCCCTGTTCAATGATTTCACATCGTGTCTCGCATTCATATCGCCCTCAGCATCCGTCTTGTTTGTACTCTACTTCTGTAAGAAAAATGTATGTGCCGTCTTAACAGACGTGATTGAGTCAAATAAGACGTGGCCTGCTTGTGATTTTTTACTGATTATCGCATTGGTTTCGATATTCTAGAATCAATGTTTGCTGATTTTGTGCATATTTTCGTTGTGCATTAGGGCGCTTCGGCAGACTGACACTTTCGCAATATGTGCATGCCTGCTTTTTTAGAGCGAAACCTCCGACTAAAAACTAGATTTAAATATTAATTTTGTTTATCGAGTTGTGTCTTATTGAGAAATCGGTCAGCTTTAGTTGTCTACTTCACAACACACGAACAAATTTTAAAAAATGGTTAACTAAGTTTAAAGAACGGCCGCATTTGGCCGAGCGGCCAGCGGACCTGCAAGAGAGCACGAACTCATTCCGCTTGCATGCCAAGTGGGAAAGGAGAGCTTCCGCGGCAACGCTCCTCCTATCGGTTTCTCGGCGTTTCCCTTTATTTGCTGACCTCAGCCGTGACGTCATGAAAGAAATGTTTTTTTTTTGAATTATTTCTAGTTGCATACCCGGCAGCCGTGAGTGGTGGAAGTGGCGCTGCCGCAACGTATCAGAATGCGAGAGTGCGTCCCATAGGATGTATATTGGGTATTCACCCCCTGCCTTGGCTTTATATTCCGTGCACAAGTTCGCCCAAATAAACAGTTATTATTTCTCCGCCTTGTCGCAGCCTCTTCACTGTCGAAACCACGTGACGTCTGGTGGAGGAGCTGGTTCCTTCAATTTTCGGATAACCACGAAAAGAAGGGAAATATCCCAAAGCGTGAAGACAAGAACACCAAAGCACTCTTGCAGCAACAAGCTAGCCGTAAGCTGCAAGGTGTGCAGCAGAAGTGCGGACCCCTCCCCGATAAGGGAACTGCCCCGATTACAACTACTGTCTGCGGCTACAGGCACGATGCAGCTGCTAATGCAGCAGCCCGCTTTCCTTTGACCATGGTTTCAAGAGCCGAAACCTTGCCTGAGACATACCGCCGTGTCGTCGCCTTGAACAGCTGGAACAGCGAAGACAAGATTCATCAAGTGTACCACCAGGAAGACGCCGCAAGGACCTACTCTTGGCTCGCGAATCGAGAGTTCTCACTTAAAACATACCGGTTCCGCAGCGCATTCCTGGACCCGTTCACGAACGTCGTCCGCAAGGAAAGAGCCGCTTTGCCGGAGAAACGGGTGCAGCTACGAAACGAACACATCACCACTTTCACGGAAGAGATGATCCGGCTTTTATGCGAGGCCGATGTTGCCATGCCCGAAGAGAAACAGTTCGCCTGCTTATGCATGTTGTGAAACAAGAACAATTCGCAGCATTTTTCGTAAACCGCTAAAGAAAGTTGCCGAATTTGTCACCGAGGCTACTACTATTGAGAAGACACTTGAGATGCGGACGAAACAAGACAAGTTGTCTTCGCTGTCTGCAGCATATCCCGAAGTTCACTAGCTCGACACCGACGACTTCAGCCTGATTCTTTTATTATAAACGTGGTAGTCATTGCAAAAATTGTGATTTGCAACTTGATTGTTCTCTTGAAGATCTTACCTTGCATAATGATACAACGAATTCTCAGTCAATTTTGCTATCAAAAAGTGCTGCGGTCATGATGTGTCACTTGGTAAATAGTCGTTCAATTCTACTGCTCTTTGTACATTCTTACTACAGCAGTTATTTTAAATATCGGTATATAAATTTTGATGAGCACACTGTACGCACTACGGCTTTAACACTTTTACAGATACACATGCACCTATCTCTCCTATTGGCAATTCATTTCTGTTATTCTGCTCACCTACCTTGCTCTCCAATTTCTCTTTGGGCGGGCTATAGTGCTCTGGCTGGCACATATTTCTATTGGCAGCTGCACAATCCTGCCTGCTTTCATGCTGAGATTTCACCTTCATAAGTTGTAGCATTTCACGTTACAAAGCTTGTCAAGATGCCATTATTGCACACAAATTTAAAGTTTAAAGATAGTACATGTACATGTACACACTATTAAATGTAAATTGAGGGCTTTTACTGGTAATTTTGTTAAAATTTAGTTAGTCTCACAGCAGCATTTATTTGACGATTTTAGGTAATGAGCTTTCACTGGATTTACTGTACCGTTCAAAGTATTAAAACCACCTAGTAAGTTTCCATGCCATAAGCATGCAATTACATTTTCTTGCATGCAGCAGAGCTTATTTGCGCAGTTTTCTCCTGTAAGATTCGCATATGCATAACAAGAAGCAACATGTACAGCCGTCAGCACCTTTAACTCGAACGCTCCGACGTGTGGCCTCGGCTCCCTTGGACTGAGGTCAGCGCCGCCAAGCGTTGAAAATGATATGCTTGCTGCAGTTAGCGATAGATGGAGCGCGCATTGGTTTCACTAGTAAATTTCTCTTTCCAGTCTGCCTGACCGGCGGGTCGAATGCATTCACTTGGCATCCCGTTTTCGCCACGTTTCGCTCGTGGCTACGTTATCGCGCGCGCCCATAGCGTTCGTTGTCGTATACTTATCTCGACAATGAACCATTGCGCGCGACAACTTAGCACCTTTCGAGTTTGAATTCGCAGCTGCTACTCAAAAGAAATCTATAAAAAGCAGAGCAAACGCGCGTTCATGGCGTTTGCTCTTCCATGCAACGTGAACCGAACAGGAAGGCACACTCTAAATTGCGAGAACAGTTCAATTCACGCTGTTTGAAAATTAATGAATCAGAACATGAACAACGCCACCACATTTCAGATTTATTTATTTTGCAGCTTTTACAAACGCCATGAACGTGCGTTTGCTGTGCTTTATAGATTTCTTTTGAGCAGCAGCTGCGAATTCAAACTCGAAAGGTGCGTAAGCTGTCGCACGCAATGGTTCATTGTTGAGATAAGTATACGACAACGAACGCCATGGACGCGCCCGATAACGTAGCCGCGAGCGAAACGTGGCGAAAACGGGATGCCAAGTGAATGCATTCGACCCGCCGGTCAGGCAGACTGGAAAGAGAAATTTACTAGTGAAACCGACGCGCGCTCCATCTATCGTTAACTGCAGCAAGCATATCATTTTCAACGCTTGGCGGCGCTGACCTCAGTCCAAGCGAGCCGAGGCCATTCGTCGGAGCGTTTGAGTTAAAGGTGCTGACGGCTGTACGTTTTCTTTTTAGCTTCATTCTGTGTGTTACTATTTCTTCTACATGTCAACGGAGCTGCTTACATGTGTGCCTGACATCATATTGCCACGTGCTGTGCCCGGCTTCGCAGCTGGGACCGCCAAGTGACAGCTGTTACGTCATTTACGTATGTTAGAGCCGACTGAGATAACCTTTAAACTTCCGATGGGCCCATCGTATCAGGCAGGGCAATATCTGATGACACGTACGCGCATATCCCGTGTGACTACAGAGTGCTTAAATACTGGCAGCACATAAGCTGTAGGTTGTTCTTTTTGCTCGGCAGCAGCCGTGCATGTACACGCCACTCTGGCTCGGTTTGTTTCTTTGGTTCTTGTACGAGGCACAAGTTCGCCTCATTATTAATAAAGCTTGTCTGCCGCACCCTCGTCTTCTGTGGATTCTGGGGACGAAGACGCCTCGTGACAATATTTTGTATCATTTATGAATTCAGGTGCATATGAAGAACACGTCAAGGCGCATGGAATTGACGTCCTGCATACACAGTGGCGCCGGAGCCTCAGGCAGCGTTTGGCGGATCTTCTCAAGGTGGTGGAAGACATGAACAGAGCACCACGCCTTCAGAACGGCGTGATTACTATTTAAATATAAAATTTCCGTTTTTAAAGTGCTGTTGTTGCACCATATTTTGTCACACGAATCTGTGGGTGAGGTGGAACTCATGAAATGATGGTGTAGGTTCACCTAATTTGAATGCCGTCAACACTTAGGTATGCCTATTGACACAGCTACATCATACGAATATATAAAACAAATTTTAGTCATTGCAGCATGGCCGCTTTCAATGTGCATATCAATGCTCTTTTTATGCAATTACTAATTTCATAAAATTTTGCTGTGTAATACATAAAACACTGCGTTATTTTCTTGCAATGTGACCACAGTTTATGATGTCTAGCATGTTAATTTTGTAGCTTCTTAAGCTTTGAAGAAAGAATATGTTATTTTCTTCGCGCATCAAGACTGTTTTAGAAAGATACCAATCCCCTTATCCTGCAACTTTAGGAAAGATATTCTGACAATTTCTACGCAGTACTGCTTTTACACAAGACGTGGACGTTTATTGAATCTCCACGCTATGTTGCTTTCCATCAGATTCAGACGTCGATTTCATTTCCGCATAATTAATCCGGCTTTCCATAAGATGCGGATAACCGCATGATTTGTACATTGTACGGCTTTCCATAAATGATATCCCCATGATTTCCGCACAATACCGCTTTTCATAACATACGGATTCCGCATGATTTCTGCGTGATACAGATTTCCGTATTCCAACAATTCCGTATCTACGGACTCCGTACATGCGGAACGTTTCAGTAGGGTTTCCCACTTGTTTTAGTGCTTTTCCTATATACATGCATACGCTTCTTTCTTGGAATCCATGTTGCTTCATAGAATCGGGTCAACGCTTTTTCATAGGAGGCGACTGCCACGCGCGCTTTTAATATTTTCATGCAACGGACCCGTTCCACATATAGCCGCTGTCTTAGGCGCGCCGCGGCAGAATGTCGACTGTTCCCGACCGTTTTGGATTGTTCTGGTAAGCTTTAGCGCTCTACGCGAACAGCACAGAAATCTGCGGTTAACGAAGTCACCAGCGATAAGCCTAGGGTATTAGATGCGACATGTACAAATACTGATGCGCCTCGCCGCTGTTTAGATTACTCAATGTCCTGCAACAGTTCTCGCCGCTATCAGTGTACAGCGTGAATTGCTGGTACCTCGAGATATTGCGATAGCAATTATATGGACAGTCTCGACGGGATTTTGCCGTCGGCGTTGCCGTTGCCGTCACCGTCGCCGTCGTTTCACGTATAAAGTCCAAATTGATAGATCCCCCCAGCGCATCGTACCTTCTACCCGCGGGTAACAGCGCGGGAGCGGGGGCGACAAACGCGGCTGAAGCGAACATCAAACGAGCCGGCACATCTCCGTCGCTCCGAGGCGCATGCGATGAGATCCCCCCACCTGTTCGACAAGCCGTGGAATGCTCAAGAACAGAGGAAACGCCCCGCGTGTCTTTAACAAGCGCGGAAAGACGCGAGGGGGAGAGGTCCCTCATGCAGCCACTGCGTGCTCCGCTCTCAACGCGAGGAGATTGTGTCCCTGAAGCGGCCGTATGCTCTTAAACCAGCATTTTGTAGAGTTGCGTGAGTTGGCGGCTTTCTCGGCTCGCTGGTTTGTCTGGACGTGGAGCTCCAGGTCGGATATAAGCAACTGAGGCTCCCAGCGCGGGCAGATGTTGTGGCTGTTAGGATGCAACACTGTTATTGTGTTTCATACCGAGACGTTCCCGTAGGCTATGCTCTGGGTGGCTCTAGACTCGCTATGTCTGTACACACCTATCGTGCATCAATTTGGGTGTATTACGTGCATGGGAGATAGACCCGGGTAGGATTGGGTTTGAAACTGCTGCCATCTCGGGAAAAAAGTTAAACCAGGCGTCCGCAGCAATGCCGTATTATTTTAGCACGCGGCAATGGCAACTGATGCAAAGCTTCGGCGTAGTTCCTAAAGCAAGAAGCCGGACTGCACAAGGGCCTCAAATGTTGGCGCCATACACTTTGTGCAGGTAGTCACAAATCCATTGCCTTGACCCAACATGAACTCGATTGACGTGTAGAGATAATACTAAACTGATATTGTAAAAAAGATGGTCGGAATAACGACATGATAATCGGGCGCAGAGCATCATTGCACACACGGCGCTCTCCTGGCGCCATTTCACGGCGAAGCTTCATTAGGCAAGGTTATGGCGCATCGCCTCTGCGGGAAAAACGAAGCACAAAACAATTGCCGCGATGGGACGGTTGCGCCTCGCCACCGCCAATGCCTATTGCACATGTGTGGCTATACTTGGTCGTGGCGCTAACCACCAATTTTAGTGCCCCTCAATCTTGCTACGTGGAGATGGCGTTAGCGCTTTTATAAGCAGTTACCCCTTGGAATCTCTAGGGCGCCAGCGCGTATCGTCCGCTGGGACGAAGAGCGGCATTCGAAGGAGCTCCAACGCGTACGGATTCGCAAGTGGCCTCGATGACTACGCGAATCCGCTACTACAGAACGTGCTGTCCAAGCTTCGATTTCATCGCATCGACAGGAGCAGCTCGCAAACCTGCAGCGCCGACGTGAGAAAAGGCGTCGGTGCGACTAGAGCCAGCAGGGAAACGGGATAGAGCCATTAAAACTGGGGAGGGGCAAAGAATGTACGGAAGCGTTATTTCAGCTTCACTAACCAGAAACCTGAAAAGGGGCGAGGTATGCAGTGTGGCCCAGTGTTTCCCACAGCAATAGCGCTGCTAATGGGCAATGAGAGACAGAATAAGAAGAGCCTCACCGGGATAATAGGCAATATTCATAATGCTTGGTGCTCTGGAAACACTGGGTGTGTCCGCCATTTTTTGTTGGCCGCCGTTGCGGAATCATCTGCTAGCGTCTCCTTAAGGAGAGGCCACGGAAAGGTTGACCCGCCGTCGTTGGAGGCTCTTTCAGACCAAGAAAATACGGCCGTTTCTATCGTCATCCAGCGCCCAATGGTCAGTGAACCTCACTTGTGCTCCCACAAATGGACGAGAACGCAATATAGGAGATATGCCCACTTCAGAACTAAACCGGATGGCAGCGGCACAAGGCGAATCGCTTCGCAAAGCCCGACTGCTGTTCTGTACTGGCGTGTACTTCCGACCTGAGGTAGGCGTTCAAGAAAGGTGTTCATTGCAGATGAGATGTGACTCTCAGACTTCTAAGATATCCTTGCCCAGTAATGCGTCTCCATTGTATTTCCCACTGCGATTCTAAACACGCGTTAGAAGTTTTTTTCTGCGTGACTTGTGCAACGCAGTGCTGAATTCCTCGACTCATTTCTTTAACCTCATGTATCTCTACACCTTTCGCAATAGCGGGTGTCGTACTTTTCCCAATTGAACAAGGCATGTACATGTGCATCAGCGGCGCGCCGTAAACCAAACATAAATACTGATCGCAAGTTTCGACCGTATACAGAGATAGCGGCCCGACTAATGCTCTTTTAATGCCCACTGGTTGTTTACAGTGCCTTGTGGTCGTAATCAATCGCGAGAATTTATTATTGTCCTTCTGGTTTTCTTGAACGCTGCACGTTTGCGTTCATTGACATATATTTTTAAAATATTGCGCTGTTTGCTTTCGCATCCAACGGAGGCGCGCATTCCCGCGCGCCGCGCGCTGTTTCGAAAGCCATACACACATACAAATGCCCGCGATCCGCGGAAAGATGCGTACGATGATCTACCTTGATCTACTGGACAAACAGCTCAATCTATAGTACTGCTCCGTAAATCACTCGAGTTCGCAGCGCATGGTGACCGGTGGAAGCAAAAAAAACTATAAAAGCAGAGGGATAAAGCTAAGGGCAGATGCGGCGTGTGGACTACGCACTTCGGCGCACATAGCCTTGCGAAGCTTGCAAAGCGATGGTTGTGTGGTTCTTTGCGACCGGCTCTTGAGTGGCGGCTCTGATTTAGAACGCGGAGGGGCGCAGCAGCGTCTGTGGCACTGCTTACAGACGTTTATATACGTAAATCCTTGTGGTCGTGATCTCCAACCCCGACAAGCTAATGTTGATAAATCATACTCTCTCGCGCGCGTGCAACGTCGACTGTTTGTTTAAAAATAAATATATCGTAATATATTGCTCTCTAAGTCTAGCTTATGTGGCATGCCAGCAAGTAAATTGCACGGTGAAATAAGAACTGAGGCTGAAAAACGCCTATGCACGCGCCGGTCATTTTTTAACCTAAGCATAGTGCCGCTCTTGTTGACGAAACAAGCTCGCGTCGGTATGTTTTTTTTTTAAACGCAACAGTGTTTTATTCCAGGATCCACTAAAATTTCAGTGACGCATTTCCGTCATGGAAATGATGTTGAAAACGTCCACACGATTAGATCGCAATGAAAAAAAAACGGTAGATCCCGCGCATTCTGGGGATCAACCAACGTAATATGAAGTAGCCACGAAGGAGTATATGATGCTCCACATATTCGCATGTTAGGACCTGTCATTTATGTCTATCATACAGTCGCGTTCCGCAATACCAATTTTGGTGTATATCAAGCTAGCGAAACGGCCGCGAGCGCACCATTAGCTTGTGTTACGAGTCATAAATATCATACATCTCATGATTTTCATGCTACCGCCTGTCATCTATGTTCGTCATACAGTCAAGTCACTCAATGCCAGTTTTGATGTTTATCAAACTAGCGAAACAGCCGTCAGAGCACCATGAGCATGGTATGTAATACGTACCACAAATATTTTTTGCATGTCATGAGTTTCATGACACCACCTGTCAGCTATGTTCGCCATACAGTCACGACACCAATACCAGTTCTGATGTTTATCGAGCTAGCGAAACGGCCGCGAGCGCACCATAAGCGTGGCATGTAAATGATGTAAATTACATGGATGTCATGACTAACGTGTTAGGACTTCACATTTATGTTCTTCATACAGACCCACCGCGCAATACGAAATTTAGTGTATATCAAGCCAGCGAATTGGCCTCAAGCGCACCATGAGCGTGACAGGTAAGACATGCTGACATGACATATCATGATTTTCATATTACCAGCTGAAATTAATGTTCGTTATACAGTCACATCACCCAATGCCAAATTTGGTACATGTCAAGCAGGCGAAACAGCCACGAATGCACCATGAGCATGGCACATATGTCATGCTATGCATGACATGAAAGTCATGATTTTCATATGACCACCTGTCATTTGTTATTCATGCAGAAATGTCTCATCATACCAATTTTGGTAGATATCAAGTTGACAAATGGCCGCTAGAGCACCCCGACCACGGCCTGTAAACCACGCCGTTCATGACAAGTCAAAATTTTTCATCATATGACGAGTCACACATTCGTCATACAGTCATGTTATGCCATACTAACTTTGGTATAAATCCCATTAACGATACGGTCTGAATAGCACAATGTCGTAGGCGGCTAGATAGATAGATAGATAGATAGATAGATAGATAGATAGATAGATAGATAGATAGATAGATAGATAGATAGATAGATAGATAGATAGATAGATAGATAGATAGATACGCTCAATGTCGCCGAAGCTCGCTAAGAGATGCTTCGCATTAAACAAACCTGCAGATCTCACCCACTGTGGGAATCGCTGTTATGCGAAGTAGCAAGCAAGGATCAAATCATGCTTCAAATAACATGCTTGTCATGATTTACATCTTAGGATCCGTCATTTATGTTCGTCATACACTCACGTTGCGCAATTCCAATTTTGGTGTATATAAAGCTAGCGAACTGGACGCAAGCGCACAAGGAGCGTGGCATGTAAATGGCGTTGTAGATGACATGCATACCAAGATTTTCATGTAACCACCTGCCACTTATGTTCGTTATTCAGTCACGTCCCGCAACACTAATCTTGGTGTCATTCAATCACTATTAAAGGGAAAATATCAAGCCGTGATGAGGAAAAGTCAAAACATCTTACCCCGCTCGCGGGAAAACTGAAACGTAAAGCACCAAACCCAGAGCCGATAAGCGAATCCGAGGAGGAGGACGAGAGGACGGAGGCCAGCGAAACCCCCTCTGCAGCCTCGGCTCCTCCCACCGAGAAGAAGAGTAAGAGTAAATTAACGGGCTTAGAGAGGACCCTGAATGGAATACAGCAACAAATGATGGAAATATTTTCCTCTTTGGAGAGCAGGTTATCACTCTTGGAAAGGCCGAAGGCTCATTCGAAAAGTAGACCAATTATTCAGTCGGAACCGCCCCCAGCCAATCCAAACTCCCATGGCGGTGCCAAAGGGATGAAAGATTTTACGCAGTATGCAAAATACCTAACTTACAGAATTGCAACCTTAAAATTTGGCAGTGGTACTGTGCTAATTTCCAGAGGCGCAAGGCCCCGCTAAGCCAACTCATTAGATCAATGGCTGAGAAGCTACAGGTAATTTTGTTACAAGAAACATTAGGAGACAAAAACGTCTGTTTACCCGGTTATCACGCTATTTCACGAAGGAGCGAAAAGGGGAGAGGTACAGCTACCCTGATAGCAAAAAAACATTTCTTTTGTTGAACATGATGTACCTAAATACAAGGTGGGACTCGATGCACAGCTGATCGAAATCATATCCGGTCGCACGAGCAAAGCCAACGTTTTCATACTCAATGTATACAGCGCCCCTGTCGACAAACGGCGGGATTTTCATATCCTATTCAATGCCGCAATTAAATTAGCCAGCAACATGCCTTTGTTGGTGGCAGGTGATTTCATCGCCCCCAATGCGGAATGGGGATACGGATGTGGCACCAAGAAAGGCAGGAGCCTAGCTAACTGCGCTGCCGAGTGTAATCTGACGCTCATCATGGATCCCAGGTTCCCTACAAGAAGGGGAAACTCGGTCAGCCGTGATACCACGCCGGACCTCGCGTTCCTACGTAACATTGAGGGCACGAGGGACCACCTTCAGGAAGATTTAGGGAACGACCATTTTATCATAGGGATTACAATTCGGGTTAAACCCAAAACACCGCTTATGTATGAATACGTCGACTGGGATATTTTTAGAAAGATCAGAGGCGAGACAGCTCCCCCAGAAGAAAGATATGCTCATCTAATTAACAACTTAAAGCAAGCAGTTAGAAGTGCTACGAAGGAAATAACGACGGAGCTTGAGGTGCCAAAAATGGACTCTAAACTAGCACACCTGTTAGAGGCCAAGCATGCCCTCACAAATAGATGGAAAACGCAAAAGCTAAACCGTTGACTCAGGGCTAATTTAACCTCGGTTAACAAGGAAATTGAGACCTACTCCAAACAACTAGCTGTTCAGCAGTGGAATGACAAATGTAACGAAACGGATAGTCGCATGAGACGAGGCAGCAAATGGCACCTACTCAAAAGCCTTCTCAACGATAAACATTCGAGGAGCACGACTAATTTGGCTACAGACAGGCTTATCAAGTATCAGATTGCTCTCGGCCTCACGGAGACGCAGATTGCTAGCAACCTGGCCTGCACCTATCTACCCCTTAAAGACGCTATTCCACATAATATCGATCAAGATCATGAACAAGCTACGTGTACAGGTCTAGATAGGCCGGAGTTGGACGAGCCATTCACGGAGTATGAAATCAGACATGTTCTCTTCAACCTAAATGGCAGGTCTGCGCCGGGGCCAGACGGAGTCACTAACAAACTCCTGCGTAATCTCGATGATAAGGCCAGTGAAATAATCACAAAAGAAATCAACGATATCTGGAGCACTTGGCGAATTCGGATAGAATGGCGCACAGCAAAGGTGGTGTTAATTCCAAAACCGGGGAAGCTCCCGCACATGGATCACTTACGCGCAATCTCCCTGACATCGTGCATTGGGAAGGTGGCCGAACATGCGATACACAATCGTTTTACAGGCCACATTGAAAAGCACGAACTTTTTAGGCACAACCTCTTTGGCTTCAAGAAAGCGCTCTCCACGCAAGACATTATGCTACTCATCCAGAGGGCTATACTTGAGATCCCCTCTCGTGATGTTAAACGAATACTTGCGCTCGACCTTGCCAAGGCATTCGATACGGTCTCGCATGAGCATATTCTGGGAGAGATTTCCACCTTTAATCTAGGAGAAAAATTCTACAACTTCGCCCTCTCTCTCCTCTCCAACAGAAAGGCAAACCTGCGACTGGGTACGTTCTCGAGTGCGACCTATGAACTAGGCAATCGTAGCACTCCTCAGGGGTCGGTCTTATCTCCTCTTCTCTTCAATATAACTATGCACGGTCTATCCAAGAAACTTGCTGAGCTCCCAGGGATCGAACATACCATCTATGCAGATGACATTACAATCTGGTCCCCAGGAGGTTCTTTTGCGGACCTGGAACAGTACCTACAAGCGGCTCTAGACGTAACGGAATAGTTCCTGGTTCAAACGGGGCTCAAGTTATCGCCGGCAAAATCTGAACTTTTACTCTTCAGACAGGCTACGCAAGGAGTCTGAAACCTTGAACCCCTGGTGACTCTACCAGTTCAACTTAAGACCACACATGGCCAACCCATTTCAAGGGTGGGTTCTGTCAAAATTTTGGGACTCCGAATCTATGCTAAAGGTTGCAACTCGGAAGCGATTAACAAGATTGGAGCGCAGGCAAACAACTTACTCAGACTCATTTCTAGGGCAACTTGCAAAAGAGGAGGACTCCAAGAAGTATTCTGCTTAGGGTGTTTGACGCCTTTTTCATCAGCCATGTTAATTACTCAGCCCCCTACCTCAAGTTGAGTAAGGTGGAAAAAATAAGCTGGATACACTCATTAGAAGCGGTCTTAAGGGGCTCCTCGGCCTACCGCAATCCACCTGCACGGAGAGGCTTTTAGAGCTAGGATTACATAACACGGTTGAAGAACTAATTGAGGCTCACTTTGCTGCACAAGTCTGTAGATTATCGTCAACAAAGCCGGGAAATAAAATTCTTGACGAGGCAGGCATATCACCCTTACTTTCGCTGCAAAATGTGCACCCTCTTTCCAGAGAAGCAAAGGAAAGTATAATAGTGGAGCCGATTCCGAGACACATCCCCCCTATATATAACAAGGGTCGGAGAGTCGCTCGTGCAAAGGCTATTCTCAAGTGACTCGGCCCACACACGGCTGACGTTTTGTTTGTCGATGCAGCCCAATACGAGGGAAAAGAAAGATTCGCTATAGCAGTTGTTGACGCGCGAGGAACACTAATCAATGCAGCATCAGTGCATACAAAACGTGTACATGTGGCGCAGGAGACCGCCATAGCCCTGGCCCTTCATACGCTAAACAGCCCGTCACCGTCTACTCGGAGTACTACTCAAATGCTTTAATATCAGGCCAAGCCGCTAGCATCGTTCGCAAATATATGCAAGGAGGAACAAATGAAAAGCTCAGCGGTCAACACATCTCGTGGTTCCCTGCTCACGTACAATGTATATCACGATGCAATCCCAACGAGTGCGCTCATTCCCTAGCGGGAATAACAGACCGGCTCAGTCACAGGACTGCCTCATTAAAGACCCTTTAATAACATCTAACGAAATTACGTCTCACTATAAGCTGGGTAGGCGAAAATTCCCTCCATCGAACCCCAAATTAAACAGAGCCCAATCAGTTAGACTTACACTTTTGCAGACACGCACTTATCTTACTCCTAGAGCTTTCAGTTGGTCCAGTCCTGATTTTCCACAGTCGTGCTCTAAATGCGGGCACGAAACCTGCTCCTTAAACCATATGCTCTGACTGTGCCCATTTAACGTAGGCTCCACACTACATGATGCGGCCACCTGGGATGAACGACTGCGCAGTCCGGATTTCGCGCATCAACTCCAGGCCGTCCAGAGGGCTCGTGTCGTCGCCGAGAGTCATCATCTCGCGGTTCCGCCCTGGGTGGAGCCACCGACTTGATTGCGGAGGTCTCTTAGGCCTCTTTTGTCTTGTCCCTCAGGGCTCGAATAAAGTTCTTTTTTATGTATGTATGTATATTAAGCTAGCGAAACAGCCGCATGCTTGCCATGAGCGTGGCATGCTCATGATTTATATATTACCACTTGTCATATATGTCCATCATACAGTCATGTCACTCAATACCAACTTTGGTGTATATCAAGCTAACGAAATGGCCGCGAGCGCGCCATGAGTGTGGAGTGCAAGTGATGTCGCAGATGACATGTCATGATTTCTATATCACCACTTGTCATTTATGTTCGTCATACAGTCACGTCACTCAATCCCAAATTTCGTGTATATCAAGCTGACGAAACGGCCGCGAACGCGCCATGAGCGGGGCATGCAACTGATGTCGCACATGACATGTAATGATTTCTATATCACCACTTGTCATTTATGTTCGTCATGCAGTCATGTCACTCAATACCAAATTTGATGTATATCAAGCTAATGAAACGGCCGTGAGCGCGCCATGAGCATGGCATGCAAGTGATGTCGCACATGAGATGTCATGATTTGGATATTACCACTTGTCATTTATGTTCGTCATACAGTCACGTCACTCAATACCAAATTCGTTGTATATTAAGCTAGCGAAACGGCCGCGAGCGTGCCATCAGCTTGGCATGCAAGTCATGTCATTCATGTATTGTCATGATTTCCATATTACCACTTGTCATTTATGTTTGCCATACAGTCATGTCATGCAGTACCAAATTTGGTGTTTAACATGCTAACGAAACGGCCGTCAGCACACCATGAGCGTGGTATGTAAATAATTTTGTACATGACATACACGTCATGATTTTCATATTATCACCTGTCATTTATATTGGTCATGTAGAAATGTCTCATTGTACCAATTTTTGGATATATCGAGTTAAGAAAACGGCCGCAGGAGCACTACGGCCATGGCGTGTAAATCATACTTTTCCTGAAAAGTTATTCATGATTTTCGTGATCAGATCAGTCGATCATGTTCATCATACAGTCATATTATGCCATACCAATTTTGATATAAATCCCATGAACAATAGGGCCAGGAGAGCACAATGGCGTAGGCGGCTAGATAGATAGATAGATAGATAGATAGATAGATAGATAGATAGATAGATAGATAGATAGATAGATAGATACGCTGAAAGTCGCCGAAGATTGCTAAGAAATGCTTCGCATTTATTAAGCGGGCAGTGGCCGTTCTCTTTTACACGCACAGACACACATACATTTCATATGCACACAAACAGCTCACCTTTTACACAGTCAACAAAGTAGGAGATTACTGTATACAGTCCACAGTTCGTCTAAAAAGAGTATCAGAGGTTAGGGTGCACACATCACTATTATCAACGGCTCGGAATCGGGAGCGTTCCAGAAGGAATGCTAAGGAGTCGTTGACTCGGTGCTTGACGTTCAATGGGGATTCCAATGACCAGGTGGCGCGACAGGAACAGGTGCCGTCGGTTCACCTAGGTAATCTCTTGTGGAATCAGCATTGGACTGCGAAATGACTTGCGAGAACCAGTTAGAGCCGTAGGATCAGGGACCTAAGACATCTGCAGTAGCCAGAATTTCTCGTTCGCATACCTGCTTCATCCTTCGCTCCTTTCTCCTTCCTCTACATCTGCTTTTCTTCTCTTTTTCAGACCATCCTCGTACCACGACGCATGCTCGCGCCGCTCGTCATCTTTTTCTTTTTAGGAGCGAAGCTCCTTAGGCTGACACGATATCCGTTGATGCCGGACCGAAACACAGGTGTTACAATACCGTACATAGAGCGTTCATAGCGCGAATATAGGTTTAAAATAGACCGCACTCTGTCCGTGAATGTGCCCATCCGTCCGTCCATGCATGTGTCCGGCCGTCCGTCTGTCCGTCTGTGCATCCGTCCGTGCAGCCGTCCGTGCAGCCGTCCGTCCATCCGTGTACCTGCCCCTTCGTCCGTGCGTCTGTCCATGCATCCTTCCGTTCGTCCGTGCATCTGTCCATCCGTCCATCCGAGCAAGGACGGACGGTCGGATGGACAGACGGATTTCATAACCATTCCTTATATCGTTTATCATTTCGTCAATGGAGCTTCGCTCCATGATCAGCATTCACTTCGCGGATCTGCAGCAATTCTTTTCGTGCTGTTGACTGTTTGGTATCGCAAGAGCGTTCTGGGGACTTCGTCGCTGTTGTCTTTCCGTTACCGTTAGCATTGTCCACGCACGCGCCACATGACAATGCCATACACCCTTACATTGGTATGTCTGTATAAATAAATGGGACATACTACAATGGAGCCTCAATTAGGCGATTGTGCGGCCACGGAAAATATGCGCAACCGTTGTTCTTGTGTCGAAGTTCTAAAATATTTTCGGAAATAATTTAGTAAAAATGCAAGCACACTGGCACCTAGGGCGACGTGTGCTCGCTGTCAGCACTATACATTTGTTTTGTTTTTTTTTTGCGGTTATGTCCTCGTGCGTTTTGTAATCACAATTAATGAAGTGGCGTCGCACTTCAAGTATGTCGGTTGGTGAAACATAGCATGTGCAGCGCGGCGTGCATTCTTTTTGGAGGGCAGCTCTTAGGCGCCCGTTCCTGCGTTGAGCGGCGTCGTCATTGGCGTTGGCCTTGTCGGCATAACCAATATAGCGAACCAGAATGAAAGAGAGCGAACACGGAGTCGGTCGATATCACGAGCCACTGGCCTGCAGCGTCGCTTTCTTCCTCCGTCACACGCGCTGGCCCATAGGTCGGAGCTCGTGTGCCTGCAGAGCTGGCACGTTCGCTGCGGTTGGCTTCGCTTCTTGTAACGGGGCTGTCGGTGTTTCGCTTAGTTCGCGACGTCTGCATTACACAGGTGGTGTGCGCTAGAGTTACTGTATATGCTTCAAAGGAGCCATATACAGATATTCTAGTGTGCGCAGCACACTAGAATATTTTTTACCGGGATTTATAACGCTGCCTATGAATTCTGGTTGATTTTCAGCATCTGTAGAATCAAAACGTGCGTAAATCAAAGTTTAAGACGTTGGACTTCGCTACTGTTGTTAGAAGGAGAAGCAGCCTACGAAGGGAAACATGTGGCGTCGTGAAACGCAAAGGCGAAAAAAATTCAAGTTACAACTTTCGCTTGACTAGTTCTCCAAACAACGGCGGCACCGAAAGACCCGCATTAGCTATGAATCACATTGAAATAGAGACAAGTAATTGCAGCAAGTAGCTGCAAATCGGGGTAACAAGACACCGCAATATAATGTTTCAACGTGCAACATTTTTGTAGCGAGAGCTATATTGCCCGCATGCTCACCGTTTCGTTTTGGCCGGTGGCCACACCGTAGAGAAATATACGTACGAAAAGAGGGGACACTCCTGTAGGGCCTTGTGGCCGAGCTAATGCGGTGCTTTCAGTGCCACCAGTGGTAAAGACCGGTAATGTATTCGGCATAAATAAATGAAACAAGAAAAAATTTCTTTCCGATGCTGGGATTTGAGCCCGTGCCATCATGCTCCGAAAGCGAGTGTCTTTACCACTAGGCTACACCCTTATGCTTTATCAAAGTGAATACGTCTACATCTAAACCATATGACTGTACGAGTGTGTTGTACCCACGGCGCAAAACAAATGTAGAAAGGCAACACCTCCTGAGCAGACTTTACTGATTTTTGTGGTAGCGCATTAAACGGCCTCGGCAGGACACGATGCACAACCGACATGTAGGATTGTACACATAAGTAGAATTTTTTTCTTTACAAAAATCCGTGCCAAACTTGCGTTTTTGTGGTCCTCGTGAGATAGATATTGCATGTGCTGACTGAAGAGTGGGAGCGAGCCTAGGTACGCCATCTGGCGGGTTTCCAGACACGTGCTAGCTCGGCCCCAAACAGGCTCGAGTCGCCGTTCTTTACCATAGTATATTTCTCCTTGGTCACAGGGCGAGCTGAGCCTTTGCCTAGCAACCGCCGCAGCTGGCCCCACCACTCGCTGCGCCATCTGTCGGGCCGTGAGAGGAGGAGCCGGTGAAACCGCGTTGAAACTACAGAGGAGGAGCCGGCGTTTTATCGCATTCAATAACCCTCGGAAAATCACGGAAAATCACACACGGAAAATCACCAAAAAACACGGAAAATCAATACCTGACAAATGAAAGCTGTCGTACGTTTTTCTGTATTGTTTCTCAGTGCGGCTGCAGCATCATTAACAGCTACGAATGATTACCAGGAAAATTTCTAGACGTGAATGATCATATTTGTAGTCGTAATAATACGGCGTGTGCGCGGAACGAGATGCGTTACGACCGTTGACCGCTAGTGGCCTCTTCCTAATTTTGGTAGGCTTTTCCCAATAGCACCAGAGTCCTGCGGCAAAAGTGAGCTCATATATGCGCAATATATGCGTTTTGCATATGATGGATGAAGGCCAGAAAATTTTACAACCACTGCCCTTTGTTCTTATTTTCTTATCCTGGTTTACTCGGGAGGTTTGCTCAACAATCGAATCTCTCGCGTTCAAATCCTAGTTGGCTGATGTGCGCGTCCCCAACAATCGCGCATGTTGACGTTGCAAGGCCTCGCTCCTCCGCCAAGACCTTCCTCTTTCGGTCCTGGTCTGGCGTTCATAGGATATCTGATTGCGAGGACATGACTTACATCGACGTGGCCGGCACGAGTAAACACTTACAACATCACCACCTCGAGAAGAGCAGCACGTGTTGGGTGAAAAAAAAACAACGGTGATACCAAAGCCCACTGTGATCTAAATACGAAGGCACGTGAAGGCGCATTAGGACCTCAATGATTCGCGTGCACAATTTTCCGTGTCTTACGCGGCAACGCGGCACTACCTGTTCGAACCTGCGTGGTAGCGTACGTTCGTATCAAACGTCGCGGGCTGAAAAACGGTTCGCAACAACCGTAATCTATTACATTGCAGTCTAATGGGCCTTGGCCGGTACTACGGAAAAATTCGTATCAACCAGAAATTCGTAGGAGCCGCGATCGTATCACCGAGGTTGCACTGTATATCGAAGAGGTGGCTTAGTGGGATTCGTCGGCAGATAGGGAAAGTTACCCGGAAAGACTGAAAGAAGCCAGGCTTCGTCGCCGGAACGAAACAAGAGGAGGCAGTGAGCCAAGGAGCAGCGAAAGCATGAGCGGCACGCCTCGAGAAGCGTCGTAACTACGAAGCGGCCAGGCTAGTGCATTCAGATAAGGATGGTTCGTCGTTTAGTTGACCGACCATCGGGCTGTCTTTGTGGCATTTGTCAAACATAATTAAGACATTCAAAATAAATGCATTAGGCTTTAAATAAAAATTTCTTGTCTTTCACGTAACCATAATTAAAGAAGGATAACAACCAAACCTAAGCACACACGTACGAAGCTAAGCGATAAAGATGTATGTGTACAGAGAACGAAGCTGAACAAAAATAGTCACAGCATATCCACGAAGTGAATGATGATGAGTGGCCGAAGCTGCAGCAGATCATTCGGGTAACCATGAATCTCTCCGTACATTGCCCACTCGATCATGCAAAGATGTGACACGTCGTGACGCGAGCCCTCGCCGCCTCTGGATCGGCTTGCCAGGGCAGCCTTGCCGCTGCAGCTGCGCGAGCCCTCGCCGCCTCTGGATCAGCTTGCGGACGCTGCCGCGCCGCTGCAGCTTCAGGAGCCCGCAAATGTGGATCCGCCTTCCTGCGTCGACGGCGTCTACTTTTCTTTCGCACAACTTGAGAGCCCGCGCTGCAGCCGCTTTGCGAGCCCTCCGCCCCGCCGCCACCTTGTCTTCTTCGTTGTTCATAGCAGTAGTAGGTAGTATTAGTATCGAAGCGCACTGAGTGACGGCCGTCTAAAGAGAAAAGAAGCGCGCCGAGAGCCGAGAGAGAGAATAAAACATTTATTTCATGTTCTTCGCGAGAAGATCGGTGAGTGGGATCCTTAGTCCGGGATCCCATTGGCGCGGGCCGCTGTCCTCGCACGTTTCACGAGGGCCTCTTGGGTCTTCGGATCCGAGCTGGACAGAGCTGCCTCCCACCCTATAATGTTGTGTTGTGTCCTGGGTTGCATAGGTGGGTTGTGTGGGCATTCCCATACCATGTGGTACAGGGTGGCTGTTTTGTTGGCGCAGAACCTGCACTGTGATGCGTAAGTGTCGGGATCTATCTTGGATAGTATGTATGGGTTGGGGTAGGACAAGGTCTGCAGGCGACGCCACGCTACCTGAGATTCCTTGCTGAGGTTTGGCCCCGGGGGCGGAAGTTTCCGTCTTTCAAGTCTTTGGTGTTCCAGAATATCTGTGTATGTTAGGAGCGGGTCCATACGCATAGCCGAGGGTGGGTGCGATATGCCGGGGTCGGAGGTCCGGAAGAGCAATTCTCGGGCCGAGGCATGGGCGAGCTCATTGCCTCTAACTCCGCAGTGGCCGGGTATCCATATCAACTGTTTCCATTCACACTCTGAGCGTGGGGACGATAGCTGTGTTAGGATTCGGTGCGCAATGGGGCCAATGTAGCTGCGGTAGGCTGCTTTTGGTAGGCTGCTTTTGAGTCTGTGAGAACGAAGGTGTACCCGGGGTTTCGTAGGGCGAGGGCGATTCTGGCTTCTTCCATGCTAGTTGTGTCTGTGTCCTGGGCTGATATACAGTCGATCTGTTTACCTCGATGAGAGCCGAGAGTGGGGCAAGCGCCGCAGAGCCATCTAGTGGGCGCCATGCAAATCAAATGACTGCACAGCTTCGCCTCTAGCGGTAGCGGTGAGCACTAGAGTGGCTACACCGGGGGGAATGGTGTACAAGCCTCGACAATAAGGAGCTTCGCCCCTAAAAGAGAATGTGCTCTGGAACGCGCTTATTATTCATCGTCATGAGCGTCATCGTCATCTTCAAGGCGTATAATGGTTACCTTGCATGTGCTGTGCCGTGATGGCAGCGTCATCATCATCGCACTAGCGTGGCTACACCGCACTCCGTGCTACACCGAGTGACACCGGCGGAGTGATGGACAAGCCTCGACCTTAAGGAGCTTCGCCCCTAGAATATTAATCGTGCATCTCGCTACGCACACCCAAGCACAACTGACTTAAGCCACAGGCAGTTTTTTACAGCGAAGATTGTTATAAGAACACAAAGGCCGTTTTTGCGCCGTATTTGCCCGCCGCCGCTGCTGCCGCTACCACCGGTGTCCGTAACCACCATCGCGCGAAGGAAAAAAAAACGCCAGGCCTGCGCGGAACGCACAGCACAGTCTCAGCGAAAGCTGGAAGAGCGGCCTTTCTAGAGCCTTTTTGTAAACACTCTTGGGGCAACTACTACACGCGAATTTGCATGATACCCCCTACGCCATAAATCATCATAATTTTTGTGTAGTGGGAACGCGTCCACTATGCCATTATTCGTTATTTTTTGGAAAAGCGTGGTACCCACTACACACTTGTAACGTATTATGTGCACTTTGTTGATGTTGTGGCTCACGACGATGAAGAATTATGCCTGAGGCATTTTGTAATGGGTTGAAGCAGTGAGTGACCCACTCGTTACGCAATTCGCATTGTGTGACGCCTGGTTGTTACTTTACTGTTCTAAAATGCTTTATTAGATGTGAAGCATCTTTTGGCGACGCTTAATCCGGTGGTGGTGGTGGTGGTGTGCCGCGTGACCACCCTTACTGCGCATGAGCAAACCCTTTAAAAAATTAATAAAAAACCTCCTCTCCCTTTCTCTCTCCTCTCAGCATCCCTCGCCGCGGCAACCACACCCTCACTGCGCTTGCGCCTCCCCCTCTCTCTCCTCTCCTACGCTCCCCCTCTCGGCATCCCTGCCCCTGGCGCCCACACTCCCACTGCGCATGCGCGTCCCCCCCCTCTCTCTCTCCACTTCTAGGCTCCCCCCCCTCTCTCGCCTCACGACGCCAATGCAGGCAGCGTCTGCTAGCGAGTTTCTTGGTTGAAAAAAAACCGGCAGATCCCACGCACTGTGGGAATCGATGTGATGCGAAGCAGCCAGCAAGGAGCAAATCATGCTGTACATAATATGCATGTCATTATTTACATGATAGGACCTGTCATTTGTGTTCGTCAAACAGTCACGTCGTGCAATACAAATTTTAGTGTATATCAATCTAGCGAACTGGACGCAAGCGCTCCATGAGCGCGGCATGTAAATGGCATTGTAGATGACATGCATGCCAAGATTTCCATGTTACCACCTTCCACTTATGTTCGATATATCGTCACATCCCGCAATACCAGTTTTGTGTATATCAAGCTAGCGAACTGGACGCAAGCGCACCATGAGCGTGGCATGTAAATGGTAGATGACATGCATGCCAAGATTTTCATGTTACCACCTGCCACTTGTGTTCGATATATCGTCACATCCCGCAATACCAATTTTGGTGTATATCAAGCTCGCGAATTGGACGCAAGCGCACCATGAGCGTGGCATGTAAGTGTAGATGACATGCGTGCCAAGATTTACATGTTACCACCTGCCAATTATCGCTTAATCTTTTACCTCGAATCACAGCGAGACGCGAGACCAATCTGCCTCTGTTTCGCATGCGTTCGTATTCTCGCGCTCTGCGCATCGTGCAGACGCCATCCGCGTTCCAGCGTTTAAATTGACGGACACTTTGTCAATTCCAAAGTGTGTTCCTCGAACGCCTGTGCCCACTGAGACGGGGTCGGTCAGAATGAAACTGATGCGCGCGTCTCCCTCCTTGCATGATTAGAGACGCTGGGCACCACGACGTCACGCAAGCAAAGCGCGAGCGCTGTAGTGTCCAACGCGACCGGCGTCCGTTTGCGCGGCCCCGGCGTCCATCGTTTACATGTTCGGCACAGCTGGAGGGACGGATGGACGGACGGGCGGACGTGAGCATGAGACATTAAAGGCTTTCACCTTAAAATTTAGTGTATATCAAGCTGGCGAAACGGCCACAAGAGTGTCATGAGCGTGGCATGCAAGTCATGTTGCACATGACATGTCATGATTTGCATATTACCACTTGTCATTTATCCTTTCAATACAATCACGTCACTGAATACCAAATTTGGTGTATATCAAGCTAGCGAAACGGCCACGGGAGTACCATGAGTGTGGCATGCAAGTCATGTTGCGCATGACATGTCATGGTTTCCATATTAAAACGTCATTTATGCCCGTCATACAGTCACGTCCCTAAAAACGAAGTTTGTTGCATATCAAGCTAGCGAAACGGCCACTAGAGTGTCATGAGCGTGGCATGCAAGTCATGTTGCACATGACATGTCATGATTTCCATATTACCACTTGGCAATTATGTTCGTCATACAGTCACGTCAGTCAATACCAAATTTGGTGTATATCAAGCTAGCCAAACGGCCGTCAGCGCGCCATGAGCGTGGCATGTAAATCATGTTGTATATGACATGCAGGTCATGATTTGCATATTACCACCTGTCATTTATGCTAGTCATACAGTCACGTACCTCAATACCAAACTTGGTGTATATCAAGCTACCGAAACGGCCACGAGAGTGTCATGAGCGTGGCATGCAAGTCATGTTGCACATGACATGTCATGATTTGCATATTACCACTTGTCATTTATGTTCGTCGTACAGTCATGTCACTCAATACCAAATTTGGTGTATATCAAGCTAACGAAACGGCCGCGAGCGCACTATGAGCGTGGAATGCAAGTCATGTCGCTCATGAAGTCATGATTTTCATATTACCACTTGTCATTTATGTTCGTCATACAGTCACGTCACTCAATCGCAAATTTGGTGTATATCAAGCTAACGAAACGGCCGCGAGCGCGCCATGAGCGTGGCATGTAAATCATACTTTTCATGACAAGTTATTCATGATTTTCATGATATGACCAGCCATTTATGTTCGTCATACAGTCATGTTATGCCATACCAAATTTGGTATAAATCCCATTAACGATATGGCCAGGAGAGCACAAAGTCGTAGGCGGCTAGATAGATAGATAGATAGATAGATAGATAGATACGCTCAAAGTCGCCGAAGTTCGCTAAGAAATGCTTCGCATTTAAAAACCGACTGCTCGCGCTGCACAACCGTTCACTGGCCACCCCGTATATATGGCACTGGATCTTGACCTGCAAGGTGGTGCCGGTGGGAGATTTTTCGTCTGCGTTGTTTAACAATAAAAATTCGCAGCGTGCGCGTTGACTAAAAGCGCACTGCAGGTCTCTGTGTCCACTCGGAGTCTTCTGTCTCTCATTGCCCATTAGCAGCGATTGGCATGTTCCAGTAGGAAACACCGCTCCATCACTGCGTGCTTTGCGCTTCCCCAGTTTTCTCTCCTGCGCAACGCTGCGATGAGCGCCAGCGTCAATGCCGCCGCCAGTGTAAGCGTTAGCGCCCGCTGCTTCACATCTACGCATGGTTCCCTTTAGCGGGAGATGCTGTAATTTTTACACATGTTACCGTGATTCCTTACCCGACATGAAGCCTGCATAGGGTAAGTTTGCAACGCAGTTCCAAGCACCAGTGTAGCTTGGTGGTATAGTGCTGGGCTGCCACGCAGAGCACCCGGGTTCGATTCCCGGTTTGTCATAGGCATTTTTTATTTAGTTAGATTTTTTTTATTTCGCGCGATAGTGGTTACGGACACCGGCGGCGGCGGCGGAAAAGTACGGCGCAAAAACGACCCTTGTTGTAATCTCAAAACAGTTTTCGCTGTAAAAACTAACCGGAAGCACAATCGAACCTGGGCTCTCTACGTGGTAACCCAGCACTCTCCCACTGAGCTCTGCCGGTGATTCAAGCTGCGTTTGAAACTGACTCTTTGCAGGCTTCATGTCATGTAAGGAATCGCGTTGACATGTGTTGTAAAGCGTTTTAGAACAGGAAAGTAACAACCAAGCGTCACACAATTCAAACTGCGTAACGAGTGGGTCGTTCAATGCACCTACCCATTACAAAATCCTCAGGCATAATTGTTCATCGTCGTCAGCCACAGCATCAACAAAGTGCACATAATGATTTACAGGTGTGCAGCGGGTACCGCACTTTTCCAAAAAAAATGACGAATAATGGGATAGTTGATGCTTCCCCACTACATAAAATATGTGATGATTTATGGCGTAGTGGGTACCGTGCAAGTGTGCTCGTATGAGTTGCCCCAAGAGTGTTTTAAACAGGCTCTACGAAGGCCGTTCTTCCAGCTGTCGCTGTCACTGTGCTGCACGTTCCGCGCAGGCCTGGCGGTTTTTTTCGGTAAGCTCTCCAGCGACTTTGGTCTCAAAGCCGCGGCTATAACAAAAAAAAATCACAGCATATCCACGTGGTGAATAATGATGAGTGGGGCGAAGCTCCGGAGGTAATCTTTGGTAAACCGTGAATCTTCCGTGTAACGCCCCATCAATCATCATATAAACAGCGAGAAACACTGTGTATATTACACAGTATTTTCTCGCCGCTTCACGGTCCTTCACATTTTGAAGATGCGATTCGCGCCGCAGCCGTGCAGCTTGGGCCTCGCGGGCTCGAACGGCGGGGTCTTCGCGCCGCAGCCGTGCAGCTTGTCGAGCAGCTTCGGCCTCGCGGGCTCTCACCTCAGGATTCTGTCTGCGAGCGCGCTGCCGCCGCCTTCCGTGCCCTCCATTCCGCAGCCTTGTCTTCCATCCGGCGACTCCGAGCGAAAGAGAAAGCGCGCCGAGAGGGAGTTTCTGGCGCGCTAACACGCGCCATCTAGGGATCATTCTTCATATTATAAAGCGAGCCATACAGCGCCATCTTTTAGCAGGGGCGTAGCCAGAAATTTTTTTCGGGGGGGGGGGGCACCTCCTTGATTTCGGAGGGGGCACCTCCTTGAAATGGCCATTTTTCGCTATGTATGCCATGACGAAAAAAAAATTTCGGGGGGGGGGGGCACGTGCCCGGTGTGCCACCCCTGGCTACGCCACTGTCTCTTAGGTTTGGTCATCAACTGTACTAAAACTAGCACCATCTAGCGATATTATATATATATATATATATATATATATATATATATATATATATTGTAGCGATGCATTGGAACCTAGAAATGGGTTGCACTCTCGAGAGCCTTCTAGTGGGTCATCTGCAAAAAGGACGCCGCTCGCGCTGAGAGTCCGTGCCTGGCCGTGGCTGCCGCTGACGCATTATCGCTGAAGCATTATCGCTGAGTGCCGGCTAATAAACACCTTAAGAAATTGGTGGAGAGTGCTGTGCTCCCATTCGATGCCTGTGGAGCTTCGATCTCGTAACCCGCTATCTACCATGCCCCAAGACGCTTATCAGCAAACGCCTCCCCCGTGCCGCGCCCTTGTCCCGGTGTACCACGCATCCGCGATCCACCCATCTTCACTGGCGCCGATAGCACCGACGTGGAGGACTGGCTCGCACTTTACGAGCGCGTGAGCGTCCCCAACAAATGGGACGACGACGGCAAGTTGACCAACTTGGTCTTCTACCTTGCGGGGAGTAGCGAGCTTGTGGTATAACAACCACGCGTCCGATTTCGCGACTTGGTCCGATTTCAAGACCGCCGTCATCAACGTTTTTGGACGCCCTGCCGTTCGTAAGCTGCAAGCCGAACAGCGCTTACGCGAACGTGCTCAGCAGGCCGGTGAGTCATTCACCAGTTACATCGAAGATGTCCTCGACTTGTGCAAGAAAGTCCACGAAACCATGTCTGAGTCTGAGAAGATCCGACACGTCATGAAAGGTATTGACGAAGATGCCTTCACCATGCTGCTCGCCAAAAACCCTGTCATAGTGGCAGAGGTCATAACGCTGTGCCAGAGCTACGAGGAGCTCCACCGGCAGCGCTCGATGACCCGTCGCTCCCCCTGCACGAGATGTAGAGCTTGCTGGCTTGGTGGCCACCTCTGACCAGGCGGCGTTGCTGCCAGAGCTCAAGGCGTTCGTCCGTGAGGGAAATCGCACGGCAGGTCTCTCTCCTGGCCGGACCAGGAGAGTTCTCTCTCCTGGTCCGGCGATCACCCTTCTTCCTCCCCTCCACGGAGCGATCGAGCAAGAAATTTCGGAAGTCATGCCAGCGTACCACCAACAAGCTCCGGCTCCTGCGCCCCCGAGTTACGCTCACGTTGTCGCCAGACCACCTCAAGTACTTCCGGCGGCCGCACCTCTGACTTACGCCGAAGCCACCGCTCGACCTCAGTCCACCGAAGCGGGTGTGCCGGCTACGCATGCTGACGTCGTCCCTCGGCCTCGACTTCAGCCCACCGTCCAGCCATTCCAGCCGCCGTTCCGTCCGTCAGGTTTTGCGACATGGGCGCGACCTACCCCGGCGAACAGATGGCGCACACCCGACAACCGGCCCATCTGCTTTGCATGCGGATACGCCGGTCACGTGGCACGTTACTGCTTTCGCGTGCAGCCGCCTCCTGTCACGTCACCTGTCGCTGGCCAGCTGAGCCGTCCTTTTCACGACCCACCCCCGTCTATGCCAACGACGTCGCGCCCAGCTCTATCTCCTCGCAGGTCCACGTCTCCACGACGCCGATCCCTGTCACCCATGCGGCCAAGTTCGGCCGCTCAAGAGCAGGAAAACTAGTCGTCGCAGTCCACGAGGCAAGGGCTGCGACACTATCGAACTGTGAAAGCCCTCAGAGAAATCCATCGAATGTCGTTGACGTGTTTGTGGACGGTGTTCGCGCATCTGCCCTTATCGATACTGGAGCTGCCGTATCCGTTATGGACGCAAAACTATGCCGCTTACTCCGAAAAGTGACGACGCCAGTTTCTGGGATGTCGCTCCGTACCGCTAGTTCGCAGAGTATTCATCCTACAGCAGTCTGCACAGCTCGCGTCGTCATTCAGGACGTTCTATATGTCGCCGAGTTCATCATCATTACTGCATGCTCCCACGACGTCATCCTGGGATGGGACTTTCTCTCCCGCCACGACGCCGTCATTCATTGTGCCTCCGCCGAAATTGAACTCTCGCCGTTCTCGCATTTGACGCCAGTAGACAGTCCCTCGACACCGAGCAAGATCCTCGTCAAAGACGATACGACAGTGCCTCCAAGCTCGTCAACGGCTGTGTCGGTCTACTGCGCCGGTCTCTCCGACACAGTTGCACTCCTTTCGCCATCTGACCGTGCTTGCAGTAGGAAAGGGTTGCTGGTACCTTTCGCGACCGTGCAAGTAACTCAGGGCAACACCGCTATTTTTGTGACCAACCCATTTTCGTACGTTGTTACGTTGGTTCGAGGGGAATGTCTCGGCAGAGTGGAACCCGTCGACGATGCACAAGTCCTGGACGTCCCCGATGACTCGCACTGTCCCAATTCCCGTACCATCAGTGCTGTTTCCGCGTCTGATCCGTCATCTGCTCATGTATTTGGTAACTCCATCGCTGATAACCTGACGTCGGTCCAGCGTCCGCAGCTTCTGGGCCTGTTGCAAGAATTTCGATCTTCTTTCGATGGCGGGCAAACTTCTCTCGGTCGCACGTCCGCTGTTACACATCGCATCGACACTGGCGCCCAGCCACCATTATAGCAACGTCCATATCGCGTGTCGCCTGCCGAACGTCGGGTAATTAATGAGCAAGTAGACGATATGCTCCGACGCGACGTAATTCGGCCCTCGGACAGCCCATGGGCGTCTCCTGTTGTTCTCGTTGCGAAGAAGGACGGTTCTGTGCGGTTCTGTGTGGACTACCGACGCCTCAACAAGATCTCTCGTAAGGACGTGAATCCACTACCGCGAATTGACGACGCGATTGACAGCCTGCAAGGAGCAGAATTCTGTTCATCTCTCGATTTGCGCTCAGGGTACTGGCAAGTACCTATGGCTCCAGACGCTCGACCGAAGACCGCCTTTGTCACGCCCGACGGCTTGTACGAATTCAACGTCATGCCGTTTGGGCTGTGCAATGCGCCCGCCACCTTTGAGCGCATGATGGATACCGTTCCGCGCAACCTGAAATGGCACACGTGCCTGCGCTACCTCGACGACGTCGTCGTTTTCGCTCCGGACTTCTCCACGCATCTTCAGCGCCTGTGGCATGTTTTGACGCGCTTGAGTGACGCCGGTCTGCAACTGAACCTAAAGAAGTGCCGATTCGCAGCACGGCAGCTGACAATAGTCGGCTACGTCGTGTCCAAGGACGGAATTCTCCCCGATCCAGCCAAGCTTCGGGCCGTGACCGAGTTCCCAAAGCCGACGTCCGTCAAGGAACTGCGCAGTTTCGTAGGACTGTGTTCCTACTTTCGGCGCTTCATTCGAAACTTCGCGACTATCATATCGCCGCTGACGAAGCTCCTCGGAAGTAACGGGCCTCTCCATTCGTGGTCATCAAAGTGCGACGAAGCTTTTGCAACGCTCCGTCGTTTGTTGACGTCGCCTCCCATACTACGCCACTACGACCCTACGGCCCCTACAGAGGTACATACGGACGCCAGTGGTGTTGGCCTCGGCGCTGTCCTTGCGCAGCGCAAACCAGGGTTCCCGGAATACGTCGTCGCGTATGCAAGCCGTACGCTTACAAAAGCCGAGACCAACTACACCGTCGCGGAGAAAGAATGCTTGGCAATCATCTGGGCCCTTACGAAGTTCCGACCTTATTTGTATGGTCGCCCATTTGATGTCGTCACCGACCATCACGCACTGTGCTGGTTGTCGTCATTGAAGGATCCCTCATGCCGTCTCGCCCGTTGGGCACTTCGCCTGCAAGACTACGACATCCGCGTGCTGTACCGCAACGGACGCCAGCATGCTGACGCCGACGCCCTGTCGCGCTCTCCCTTGCCTGACGACAATGCCCACACCTCAGCGTCTCACCTTGCCGTTTCTTCCATCGAGCTTCATACCATCGTTACCGAACAGCGCAAGGATCAATGGATTACCTCACTGATAGACTTGCTGCATGATCCATCGGCAACACCATCCACTCGCGCGTTGCGTCGTCAAGCCCACCATTTCGCCGTTCGCGACGACCTCCTCCACCGACGCAATTACAACGGTGACGGCCGCCAGTGGCTACTAGTCATACCCCGCAGTCAGCGCTCTGACATATGCGAGTCGTTTCCCTCTGATCCGCAATGTGCGCACTCCGGAGTATCGAAGACTTACCACCGCATTCGCCAACGGTACTTTTGGCGAGGGATGTACCGCTACGTGCAGAAATTCGTTCACTCCTGCATAGATTGTCAGCGCCGCAAAACTTCAACGCACCTGTCGCCGGCAGGTCTACAACCGTTACCTTGCCCTGACCATCCGTTTGGGCGCGTGGGTATCGATTTGTATGGACCCCTTCCTCTGACGTCGGCTGGTAACCGCTGGGCGATCGTCGCCGTAGACCATCTGATATGATACGCCGAAACCGCCGCCCTCCCTGCGGCTACTGCGCGCCATGTTGCCTCCTTTCTGCTGCACCGATTCATACTGCGTCACGGTCCACCCCAGGAACTTCTCAGCGATCGAGGCCGTGTCTTCCTGTCGGAAGTCGTCGAAGCCATCCTCACGGAGTGCCATTCTGTCCACCGCAAAACTGCTGCTTACCACCCGCAGACAAATGGCCTCACCGAACGCTTTAACCGCACCCCCGGCGACATGATTTCGATGTACGTCGCCGCCGACCACACGAATTCGGATGCTATACTGCCCTTCGTCACCTGCGCTTACAATACCGCCCCTCAGAGCACTACTGGTTTTTCACCCTTCTTCTTACTATACGGCCGGCACCCGTCGCACACCATCGACACGATACTCCCGTACACGCCGGACCCATCTGAGTGTGCCCCTATTTCTGACACAGCCAGGCTTGCTACACGAAGAATGAACAAGAGCGGCAGAAGAGTATTCGTGATGGTTCCACCACTTCTGAGCCCACGTTCCTCCCTGGAGAGCTCGTATGGCTCTCGGTCCCTACCTCCGCAGCTGGCCTCTCTTCAAAACTTCTGCCGAAATACGAAGGCCCCTACCGTGTCATCGAGCGTACATCCCCGGTCAACTACCTGATCGAACCCATCGAACAATCTTCGGACATGCGCCGTCGAGGGCGCGACATTGTCAACGTGGAGCGCCTGAAGGCCTACTATGACCCACTCATAGTGACAAGCTGTTAGGTCGCCCGGCGGCTCCCTTTTCGTCCCAGGGGTAATTGTAGCGATGCATTGGAACCTAGAAATGGGTTGCACTCTCGAGAGCCTTCTAGTGGGTCATCTGCAAAAAGAACGCCGCTCGCGCTGAGAGTCCGTGCCTGGCCGTGGCTGCCGCTGACGCATTATCGCTGAGTGCCGGCTAATAAACACCTTAAGAATATATATATATATATATATATATATATATATATATATATATATATAATGAGGAAAAATATATATACGCTTCTAAAAAACTGTTTATTGGTGACGTTTCGATCGGAGACCGATCTTCATCAAGACGATGAAGATCGGTCTCCGATCGAAACGTCACCAATGAACAGTTTTTTAGAAGCGTATATATATTTTTCCTATTTTTTTTCTACGGCAACCGAAGCCAGACTCTTCATAATCTACGTATATATATATATATATATATATATATATATATATATATATATATATATATATATATATATATATATATATATATATATATATATATATATATATATATATGTGTGTGTGTGTGTGTGTGTGTGTGTGTGGAGCGAGCGCCACCAACGCCATCTAGTGAGAACTTCGCGAACTAGAGGTGGCTACTACAAAGAAAAGGAGGATGGACAGACCCATGGAACAAGGAGCTTCGCCCCTAAAAGGCGTGCGATACGGTACGAATACATACAGCTCCATTGAAATCAAGGCTGCGATGGGCCAACTAGAATTTCGGTGTTAACGTGATATTGTGGTCGATAAGAAGTGGGCAAAATGTGGGCCACGTCGGGAGAAAGGCATCATTAGTCGGCCAGCAAGCTTGTGTAATCGTCTCAGTGCGCGCTTCTGCTGCTCAGCGAGCTTCGCAGCCACACGCCAAAGCAGAAGTCTACCTTTACGTGCTGGTTGCACGCACGTGTTCTAGCGGATGGCTCTTAACAATTTCTATGTTTACAAAGCCAAGCTTCACGGAGCTTCTTACCCTGAGCTTCTTATCTTACGACGAGGTTTTGGAATATTCAGGAGATAACATCAGTAAAAGATGCCGCTAATTCAAATGCAGCCAGTTACGAAGATGTTTAATGCGAAGAAGGAGGGAGAGAATGGCCTGGAAAGCGGGTTTCCGGCCTGCTACTCTTCACGGGGGTAAGGGGAAAAGGGAAAGAAAGAGATAGAGGGAGGCATGATGAGAGGTGACTATGGTATGGCAGAATGAGTCACTGCACACACTGTCCTGTGCGGGGTAGAAGAAGCACGAAAGTCTCTGTGCATTAGTTACGTTGGCACACACTCTAAAGACGAGCTCTAAGCCTGTCTCGCTGAGAAATCTTAACAAGCACTTTAGGCTGCGTTGGGCGTGATCTACACGTTCCCAAGCACCCAAAATCTTCTCCTCCGAAAAGGGGCGGCAGTCCAGACGATCCATGAGGCGCTTTAGTGACTGTCTTTCTGTCTCGTATTGAGGGCACACGCACAGGATGTGATGAATAGTCTCTGACTTGTGACACACACTGCCGTTGGGGCTTTGCTCCTGCCCAATCTTGCAAAGGTATTGTCGTGTATATGCAACACCACGCCGAAGTCTATGTAGTAATGTTTCCTGGTCTCTCCTTAGTCGG
Organism: Rhipicephalus appendiculatus; assembly: GCA_030522465.1. Lineage (NCBI taxonomy): Eukaryota > Metazoa > Arthropoda > Arachnida > Ixodida > Ixodidae > Rhipicephalus > Rhipicephalus appendiculatus. The sequence continues at coordinate 103,893 of JALIZH010010131.1, forward strand.
CACGGAAGACGAAAAGCGCGACCAGAGTCAAGTCTGTAAAGGCGCTCGTGGCGATAATCAGGGTTATTCCGTAGTCGTGTCATAGCTGTTTTCATAGCCTTAGACAGCAAGGCATTGATGTCATATCGGGAAAAGTGAATCGATATGACTTCGCCGCTAGAGTGCGCCCTTTTCGCTTCTGCGTCAGCTTGTTCATTCGCAGCTATGCCACAGTGACTGGGAATCCATTGTAGTTCTACGGTATGTCCGGATTGAGAAGCCTCAGTTAACATATTCATTATTTCGTACACTAGAGGACTGTAGGCAGTTCCTTGCTTCATGTAATTGCTGATTAGGTGAAGTGGCGGCTTGGAGTCGCAAAATAATGTCCATTTCGCTGGACTTTGCTGTAAAATGTAGCTGGTAGCTTGTCGGACACCGCTCAGCTCGGCGGCAGTAGACGATGTCCGATGCGCTATTTTGCAACGTTTCGTGATTCCCAGGTGAGGCACAGTGAAAGCTGCTGCTGACGAGATTATGCGTGACAGAGCCATCAGCAAAAATATGTACTGTATGCCCGTACATATAGGGAATATACGACAAAGCCAAATGCCTAAGTCCAGCAGTTAGTATTCTCGACTTCTTTGTTATCCCAGGGCTCTAAAGTCGCACGATCGGCTTAGGCATCGTCCAGATAGGTATGTAGAATATCACTTGTGGTGCATAATTCGAAGGCAGCAGATCTTAGTGCAACATCACAGCTTCTGAGTATGCAGCATTGGGCCGTGTGTTAATAACGTCTCCCAGTGGATGGTCTCGATGCCTAGTAAGTAATCTCAGATGTACTCGCAGTGGCTCGTGTTGAAAGATAAACGCGAGCTCGACAAGCACGTGCTTCTGCAATAGTGCCCCATGTAGAAGTACATCGAGGTACTCCTAGGCAAATTCTGAGGGCACGTGTTGAGCACCCTCGAGTATACGTACAGCAGATGAGCTAACGCGGGAGAGAACAAGAGCACTGTAGCGGAGGTATCCAACAAAAAGTGCCTGGTACAGCTGTAGTATAGAGGATTTCGATGGCCCCCATGATTTTCCAGACATATGGCGAATGACCTGGACAAAGCTGTCTAGTTTTTTTTTTCTGAGCACAGAGATGTGCTTTGACCAAGATAAATCACGGCCGATGATAACTCTGAGGAACTTGTGGTGAGTAACCGAAGGTATGACCTTCCCATCAATCACTACGCTGTAGCAAGGCATGGGCTTTCTAGTGAATGCCAGGGCTGCACTTTTCGTCGGTGACAGTTGCAGTCCGCAGCTACTGAGATATGCGGACGTTGTCGATACCGCACGTTGTAGCTTTGTTTGTACTTGCAAACGCGTTAGACTCCTGGTCCAAATGCAGATGTCATCTGCGTACACAGAGACCGAGATTTTGCTTCCTAACTTTTTAACGAGGCCAACAAGTACGATAATAAATAATGTTGGGCTCAGGACTCCACCTTGAGGCACGCCACGATAGACGGGATGCTTGTTTGTGTCACCATCTGCAGTAGACATGAATATTGTTCTTTCTTGAATATAGCTGGCTATCCATTGATGCATACGGCCGCCGATATCATAGTCTTCAAGAGCATTTAGAATGGCGTCATGCAGAACATTGTCAAATGCAACTTTGATGTCAAGGAAGACTGCAGCCGTCAATTGGTGGCGCGGTTTGTGATGTTCAACGGTCGTTACTAAATCGATCACACTGTCAATTGATGACCTTCCCTTTCGGAAGCCAGTAATCGCGTCTGGATATACTCTTTGCTTCCAGGAACCATTCTAAGCTCAAAAGAACCATTCATTTCATCAGTTTTCCTACACAACTTGCCAGTGGCACAGGTCTGTAGGATAGCATATCGCGGGGAGACTTGCCTGGTTTCAGCAATGCCACGATCTTGCTTGTTTTACAGTGTGCCGATACAGTTCCAGTTGCCCAAGAAAGGTTGTACAAAGACAGAAGTTCTTCGGTTGCTCGAGGACCAAGTTGGCGCAGGGTAGCATAGGTGATGCCATCAAGTCCAGGTGCACTGGAACGTTGTGAAGTTGATATCGCCGCACGAAGTTCCTGCAGCCTGAAAGAATGATCGAGACTGGCTTCTGCTGTAGGGGGTGCGCATCGAAGCAGTGAAACAGCCATTGTTGCAGAGCCAGAGAGGCACATGCAGAATTCTTCCGCGATCTGCTTCTCGCTACATGTCCTGATGATGGCCAATGCCCGAAAGGGACGTAGTTGCTGAGGAGAAGATGGTAATGCTCGTACAACGTGCCATATTTTAGACAACGGTTTTCGTGGGTCCAGGGTGGACCAAAATGACTTCCAGTTTTGTCGGCCTAGCTTTTCTAAGTACAGTCGTGAGCAAGCTTAACACGAACTCTCCGCAGCGTGTCCTGAAACAGTTTGATTGACGCTAGCGCGGCGTATCTTTGGGTTCTGTTGCCGAGATGTTACCCATGCATGCCGACATACTATCCAAGCATACTTATCGTATTATCTCGGCAACAGCGCTCAGCGTTTCGCGGCTGGAAACAGTCAAACTGGTCCAGGTCACGCATCGGAGCGTTCGTGTTAAGCTTGCTGACGACTGTACCGCTGAATCTTCTTTTGCACTTTGCGAGAGGTCCTCAGGTCTGAAATCAATTTTGTTCGCCTGTGTTTCCGTTCGACTCAACGACGAACTGCCCGTAGCTCTTCGTACACCGCATCAATCGGCTTCCTGGAATTAGATGTTGTGACAACACGTGTAGTGGTCTGCATTGCTGTGGCAATTCTTCCTTCAATCTCTATCGGAGAAACTACGGAGCTGTACGACTTTTCTAGCTCGTCTTGAAAAACCTCCCAATCTGTGCACCACCTTTGAATGCTTGCAACGCCGGTATACCATCGTAGCTGTACGTAAGTAGGTAGGTGATCACTGCCATATGTTTCAATGTCTGCGTACCAGGCGGCAGATCATGGAAGGCACTGAGAAGCGATAGCTAAGTCGAGACAGCTGCTGCACGTTGTGCCACGGAAATATGTCGGTGATCGGTCGTTAAGAAAATGAAGGCCATTGTTGCTTGTGAAATCTAGAAGTTGTCTTCCCCGAGTACTTATGACACTGCTGCCCCAAAGATGGTGATGTGCATTAAAATCGCCTACGATGACGTGAGGTCCTTCACTCGAGTCGATGACAAGTTTCAGGTACCCAGCGTCAAATCTTCCGCTCGGTGAAATGTAGCCACCATTGACCGATATCGTACGTCGTTTTAGCTTCAAAGTGATGGAAACGTATTCTTTACTATGCCTCAAGTGGATCCCACGATCTTCCAGGAAAGCTTCGAACTCACGAGATGAAAACTTAGGCCCATTATCGCACACGATTTCTTCCGGGTAGCCTTCCCGTGTGAACACAGACACCAAGAAGCTTGTTACTGTGCGGGTTGTGGTATCGCTGCAAAAGTGCACCTCGGGCCACTTCGAATAGTAATCGACAAGCGTGATTGCATATCTAGAATCGTGTCGCACTCTTTCGAATGGGCCGACAATATCAATGGCCAGCTTCAGCCAAGGCTGATCTGGAAAGGGGACTGGTTGCAATGATGCAGGCGTCACTTTGGTGATTTTGTCTGCTGTCTGGCATATGCTGCACCTCTGGATCGACAGCACAACTTCCCGCTCCATCGCTGGCCACCAATATTTTTCTCGCAGCCGCGCTTTCGTTTGCACTACTTCAGGATGAGCCTCGTGAGCAGCGGCCATCACCTGAGATGTAAGTGACGTTGGAACGACAAGCCGCTCGTCACGCAAGACCAAGTTGTGTACAACCGAAAGTTCGTGGCGTATTTTGAAAAAAAGACGCAGTTCATCCGGCAAGGATTTGTGGGCGGGTCAGGACGAGTGTATACAGGCCTTGGTTTGTTGCAGCGTTCTATAGTTTGATTGGGCCTGTTCAAACTGCTCTCTGGTAATACAAGCAGGGATTTGGACCACTGATACCACTTCGTCTAACAAGGGTTCC
>JALIZH010010137.1:0-34530 GCA_030522465.1 Rhipicephalus appendiculatus
CCAATCTCGTTGCTTCGGAGAATATTACTTAATGTATTTCTTTTAAATGCGAATGCATTTCATAGTCGGGCTATGTCAGGCATCCGGCGTTGGCGTTGTGCGGCGTTGTCCGCGGAGGAGGAGGAGGAGGATAGGTTGAGGAGGTGTGCGCGCCGGCAGGTGTTAGATGTGAAGCATCTTATGGCGAAGCTTAATCCGGTGGTGGTGGTGTACGGCGTGACCGCCCTTACTGCGCATGCGCAAACCCTTTCAAAAAATAAAAATAAAAAAAACCTCCTCTCTCCCTCTCTCTCCCCTAGGCATCCCTCCCCGCGGCAACCACACCCTCACTGCGCATGCGCCTCCCCTCCTCTCTCCCCTGCTACGCTCCCCCTCTCTCCTCTAGGCATCCCTGCCCGCGCCGTCCACACTCCCACTGCGCATGCGCGTCCCACCTCTCTTCCCCTCTCCTACGCTCCCCCCTCTCTTCTCTAGGCGTCTCTGCCCGCAGCATCCACACTCCCACTGCGCATGCGCGCCCCCTCTCTCTCCCCCTACGCTCCCCCCCCTCTCCCTCTCTCGCCTCGCGACGCCGACACAGGCAGCGTCTGCTAGCGTGTTTCTTGGTTGAAAAAACCGACTGCTCGCGCTGCACAACCGTTCACTGGCCACCCCGTATATATGGCAATGAATCTTGACCTCCAAGGTGGTGCCGGTGGGAGATTTCTCCTGTGCGTTGTTGAACAATAAAAATTCGCAGCGTACGCGTTAACTAAAAGCGGTCTGCGGCGGAGCTATATATGAAAAAAAAAATTAAAAAAAATAAATAAAAAAAATTAAAAAAAAACAAGAAAAAGCAAAAAAAAAAGGCGCTGCGCCGTGCTCCCGACCGGGCTGCAGAAATTAGGCGCCTTTTTCCTTCTTCGAACCACAACCACCATATATAAATGGAGTGAAGCGCGCGCGAAATGCATTCGCATTTCCTCATATTCAATACTTCGAGCTTGTGTTGTGTTGCTGCGTTGTGCATTTATGCCCTACTCCTGCCTAAGGCCTCCATAGAAGGCCGGCAGTATGTAACAAAATAAAATAAATAAATAAAATAATGGAAAACTTAGGAGTCTGAGAGCCGCACTTGCACTGGCTGTGCTGCTAAACTTTTGATTATCTGTGAGCCATCTTCTTTTTGTTCTGAGTTGATATATTAATTCTTGATCCTATTGATCCTTGCCGGGAAGATCGCAAGGAGTGTCACTCGCTTGTGCCCCTTAGGAATGCATTAGCGTAAAATGCCTGATTTCATGGATCCAACTTGAAACACCCGAAATTACTGTAAAACCTCAGTGAATCAGGGCAAAGATGTATATTTTATTTTAAAGCAAGGGGTAGTTCGTACGATGCATCGAAAATACAGATCCTGACAGCTCGCCGGCCGAAGGTATCGTGATGCAAATACAAGAAACCGAAAAAGATATTAGCGACATATATCCTCATCATCGGCCTGTCTTATGTCCATCCGCAGGGCGAAGGCCTGTCCCAACAATGTCCAGCCCAACGAGTCCTACGCGAGCCGATACAGTTAAGGGCCTGCAAATATCTGAATTTCATCACTTCACCTAACCCTTTGCCGCCCTCGGTCGCGCTTCCCATATCTGGGTGTCCAATCTTACGTTTTAACTGACCATCTGTTCTCATCTGTTCTTCTAATGACGCGACTCGCTCAGGTCGATTTTTTCCCTCTTTATATCTACTGGGATATTGGTTGCCCCTGTTTGTTCTGTAATCCAGTCTGCTGTCCTCTTATCTCTTAGGGCAGTGGTTCTCAAGTGGGGTTCCGCGGAGCCGTCCTAGGGGTTCCGCGACACCATCGCCCGCGAAAAAATATGGTTTTGGAGGCGAGTTTTGACCTATTCCTAGTTCCAGGACCTGCTCCACAAAGTACATGCAGAAATAAAAGGCATTTCACGCCACCTGCCATGCTGTAACACTAGTCATAGCCCCCCCCCCCCCCCTTCCGGTTCATCGCACAAAGGGGCCGCCATCACTTCGACCAGTCCACTAGGAGTCCCTGACCAGGGGCGTAGCCAGAAATTTTTTCTGGTGGGGGGGGGGGGGGGGGGAGGGTTCGCTCATACTTTATGCATGTTCGTGCGTGCGTTTGTATGAGTGCATGTATATATACGCAAGCAAAATAGAAAAATTTCGGGGGGTTTAAATCCTCCACCACCCCCCCTGGCTATGGCCCATTTCCCTGACACATCGATGGCTAAGAAGCACTGTCCTATAGAGTCACTCTTGTGCGCTCCATAGCACGAATGGTGGGCCTTAGCTTATTGAGTTTGTTATTTTCCATGTTTCGGCCCCATAAGTTAGAATTGGCAGAATACCACGGTTGTACATTTCTATCAACATAATGTATTAGATGCAGATATTAGGGATCATTACCCTGTTGCTTTTGTTCTTTCCAACTGTTTTAAACCAAAGCAGAAGTGTTTTCTTAAGACTTCATTTGACTCGGATCTATTTGTAAATGCTGTACGTTCCATAGATTGGACGCCTGTACTAGAGTTGCAATGCCCAAACGAGAGCTATGATAGGTTTTCTGAACTATACGCCGAGGCCGTAGGTACCGCTTCTACATCTTTCTATGTGACGTCCAAATATAAAGTGCCCAGAGACCCATGGATAACATATTCCCTTTTACGCTCTATAAAGAAAAAGTATAATATGTACAGAAAACTAAAGAAACAACCATTTAACGCTTCATTGAGGAAACGATACACTACATACTCGTGCATATTGAATGGAATCCTTTATGCTGCAAAGAAAGAGTACTTCAGCAACCAAATTGCTCGCAATGGAAATGATTCCAGAAAGAACTGGCAACTTTTGAATAAATATCTCGGCAGGGAAAAGAAGGCAGTGTTACCTGAAAAAATCATTTTTAACAACGTTTCCTATAGTTCGCTAGACGATATCAGCGAAGCATTTAGTAAGTATTTTTCTTCACACTTGAAACCGACAGAAACAAGGTTTGATGCGTCGTACATTCCTCGTTCTGAATCCTCATTTTTTCTTCATCCCGCATATGAAACGGAAGTAGCTTCGGTTATTTCTGCATTACGCAACACCGCTTCTGGTATCGATAATATATCAGCCTACTCTGCCAAACTTGTTATAAACTTTATTTCACCAGTGCTAACACATATAGTGAATACCATATTTATAACTGGCGTATTCCCCACTAAGATGAAAACTGCTAAAATTTCTCCGTTGTACAAATCAAAAGAAAAAGAGAAGGTGGAAAACTATAGACCAATCTCGGTGCTTCCATTTTTCAGTAAAGTCCCAGAAAAAATACTTTGCGCTCGAATAACAAGTTACTTGGAAAAATTCAAAATTCTTTCACCTCACCAGTTTGGCTTCAGGAAAAATTGCTCGACAACAACAGAAATTTCAACGTTTGTGGACAGTATTAGGAAAGCGATCGATCCCGGTTTATTGGTAGCAGGAGTCTTTATTGACTTCGCAAAGGCGTTTGACTCTCTGAATCATGATATCCTTAAACGTAAACTTGAACGATATGGAATCACTGGGACACCTCTAGCACTCATCAGCAGCTACCTAAAAGATAGAACACAAATTGTTCATGTGGGCCAGTCACAATCATCTGCTAAATTAGTTAATATCGGGGTGCCACAGGGTTCCATACTTGGACCGTTACTTTTCCTCTTGTTTGTGAATGATTTACCGTCACAGCTGATTGATGCTACTGCGATACTTTATGCGGATGACACTAATCTATTGATATCCGACAGGAACGAAAGTTCGTTAATTAAAAAAGTTAATGCTGAACTTTGCAACCTTCATCGCTGGTGCACAACTAATGCCGTTACACTCAATCCTACAAAGACTGTATTCATGCTTTTTCACTCTGAAAGACGGATAATCTTAGTGCATAACGACATAATCTATAACAACTGTTTCATACAGCATGCGAATCACACAAAATTCCTGGGAGTTGTCATAGATTCTCACCTAAAATTTCATTTACACGCACGAAACGTTGTACAGAAAGCCTCATACGGATTGCATGCTCTTTGTAAATGTAGACACTTTTTTTTCAAGAGAAATACTAATTAATCTTTATTATGCATTCATTCATTCACACATAAACTACTGCATTGCTATATGGGGTTGCACGTACCAATGTCACCTTAAATCCGTCCAAATTATTCAGAAAAGAGCTCTTCGCATAATAATGCCTGATGATATTCACATCAGAAGCGAGGACTTGTTCCAAAATATTAATGTGTTAAGTGTCCACAATCTAGTTATTTATAATATTGCTTCTATAATATACAGAATATTTCACGGTAATCTCAGCTTACTGTCAGTGTCCCTTCGTCTGTCACCCCGAGTTAACGAGTGTTTTTCACGCTACAGACTTTTACTACCTAAAATAAATACTAATTACGGCCGTCAAACTTTGGAATTTAGAGGAAGTACAATTTGGAATAGCCTTACTACAAATCTAAAGACAGCCCCGTCTCTTCATTCTTTTCTAGCACAACTAAAAAATTCGCTTCATACCAATTCATACTGCAATAGTCATTTGTAGTTATTATTTTCAGATATGTTCATATTCGCACTTATACATATCTCACAATGAACTCCTGTTGCTTTAATTACATCGCGTTATCTATCGTATCAGTCATGTTTTATTCGTTAGTAACGGTGACCATTGTCTATGAAACCATATTCTGTCTTGATATCTATGTTTTCTTGTGTTTTTGATAACTAAACATTCCCTTCTCATGCTGTTGCCATTTAGAGTTTTTTTGATGTTATAATGCCGTTAGGGACCCTTTAACAATTTTGTTGGGTCCCTAAAAGTGTAAATACATGTACCATAAAAATAACAAAATAAACTTCAAACTTCAAACTTCAAACTACAGGCGTGAGAAACGTGAGCTGAAACAATACCTTTACTATTAAAGGTTATATCGGCTAAACCCAAATGCCAAGCGCGAAAGGGTTCACGATACTAAATCCTCAAGCCGAAATGTATCTCCCGCGATTAAGTCACACTGACATTAGTAAGTTGCAGTAACTGCTGAATCAATACAAGTACGGCTTTGCAGCTCTGGCGATAATATAAAATATGTCACGGGCACTCACTACTGTTATGCAAGATTCACGATAAGTTATCGTGGTGTGATAGATATTTCTTCATAACTATTCCATACCTTGTACTCGACCAACGGCAAAGCGACACCTGCGCTACGATATTCGATTGTGTTCGTCGGTGTCATGGTAACAAACCCGAAGGCCTCAGACATGCCGTAGCCATTCCTTAGGCTCTCGAGTTGAAACACCTGCGCATAGTGTAAAAGTTTGATTGTTGCGAAAAAAAGTGCACATTGTATGTTTAAAGCCTAAGAAAACTTGCCAGCTCCACTCGCAGAACCGCGGCGTGCCAGTCAGTCATAAAATAGATCATGGAAGCTTGTAGCGCTAAACAGACCTGTTGAAAAATAGCTTGAGCAACGTTTGCTTCTTTTACAGAGTAAGGTGTCATCAGACCAGAACAGCTCATTTTTGTGGCGTTGTTTTCCGCCACCACTGATCTGTGTCGCACCTATAGCGCTCAATGAAAAAAAAATCACGCCATATCCACAAAGTGAATGATGTTGGAGGAGCTTGCTCGGAGATGATCGGGTAACCCGCGAATCTTCCGTACACATCTCCTACCATCATATATAGACGTGACAACGTTGTTATATACACATTACATGCGGCGCTCGGGCCGCGAGCCCCAGCTGCTGTTCGTTGCGAGCCCGCCGCGCTGCTGTGAGATGTTCATGCGGCCGAGCGGTAACGAAGTTTTCACTGCCTGAGCTCCCGGCGAAGAGAAAATTACACCATCTCCCGCTAAAGGGAACCATGTGTAGATGCGAAGCAGCGGACGCTAACGCTTACACTGGCGGCGGCGTTGACGCTGGTGCTCATCGCAGCGTTGCGCAGAAGAGAAACCTGGGGAGGCGCAAAGCACGCAGTGATGGACCGGTGTTTCCTACTGGAACATGCCAATCGCTGCTAATGGGCAATGAGAGACAGAAGACTCCGACAGGACACAGAGACCCGCAGTCCGCTTTTAGTTAACGCGCACGCTGCGAATTTTTATTGTTCAAGAACGCACAGGAGAAATCTCCCAGCGGCACCACCTTGGAGGTCAAGATCCAGTGCCATATATAGGGGTGGCCAGTGAACGGTTGTGCAGCGCGAGCAGTCGGTTTTTTCAACCAAGAAACTCGCTAGCAGACGCTGCTTGCGTCGGCGTCGCGAGGCGAGAGAGGGGGGGACGCGCATGCGCAGTGAGTGTGGACGCCGCGGGGAGGGATGCCTAGAGGAGAGAGGGGGGGAGCGTAAGAGAGAGAGGGGGGACGCGCATGCGCAGTGGGAGTGTGGACGCCGCGGGGAGGGATGCCTAGAGGAGAGAGGGAGGGGACGCGCATGCGCAGTGGGAGTGTGGACGCCGCGGGGAAGGATGCTTAGAAAAGAGAGGGGGGAGCGTAGGAAAGGAGAGAGAGGGGGGGGACGCGGATGCGCAGTGGGAGCGTGGACGCCGCGGGGAGGGATGCCTAGAGGAGAGAGGGGGGGAGCGTAGGTGAGGAGAGAGGGAGGGGACGTGCATGCGCAGTGGGAGTGTGGACGCCGCGGGGAGGGATGCATAGAGGAGAGAGGGGGGCAGCGTAGGAGAGGAGAGATGGAAGGGACGCGCATGCGCAGTGAGCGGAGAAGTGTACACGCCATCGCCGCCGGACAAGGCGCGAGCCTAAGAAGCTTGCCGAACAAGCTCCTAAAAAAACCGACAGGCCTGCGCGGAACGCGCAGCACAGTCACAGCGAAAGCTGGAAGAGCGGCCTCTCTAGAGCCTTTGTTAAACACTCTTGGGGCAACTACTTGCATGGTACGCACTATGCCATTATTCGTCATTCTTCGGAAAAGCGCTGCACCCGCTATACACTTGTAACGCATTATGTGCACTCTGTTGACGTTGTGGCTGACGACGATGAAGAATTATGCTTGAGGCTTTTGTAATGGGTTGGAGCATTCAACGACCCACTGGCTACGCAATTCGCATTGTGTGACGCCTGGTTGTTACTTTACTGTTATAAAACGGTTTATTACACATGTTAACGCGATTCCTTACCCGACATGAAGCCTGCATCGAGTCAGTTTGCAACGAAGGTTCAAGCACCGGCGTAGCTCAGTGGTAGAGCGCTGGGCTGCCACGCAGAGGGCCCGGGTTCGATTCCAATTTTGTCATAGGTACTTTTTTATTTAGTTAGTTTTTCTCTTATTTCACGTGATAGTGGTTACGGACACCGGCGGCGGCCACGGCGGCAGCGGCGGCGGACAACTACGGCGCAAAAACGGCCCTTGTTGTGATCTCATAACAGCTTTCACTGTAAAAACATGGCTGATCCATTCGTCATAGGAATCGGTATAGAACGAAAGTGAAAGATGTGTTCACAGAGGTAGTTGGTTGTATTTAGGGCATTCATACATGAGTAGTACAATGTCTATTGGTGTTTGGCAGATACAACACCGCTTGATGGGGACCCACCCACGTTGACGCGTAGCGGCGCATCTCCGTCTGACGCCCATGGTCATAATTTAACCTTTGCGGTAGCTGTAGTTGCTAACATACACCTGCATATGGTGAATACCACGCAAAGATGGCAGCAAGAAGAACATAATAGATACTGGTACTCAGTATGCACGCCTTCAAAGCGTCCTGAAACGCGAGTGGTCATAATTTAACCTTTGCGGTAGCTGTAGTTGCTAACATACACCTGAATCCAACGCAAAGATGGCAGCAAGAAGACCATAATAGACACTGGTACTCAGTATGCACGCCTTCAAAGCGTCCTGAAACGCGGGTGGTCATAATTTAACCTTTGCGGTAGCTGTAGTTGCTAACATACACCTGCATATGGTGAATTCCCACGCAAAGATGGCTACAAGAAGAACATAATAGACACTGGTATTCAGTATGCACGCCTTCAAAGCGTCCTGAAACGCGAGTGGTCATAATTTAACCTTTGCGGTAGCTGTAGTTGCTAACATACACCTGCATATGGTGAATCCCACGCAAAGATGGCAGCAAGAAGAACATAATAGACACTGGTATTCAGTATGCACGCCTTCAAAGCGTCCTGAAACGCGAGTGGTCATAATTTAACCTTTGCGGTAGCTGTAGTTGCTAACATACACCTGCATATGGTGAATTCCACGCAAAGATGGCAGCAAGAAGAACATAATAGACACTGGTACTCAGTATGCACGCCTTCAAAGCGTCCTGAAACGCGAGTGGTCATAATTTAACCTTTGCGGTAGCTGTAGTTGCTGACAGACACCTGAATCCAACGCAAATATGGCAGCAAGAAGAACATAATAGATACTGGTACTCAGTATGCACGCCTTCAAAGCGTCCTGAAACGCGAGTGGTCATAATTTAACCTTTGCGGTAGCTGTAGTTGCTAACATACACCTGAATCCAACGCAAAGATGGCAGCAAGAAGACCATAATAGACACTGGTACTCAGTATGCACGCCTTCAAAGCGTCCTGAAACGCGGGTGGTCATAATTTAACCTTTGCGGTAGCTGTAGTTGCTAACATACACCTGCATATGGTGAATTCCACGCAAAGATGGCTACAAGAAGAACATAATAGACACTGGTATTCAGTATGCACGCCTTCAAAGCGTCCTGAAACGCGAGTGGTCATAATTTAACCTTTGCGGTAGCTGTAGTTGCTAACATACACCTGCATATGGTGAATCCCACGCAAAGATGGCAGCAAGAAGAACATAATAGACACTGGTATTCAGTATGCACGCCTTCAAAGCGTCCTGAAACGCGAGTGGTCATAATTTAACCTTTGCGGTAGCTGTAGTTGCTAACATACACCTGCATATGGTGAATTCCACGCAAAGATGGCAGCAAGAAGAACATAATAGACACTGGTACTCAGTATGCACGCCTTCAAAGCGTCCTGAAACGCGAGTGGTCATAATTTAACCTTTGCGGTAGCTGTAGTTGCTAACATACACCTGCATATGGTGAATACCACGCAAAGATGGCAGCAAGAAGAACATAATAGACACTGGTACTCAGTATGCACGCCTTCAAAGCGTCCTGAAACGCGAGTGGTCATAATTTAACCTTTGCGGTAGCTGTAGTTGCTAACATACACCTGAATCCAACGCAAAGATGGCAGCAAGAAGAACATAATAGACACTGGTACTCAGTATGCACGCCTTCAAAGCGTCCTGAAACGCGAGTGGTCATAATTTAACCTTTGCGGTAGCTGTAGTTGCTAACATACACCTGAATCCAACGCAAAGATGGCAGCAAGAAGAACATAATGGACACTGGTATTCAGTATGCACGCCTTCAAAGCGTGCTGAAACGCGAAGAGAAACGCAACGCGCGTCGTGTAGATTTCTTCCAGTATGTTTATATAGGTTTCGTCGTTGCCCTGATCCCGCAGTGCCTGCATGACTGCTGATATCTCAAGCGAATCAAATACCTTCTCGTAATCTATGAAGGCTACGTGTAGGGGTTGGCTGTATTTCGCGCATTTCTCTATCACCTGATTGATAGCATGAATATGGTCTATTGTTGAGTAGCCCGTACGAAATCCTGCTTGGTCCTTTGGTTGAGCGAGCTCTAATGTCGTCTTAATTCTATTAGCGATTACTGTTGTAAACAGCTTGTCGACAACGGACAGTAAACTGATCGGCCTGTAATTTTTGAAGCTGCTCGTTTAACTAGTTGTAAATACACCTGTGCCCGCTCCTTCGAGTCTGCGTCTTTCTCGTCACAATATAAATAGCTCGCTGTTAGTACGGTGAATGACGTATGCTGCATGGCCGAGTCGTTTAACGCCGAACGCTATTGAAGGCGGGGTCGCAGGTTCGAATCCCCGGTCGCGCGCTTCGGAGCGCACTTTTTTGAATTACTTTTATTTGTGGCGTTTATATATATATTGTTACGAGAAAACGTATATTAACAAATATTTACAGGCGGTGACAATGGCTGACACAATGGCGGGCTCAAGCCTAGTCTCTTCACCCTTCGTAGTTCTCCCTCAGACCGAGACCCTCTACTGCTTTGTGGCACAAACCCACTACTGCCTGGTGACAATATATATATATATATATATATATATATATATATATATATATATATATATATATATATATATTCGTCCTCGTCGGTATCTGCGCTGTTCCCTTCACTTATGCACAAACGCGTTTCAACAAATTACGTTAGTAACGGCACATACTTGAAACAAGTAACACAGCTTTGTGGAAACTCACCTGCAGTGTTCTTTGGTACAGGTCTTCGGTAGAACTTGTGCCACACATGACGATTCGTTTCAACGATGGCACCAGGCCTTCCTTCAATTGAAAGACCAGCTGTCTTAACGCCGTAGGAAATGCGCACAGGCTAGTAACCTGGAAATATGGGCCAATTCTCCAAGTTGTTATAAAGAATGAAATGCTTGCCCTATCCTTGCTAACTATACTTTTTTGTTGCATTTAATGTAAAAAAAGACAAACAGTTTTATCGTGAAATTAAAAGGTATAAAATTTGTTCTACACGAATATATCAAAAGTAATAATGGCTGTGTACGTATACGGAACAAACCCGGTCGTTGCTTCTTGCAAAGCAGCAGCTCACTCTTCCGTAAGCGTGCCTGTGTTTTGTATAGGTCTCCCCATCTGATGGTCATTCTATAGCTTCTTCTAAACGACCATGACCACGATTTGGGGAAATTTGCCCGTAGCGCCATCTCTCGTCGGCGACAGCGGTGCCCTGCCGTAACTGAACGGGAAATAGGCGAAAAATAAACAAACGAAAATGCTTGTTATCAAAAACGACTCCCGGTTCTATACAGCAGAGACTTAAATATTCTGTTAAAATTACAGTGCCACACTACAAACCGCGTGGCTTCTCAGAGTGTTAAAAAAAACTTTCCCATCTCCCGCTAAAGGGAACCATGTGTGGATGCAAAGCAGCGCCGTGATGAGCGCCCGGGCCGCGGTTCGCGGCCCGGGCGCTCATCACGGCGCTGCGCAGGAGAGAGAATGAGGCGCGCGCGCTCCGTCATTTTCATGCCGCGGAACTACAGTGGCGCCCTCAGCGGAGTACGCAGCTGTTGCATCACCTGTCGTGCGCGCCGCTCCATAGAGTAAAGGATTCGTAGAGGAGAGAACGGGAGAGACTGTAGGAAAGGAGAAAGAGGGGAGGGGACGCGCATTCATCTGTGGGGGGTGTGGGACGCGGGCGCCGTTCCGTAGAGTAGAGGACTCCTAGAGGAGGCCCTCAAGAGGAAGGTTTACAACAGCTGCATCTTACCGGTACTTACTTATGGGGCAGAAACCTGCACACTTACAGAGAGGGTTCAACTGAAATTGACGACGACGCAGCGAGAGATGGAAACGAAAATGATAGGTGTAACCTTAAGAGACAGGAAGATAGCAGAGTGGGTCAGGGAACAAACGGAGGTAACGGATATCATAGTTGAAATCAAGAAGAAGAAATGGACATGGGCCGGGCACGTAGCACGTCGGCAGGATAACCGCTGGTCTTCAGGGTAACTGACCGGATTCCAAGAGAAGGCAAACGCGTGAGGGGGGAGACAGAAAATTAGTTGGGCAGATGAGATTAAGAAGTTTGCAGGTATAACGTGGCAGCAGAAAGCACAGGACCAGGATGATTGGCGGAACATGGAAGAGGCCTTTGCCCTGCATTGGGCGTAGTTAGGCTGATGATGAGAGGAGAGAAAAGGGGGAAGCGTAGGAGAGGAGAGACAGGGGGAGGGGACGCGCATGCGCTGTGGGGGGTGTGGGACGCGGGAAGGAGGGATGGACAAAGCTCCCGCAAGCACATGCAAGCAAGATCAAGGAATGGAGTTAACGGGACGCGGGCGCCGCTCCGTAGAGTAGAGGATTCTTAGAGGAGAGAAAGGGGGTGTGGGACGCGGGAAGGAGAGACGGACAAAGCCCCCCGCAAGCACATGCAAGCAAGATCAAGAAATGGAGTCAACCTGGGCGACAGACACCACCTACCTAGCCATTGGCCTCTCTGCGCTCTCGGCCATGACTCTGGTGACTGTAGTGGTGGTTGACGGCCTTTTGTAGTACAGTGTTCTGGTTCGCATAGTGGGTGCTTCCCTACTTCATGAAAGTGGCGGGACGCCGGACGCAGGACGCTGGACGCGGGAGCGAGGGACAGACATAGCCCCGAGCATAAGATGCTTCGCATCTAAAAGCTTCCCCATCTCCCGCTAAAGAGAACCATGTGTGGATGCGAAGCAGCGGGGAGATGGCTTGCTTGAGCGGGAGAAACGTCGCCGCTCCCGTTTCGCGGCAGCGGCCCGGGCGCTCATCGCGTCGCTGCACAGGAGAGAGAATGAGGCGCGCGCGCTCTATCATTCTCATACCGCGGAACTACCGTGGCGCCCCCAGCGCAGTATGCAGCTCGCGCTCCTTAGAGTAGAGGATTCCTAGAGGAGAGAACGGGGGGGACCGTAGGAGAGGAGAGAGAGGGG
The DNA here is from genome assembly GCA_030522465.1 of Rhipicephalus appendiculatus. Classification (NCBI taxonomy): domain Eukaryota; kingdom Metazoa; phylum Arthropoda; class Arachnida; order Ixodida; family Ixodidae; genus Rhipicephalus; species Rhipicephalus appendiculatus. Next base: position 12,612 of record JALIZH010010137.1, read on the forward strand.
GGAGGGGACGCGCATGCACTGCGGGGGTGTGGGACGCGGGACGGACAAAGCCTCCGCAAGCACATGCAAGCAAGATCAAGGAATGGAGTCAACGGGACGAAGGCGCCGCTCCGTAGAGTAGAGGATTCGTAGAGGTGAGAAAAGGGGGGAGCGTGGCAGAGGAGAGAGAGGGGGGAGGGGACGCGCATGCGCTGTGGGACGCGGGACGCGGGCGCCGCTCCGTAGAGTAGAAGATTCTTAGAGGAGAGAAAGGGGTAGAATAGGAGAGGTGAGAGAGGGGTGTGGAACGCGCGACGTGGGCAGGAGGGACAGACAAAGCTCCCGGAAGCACATGCAAGCAAGATCAAGGAATGGAGTCAACGTGGGTGACAGACACCACCGGTAGTGCGCGTTATTCTTTGCTTGCACCAACTACCTGCCTAGCCATTGTAAGAAGCCATTCTGCTCTCGGCCATGACTCTGGTAACTGTAGTGGTGGTTGACGGCCTTATTGTACTACAGTGTTCTGGTTAGCATAGTGGGTGCTTCCCTACTTCATGAATGTGACCGGACGCGGCACGCCGGAAGCGGGAGGGACGGACACAGCCCCGAGCATAAGATGCTTCGCATCTAATATATTACAATGGGGCCCCATGTATTTCCAAAGGGTGGTGTTCAATTGTCCTGGGAAGCCACACGCTTTGTAGTGCGATACTGAAATTTCACCAGAATGTTGCAGTAGGTCTCTGCTGTATATATCGCGGTGTCGTTTTTCATAACTAAAAGATATGATTTTTTTACCTATTTCCCATTCAGTTATGGCAAGGCGCCGTTGCTACCGCCGAGAGGTGGCGCCACGTACAGATGTCGCCAAATTCTGGGAATGAACCAGAATATATATAGCTCAAATGATTGGTCGGCAAAAAATGGGGTGCTCACTCAGACTCCCCTATGAAAGATATTTTGCTCCTCGAGCTGACTCGAACTCCGACTCGCCAGTTTCCCTCAGCCGGACTTAATCGGACACAGACTGACAAAAATTTTTCTCAACCGCCCTCACTCGGACTCAAACTCCCCAAAATATTACTGGCTCGGACTCACTGAGACTCACGACTCGATCGGAGTCAGAGTTAGTGGAGTCATTAGTTCATTAGCGTACAATTAGCTCCTTCGATCATGGTGTCATTGCATTATAACGCCAATATCTCTCATAATCAGTGCTCTACGATAGGCATTTTGATCCCGTACCTTCGAATACGGGTTATCAGTGGCTCCGATCGAGTAATGACATTTTTATTGAGAGATTAGACTCACACGAAATATCTTTGTCAAGAACTTCCTGTGAAATAGTCTGCGGGGCGGTTGGGGAGATCAAAGCGCCTCCTTGCTTCCCCTCCCCCCCCTCCCTTCCACGTAACTGACACCTCTGATGAATAATTATTGAGCTGGCATATGAATGTGATTGAAGTATGTGCAGGTAGACGCAAATATCAATGTGAGCCGACTTAAGGCTGATAGTAATGCTGAAGATGAATAGTTATCCAAACTCTAACCCCTATCTTAGTATTAACAAAGCGCGGGATGCGTATCAAAGGAGGCATATGGCCACACGCAATCCTAGCGGTTTCACTGCGCGTGCTGGTCATTTTTAAACGTTGTCAGAACATCATTGACAGCAATATCAATGTAATCAACCACGACTTCGCTGTGTCACTGCAGAACTGAATGTCTCACAGAGACTGAGACACAGAGTGACAGCTTGGAGTCGTTTTCAGCTCAGCAGATTCAGATATAAAATATAGACCTCTAGTCAAGTTTTCGTAACAGTTATACGTGGGTGTTTGGTGATCGGGCGGGATCTGTACTCCATCTCAAAAGTACCTTGCAGCATTGTGTAAGCTACCGGGCTTGTTAGCCAATAGGAAAGGCGAAAGCCTCTCAAGACGTGTTCATCAGCGTCGCGTCGTCTGCTCGTCGTCTCTTAGGCGTCCGCTCGCCTACCTTGTCGATACTGTAGAGGTCGCCACAATTCAGCCCTTTTCTTAGGCCCTCACCGGAGCGGCGCGCCCCCTGTAACTTGCATATGTGCATGCCTATATATGTTCGCGCCCAATAAAGAGTGGGGTTCACTTTGCGTCCGAGTAAGCAGCGTGTATGCGTCGGTCTCTGCATGTCCGTGCCCCTGCGGCACTAACCACGCGACATGGTGTCAGAAGTGGGATGACATCGCGTGACAGGGAGTCAGGAGCGAAGGAATAACGGCCCCCCAGCCCTTAGGCCTCGCCACGACGGAACGGCAGCACTATGTACCTCGAGACCGGCGAGCCGCCGAAACTGTGCGGCATCAACCTCCAGCAGCCAGCACCGTTCGACTGCAAGAACCCGGCAACGTGGGCGGCATGGCTCAGCCGCGACGAAGACTTCGCGGCGGTTTCGGGACTGCAAAAGCGTCGGAAGACTTGCAGGTACGCTCGCTACTGCACTGCATGGATCCGGAGGCACGTCCGATCCTCCAGACGTTCTCGCTCGACGCCCAGTCGCTCGCCTCGTACGAAGTTGTTGCCGCCTGCCTCACTGAACACTTCGACCACGCGGCAAACGAGCTCTACGAGTCGTCGCGGTTTCACACGCGCGTTCAGCTTCTTGACGAAAGCGTCGACACATACTATGAGGAACTGTGCAGGATGGTGAAGCGCTGCAATTATCCGTCAGCTGCTGTCGAGGAAAGGCTTGTAGGTGACCGGTTCGTCGTCGGCCTTCGTGACTCTCGCCTCTCGGATCAGCTGTGCCGAAACGCGAAGCTGACGCTCAAGGAGGCATGGACACAGGCACAACAATCCGAAGACGCCGACAAAGAGTTGTCCCCGAAACACACCGAGCACTCCCGCGAGCTCGAACTCGACGCCGCGAAGGCTAGCAAGTTCGACTCTCGTCGTCACTCCGGAGCTAAGCCTACTTCGTCGCAGCCACAAGCAGAGCGCTAACGCGAGCCGTCCACATGTGAATTCTGCGGCCGCGCGCCTCACCGACGTTCGGAATGCCCGGCTCGACGCTCGGCTTGCAACTTCTGCAAAAAGAAGGGCCACTTCGCGGAAGTATGCCGCTCGTGGAAGCCCAAGCAGAACAAGCTCGGCTCTATTCACCTGCATACCGTCTTGACGCCCGCCGCGGCAAAGTTCGTCGACACCACTGTCGGTAACTAAACATAAACTACACAGTTCAAGGTCGACTCCGGCGCACGCTGCCTGCCGGCGCACGCTGCCCTACGCTGCCTGCCAAGCTCGACCAAGTCCACATTCTGCTCACCGGCCCTGGAGGAGAGCCACTTGGCGTGCTAGGCTCGTATTTCGCACGACTGTGGTGGCAAGGAAAAACAAGATGCCAGCGCCTCTACGTGATCCAGTCACTCACTGTGCCTCTTTTGCGACTACCAGCGCTCCAAGCTCTCCAAGTAGTGAAATTTCTTCACGAACTCAAGAGTCCGAAAGCCACGCTGCACGCTGAGCTCTCCAAGGGATTGCGCACTCTCTAGTACGAGTACATCATCCGGCTGAATCCCGATGCCGTGCCCTTCTCACTAAGCATCCCACGCAGGATCCCCATCCCGCTGCTCGAGGTCGTCCGCCGTGAGCGGGACAAATTGCAAAGCGCGGGCGTGATCCGCAGGGTCGAGAAGCCAACACCGTGGTGCTCCGGCCTCGTCGTCGTCCGAAAAGATCACGGTTGCTACCGGCTGTGCGTCGACTTGACTCAACTGAAGAAGGTTGTCCTCCGCGAACGCCACATTCTGCCAACTGTTGAGCAAGTCCTTGGCCACCTTGGCGACGCAACAGTTTTTTCTATGCTGGATGCGACCGCAAGCTTCCACCAGGTTAAGCTTTCTGTAGATTCCCAAGAGTTCACGACGTTTATCACCCCTTATGGCCGATACTGATTTTGCCGGCTCCCCTTTGGCATCACCTCCAGCGCCAGAATACTTCCAAAAACAGATGGCAAGAATTCTGGAGGGCCAAGAAGGAGTCGCCAATATGATAGATGACATTCTGGTTTTTGGACGCATCCGCCAGGAGCATGACGCCAGGCTAAGCCAGGTGCTAGCTCGTCTTGCAAAAGCAGGCATCACATTGAACGAGGTCAAGTGTCGTTTTGGGGTATCTGAGGTCTCCTTCCTCGGAGTCGTCATCTCAGCTTAGGGCATCAGGCCAGATCCAAGCAAGGTCGAACCAGTCAAAGCCATGGAAGCTCCAACAGACGCCGCCGGCGTTATATGACTGCTCGGAATGGTGAATCATCTCGCCAGATTCCTGCCACACATCTCGGACGTCACAACGCTCATCAGAGCCTTGTTGTACAAGTCTGCAAGTTGGGTGTGGCAGCACGAGCAAAAGGCAGCATTTGAGAGGGTCAAAGAACTCTTCACGTCAGACTGGTGCATGGCCAAATACCACCCGTCGCACGCCACTGCAGTGTCTGCAGATGCAAGCTCTTTCGGACTCGGCGCAGTATTGCTACAGGCTGAACCCTAGGGAGAGCGCCGCCCAGACGCATTCGCTTCGAGGTCCTTGACTGAGACCGAAAAACATTATAGCCAGACCGAAAAAGGAGCCTTGGCAACGACGTGGGCTATCCAAAGGTTCGATGAGTTTGTCCATGGCATCATCTTCGACGTCGAGACTTACCACCTGCCGCTGGTTTCACTTCTGGGCAAAATGGAGCCGGACATATTGCCGCCTCGTATTCAGAGACTGCGGCTCAAGACCACGCGATACCAGTTCCGCCTGCTGCACGTGCCAGGAAAGCTGCTAGCCACAGCAGATACCTTGTCGCGCATCACCCGCAAGGCATCCACTCCTGCAGACACAGTGAAACTCTTTGCAGCACAAGTAGTTGGCTGCATGTCGGAAGCCTTGCCACTCAGCCCCGAAGACGTACGACAGGCACAAAAGTCTGATGGAGAGTGCAAGGCCCTCGCGTCGTTTTGCCAGCAAGGTTGGCCACGAAAGTCCAAGATACCACTGCACCTCTCAAAGTACATCTCTGTGGTAGACGAGCTCTCTCTCTGCGACGGTATCCTGCTGAGAGGCCCCCGGTAGTCATCCTATCGTCCCTTCGGCCGGCTGTCTTGACGCTGTTGCACGAAGGTCATCAGGGCATCAACAGGACTAAAGCCTTAGCTCGGGAATCAGTTTGGCGGCCCAGTATCTCGGCAGACATCACTTCCATCGTCGCCAACTGCGAACAGTGCGCCTCCACCCGCGTGAATCTTGCAGAACCCTTAGTCTCCACGGCCCTACCTGGACGTCCCTGGGAATTTCTCGGAATCGACTTGTTCCATCTCAATGGCCAGACGTTTCTGCTAGTGGTGGACTATTACTCAAGGCTCCCCGAGGTGGTTACCCTGAGGAGCACAACATGTCAGGCAGTTATCGATGCTCTCAAAAGCATCTTTGCCCGCCACGGCGTCCCGCAAGAGGTCAGGTCAGACAACGGACTCCCCATTCTCGTCTCAAGAGTTTGCGGCATTTGCAGCCTCTTGCGGTTTCAACCATGAGACCAGTAGACCACACTACGCCCCGGTACATAATAAATACACTAAAACAACGGATCAACACTATATACAATATTTACAGCCCAGCAGTGGAGGCCTGCTGGAAACTCTTGCAGAGCGTTTTTTGCGCGGCATCCTCCAATTGCGTGCCAGTAGACCAGTAGACCACACTACGCCCCAGTCAAACGGAGAGGCAGAGAGGATCGAACGAACAGACAAGGACCTGTTCCGCAAGTCCAAAGATCCGCATCTCGCTCAACTCTGCTATCGGGACACTCCGGAAGTCAATGGCTTCAGTCCAGTCCCGCTGCTGATGGGACGTCAACTGAGAACCAGAGTCCCGAAGCAAGACTCCCACCTACGTCCCAACCCGTCCCAACCGGCCGCCAAGGAAAGACGTCGTCGCCAAGGATGCGGCTTACAAGGGTAAGCAGACAGATGACTACAAGTAGGCATCGCGGAGCTCGAGACCTGCCGCCACTCCAAACGGGTCAGCATGTGTGGTGGGTGCGCCCAGACCAATTTCAGGCTATGGTCCTCAGTCCAGGGCAACGACCAAGAAGCTATGTGGTTGAAACGACCGAGGTGTCGTCCTACAGCGCAATTGCCGACACCCTCCGGAGAAGAAACATTGCAGACAGCTGCACAGCAACCACCTTCACCGCAGCAGCAAGTTCCCCTTCAGGAACTTCAGCCTGCCAACATCGTGGAACTTACGCTCCCCCCAAAGACAGTTCGTGCAACATGCTCCTGCAGCCAGGGACCGTAGTGAGGGTTTGACACGAACGCGTTACAGCCGGCGCGTTGTTCCGCCGCGCCGTTTGAACTTGTGAAACTTCGTGATGTGTTTGGCGTCCTCCATTCTCCAATCGGACCTTCAACTCTCCAAGGGGGAGGTGTAGAGGTCTCCACAATTCAGCCCTTTTATTAGGCCGCCACCGGAGTGCGGCGCCCCCTGTAACTTGCACGTGTGCGTGCCTATATATGTTGGCGCCCTATAAAGAGTGGCGTTCACTTCTCGTCCGAGCAAGCAGCGTGTACGCGTCGGTCTATGCGTGTCCGTGCCCCTGTGGCACTAACCACGTACTTGCTCCCTGCAGTTAATATAACACGCAATACTCTCTTTGGGAACGCCACCTCACCGTCTCTTCGATGTTCAGACACCCACTTGTACAGGGCGCGTTTGCTGGCGTTTGTGAGGAACACGGTTCTTTTAGGGGCGAAGCTCCTAAGGGTGTGGGTCTGTCCCTCCTCTGTAGTAGTAGTAGTAGTAGTAGTAGTAGTAGTAGTAGTAGTAGTAGTAGGAGGTAGATAGCCACGTATAGTGGAATGTACCCACTCCACGTGAAAAAAAGACGATGACGCAGTATAGTGGAATGTACCCACTACACGTGATAACGATGAAGTATAAGCGCGTTCCAGTATAGTGGAATGTACCCACTACACGTGATAACGATGACGATGACGCTGATGACCATGAAGTATAAGCGCGTTCGGACCACACATTCTCTTTCTGCCATGGATGAAAACGATCGAGCTTCGCCCACTCATCATCATTCGCTTCGTGGATATGGCGTGATCTTTTTAGGAGCGAAGCTCCTTAGGCCAGCACCCCGCCGTCGCCGTCGCTGTTGAAGCTCCCTGGCACGGTGCCAGCTGTGGCGTCTGCCCCTCACGCGGGAGGATAATTGAGCTTTATGAGCGCTGGAACGCGGATGGTGTCTGCACGATACGCAAAGCGCGAGAATACGAACGCATGCGAAACGGAGGCAGTCTCCCTCTCCCTCTTTCTTCGACTCTGCCCTCTCCCCCTCAAACCGGCGAACGCGCGAAACCATCGCTTCATCCTGTCGTCCGCCCAGTGGCTGGTCCGTTGCCTGGACAACGAAACGCCGCGCGCGCCGAACGCCGCATGAACCCCATTTCTAAGGAGCTTCGCTCATCGGTTGTATTCGTACACGGAACAACTGCTAGTTTTTAAATGCGAATGCATTTCTTAGTCGGGCTATGTCAGGCGCATCCGGCGGCGTCCGCGGAGGAGGAGGATAGGTTGAGGAGGTGTCCGCGCACCGGCAGGTGTTATCTCTCCGCTCTCACTCTCTCTCCCATAGCAACAGCTGCGGGCGCGCGCGCTTATCCTCGCCCCTAGCAACCGGAGCAGGTGGTGCGGGCGGAGTAGCGGAGGAGTGAGTGGAGAGGAGGAGCGCGCTCTGGTGTGTGAGGGCGCTCGCATCGCGGGAGCTCGGCGGAGCTCCCGCGTGTGTGAAGAGAGTGTAGGAGAGGGTAGGTGCAGTGCTTCGCCGCTCCTTCTCTCGCCGTTCGCTCTCACTCCTCCCTGCGCCCCACTCTCCCGTCCGCTCGCGCCTCACTCTCGACCGTTCGCTGGCTGGGCGCCTCTCAAGGCGATGGCAGAAGTCGGTGTCGGCGCAAGAAATGCATTCGCATTTCCTCACGATTCCCTTCGGGGAGGTGGGGGGCATTTTTTAGATGTGAAGCATCTTATGGCGAAGCTTAATCCGGTGGTGGTGGTGGTGTGCCGCGTGCCCACCCTTACTGCGCATGCGCAAACAGTTAAAAAAAAATAAAAATAAAAAAACCTCCTCTCCCTCTCTCTCTCCTCGAGGCATCCCTCCCCGCGGCAACCACACCCTCACTGCGCATGCGCCTCCCTTCCTCTCTCCCCTCTTACACTCCCCCCCCTCTCTCCATCCCTGCCCGCGGCGTCTAACTCCCCCCTGCGCATGCGCGTCCCCCCCTCTCTCTCCTACGCTCCCCCCTCTCTCCTCTACGCATCCCTGCCCACGGCGTTCACACTCCCACTGCGCATGCGTGTCACCCCCCCTCTCTCTCCTCTCCTACACTCCCCCTCTCGTCTCGCGATGCCGACGCAGGCAGCGTCTGCTAGCGAGTTTCTTGGTTGAAAAACCCGACTGCTCGCGCTGCACAACCGTTCACTGGCCATCCCGTATATATGGCAATGGATCTTGACCTCCAAGGTGGTGCCGATGGGAGATTTCTCCTGTGCGTTGTTGAACAATAAAAATTCGCAGCGTGCGCGTTAACTAAAAGCGGAGTGCGGATCTCTGTGTCCAGTCGGATTCTTCTGTCTCTCATTGCCCATTAGCAGCGATTGGCATGTTCCAGTAGGAAACACCGCTCCATCACTGCGTGCTTTGCGCCTCCCCAGTTTTCTCTCCTGCGCAACGCTGCGATGAGCGCCAGCGTCAACGCCGCCGCCAGTGTAAGCGTTAGCGCCCGCTGCTTCACATCTACACATGGTTCCCTTTAGCGGGAGATGGTGTAATTTTTTTTAAAATGCGAATGCATTTCTTAGTCAGGGCTGTGTCAGGCATCCGGCGTTGTGCGGCGTTGTCCGGCGTTGTCCGCGCGCCGGCAGGTGTTATCTCTCCGCTCTCACTCCCTCTCCCATAGGAACAGCTGCGGGCGCGCGCGCTTATCCTCGCCCCTAGCAACCGGAGCAGGTGGTGCGGGCGGAGTAGCGGAGAGTGAGTGGAGAGGAGGAGCGCGCTCTGGTGTGTGAGGGCGCTCGCATCGCGGGAGCTCGGCGGAGCTCCCGCGTGTGTGGAGAGAGTGTAGGAGAGGGTAGGTGCAGTGCTTCGCCGCTCCTTCTCTCGCCGTTCGCTCTCTCTCCTCCCTGCGCCCCACTCTGACGTCCGCTCGCTCGCACGTATATATTTATATATAGATATATATAAATTTAAAAAAAAATTGAAAAAATAAAAAAAATCAAAAAATAAATGAAAAAAAGAAAAAATAAAACAAATAAAAAAAGAAAAAGAAAAAAAAAAGAATACAGGCGCTGCGCCGTACTCCCGACCGGGCTGCAGAAATTAGGCGCCTTTTCCTTCTTTGAACCACAACCACCATATATAAATGGAGTGAAGCGCGCGCGAAATGCATTCGCATTTCCTCACGATTCCCCTTCGGGGAGGTGTTTTAGATGTGAAGCATCTTATGGCGAAACTTAATCCGGTGGTGGTGGTGGTGCGCCGGCGTGACCACCCTTACTGCGCGTGCGCAAACCTTTAAAAAAATAAAAAACCTCCTCTCCCCTCTCAGGCATCCCTCCCCGTGGCAACCACACCCTCACTGCGCATGCGCCTCCCCTGCTCTCTCCCCTCTACGTTCCCCCCCTCTCTCCTCTAGGCATCCCTGCCCGCGGCGTCCATACTCCCACTGCGCATGCGTGTCCCCCCCTCTCTCGCCTCGCGACGCCGACAGCGTGTGCTAGCCAGTTTCTTGGTTGAAAAAAACCGACTGCTCGCGCTGCACAACCGTTCACTGGCCACCCCGTATATATGGCAATGGATCTTGACCTCCAAGGTGGTGCCGGTGGGAGATTTCTCCTGTGCGTTGTTGAACAATAAAAATTCGCAGCGTGCGCGTTAACTAAAAGCGGACTGCGGGTCTCTGTGTCCAGTCGGCATCTTGTCTCTCATTGCCCATTAGCAGCGATTGGCATGTTCCAGTAGGAAACACCGCTCCATCACTGCGTGCTTTGCGCCTCCCCAGTTTTCTGTCCTGCGCGACGCTGCGATGAGCACCAGCGTCAACGCCACCGCCAATGTACGCGTTAGCGCCCCGCTGCTTCACATCTACACATGGTTCCCTTTAGCGGGAGATGGTGTAATTTTTTAAGGCGAAAGCCTTTAATGTTTCATGCTCACGTCCGTCCGGTGTCCGTCCGGGGTCCGTCCGTCCGTCCGGTGTCCGTCCGGTGTCCGTCCAGGGTCCGTCCGTCCGTCCGTCCGTCAGTCCGGTGTCCGTCCGGGGTCCGTCGTCCGGTGTCCGTCCGGGGTCCGTCCGGTGTCCGTCCGGGGTCCGTCCGGTGTCCGTCCGGGGTCCGTCCGTCCGGCGTCCGTCCGGGGTCCGTCCGGGGTCCGTCCGTCCGGCGTCCGTCCGTCCGTCCGGTGTCCGTCCATCTGTCCGGTGTTCGTCCGTCCGTCCGCTGTCCTTCCGGTGTCCGTCCGTCCGGTGTGAGTCCGGGGTCCGTCCGTCCGGTGTCGTCCGGTGTCCGTCCGGGGTCCGTCCGTCCGGCGTCCGTCCGTTCATCCGGTGTCCGTCCGGGGTCCGTCCGGTGTCGTCCGGTGTCCGTCCGGGGTCCGTCCGTCCGGTGTCGTCCGGTGTCCGTCCGTCCGTTCGGTGTCCGTCCGTCCGGTGTCCGTCTGTCCGTTGTCCGTCCGGGGTCCGTCCATCCGGTGTCCGTCCTGTGTCTGTCCGTCCGTCCGGATGTCCGTCCGTCCAGATGTCCATCCGTCCGTCCGTCCGTCTGTCGGTCCGTCCGTCCGGATGTCCGTCTGTCCGTTCGTCCGTCCGGATGTCCGTCTGTCCGTCCGTCCGGATGTCCGTCCGTCCGTTCGTCCGGATGTCCGTCCGTCCGTTCGTCCGGATGTCCGTCTGTCCGTCCGTCCGTCCGGATGTCCGTCCGTCCGGATGTCCGTCCGTCCGTCCGGATGTCCGTCTGTCCGTCCGGATGTCCATCCGTCCGTCCGTGCGTCTTTCCGTCCGGATGTCCGTCTGTCCGTCCGTCCGTCCGGATGTCCGTCTGTCCGTCCGTCCGGATGTCCATCTGTCCGTCCGTCCGGATGTCCGTCTGTCCGTCCGGATGTCCATCCGTCCGTCCGTCCGTCTTTCCGTCCGTCTGTCCGGATGTCCGTCCGTCCGTCCGTCCGGATGTCCGTCTGTCCGTCCGTCCGGATGTCCGTCCGTCCGGATGTCAGTTTGTCCGTCCGTCCGTCCGGATGTCCGTCTGTGCGTCCGTCCATCCGTCTGTCCGTCCGTCGGTCTTTCCGTCCGTCTTTCCGTCAGTGGAATGGCCACACGCTTTCTCCGAACACACTTTGGAATGTACAAAGTGTCCTTCAATTTTTTAAGGGGCGAAGCTCCTTAGCCTGTCGGTCGTGCGTCCCTTGTATGTAGTAGCCACCTGCTGATGACGATGACGATCGCGATGCCATACAACACATGGGGATCACGCTGTCATAAGGGCAGCGTCATCATAGTGGGGACATGAAATGTACCCACTGTGTAGTAGCCACCTGCTGATGACGATGACGATCGCGACGCCGTACAACACATGGGGATGACGCTGCCATAAGGGCAGCGTCATCATAGTGGGTACATGGAATGTACCCACTATGCGTCATAACGTTGACGCTGATGACGATGACGATCGTGATGCCATACAACACGTGGCATCGCGTAGAGGAACCCGTAGAGGAACCGCTTGCCCTTCATTTCACGGACCACAAGGCCGTCGTAATGAAGGGATCCCGCAAGCCGTCCTTCAACGAAAATGAAAGTTAATTTCGTCTTCATATGATTGACCGAGCCATTCATTTCCTTTAGGACAGCTTCGCCCAATCATCATCATTCACTTCGTGAATATGCTACCATTTTTTTTTATGTAGCGGCACACCATGGTAGCGGCCGTGGTTCAACCTGCGCCTCGATCATTTCATAGCAAGTGGTTACATAGGCATTCGTAGCACGGATTTAACCGGCAACATTCGAACCAGTGCTGTTGGCTTCGAAAGGTTGCTTAAAGGATGGAACGGAAACATCATTTCTGTTCTTGCAGCTTTTCTTGTTTGTAGATTACATGTAGAGCTATTCGGATAGGTAGCCAAAACTAGGAAATCAAAGCAGATCGACTGCGGCCGATTTCAAGATAGACCTAGGATAGGTGCTCCCATTGACGTTTGGCTCCATACACACTCGCGGACCATTCGCTCTCCCGGTCGCAATGCTGCCTTTCTGAATCCACTCTATGCTGACGCGTATAAGGAAGAATCAAGCATTTAGGCCTAATAGAAGGAACATATTATCCACGACCACATGTGTTCACCGCATATCAGAATACACATGAGGCAGCAACTTCCAGCCGATTCCAGTTTGTGAGCAAGTTCTGTGTGTTTTTGTTCAAATAATCCAACACTATCAACTAGTGGCTTGTAAAGTTATCCCCTTTATGACCAGAAACTTATATAGCGAATCGGTCATAGCGAACTAAATAGGACTTCGAATGCATGGTCACGCTTGATTTACTTGACATTAACTTTTTTCGTAGAAAGCTTTTCGTAGGAATAACGCGAGAGCCGCAGCGCTCCCGACTCTAACGAACGGACATTTTGTTCTCGCGAGGCTCGAAGCACTGACACAAAAAAAGCACAATAAATATTGAAATATACTTCGGTACCACATTTTCTTTTTTTAAGTACGGAGAACTGGACGGGCCCGGCTTGTCGTCGTCGATCGACAGGTCTCTTGTGGCCTCATCGCGCTCACAGCGAAGCACTCAATAAAGGCCATAACAAAGCTAGCAATGTTCAAAACCTGGTTAAGATGAAGGAAATAATAATAAAATACTATAATGAACACAGAATTAACTTTAAATGGCTAATAACTCTTCGGAAACATACGCCTGACTACGTCGCCACGCAAGGCAGGGCGCCACCGCCTCATCATGCCCATCACCCTGCGGATCGCCGGCGCTGCGTCGCTATATCTCATGGGAAAACCAGAGGTAACCCGCTGCCGACGACCCGTATCTCAACGGTCGTAACAAGCAGGAAGTTATTAAAATGTAGCAAAATGCTGCGCACATGTCACACTCTAAGTTTTGCGAGTCTCCCAGACGAGATTCTAGTCGCGTCAGGGAAACCCTACATGGTTACCTTAAATTATAATACAGGAAAGTGGCCCAACACGGGACAAAGACGAAGACGAGGGGACAAGTACAAGCGCACACTACCAACTAATTTATTTCTGAGAGAACACTAAATATAAGTAACAGCACGCATATGCGCAAAGGGCCAACATCAAAAGCGATCTTGCAAAAGAAGTCACAGTTTCGCCCCAAAGGCGAAGCAATGAGTGCGATAGCAAGGAACTGAAATGGCACACGAAGATCGACGAGCAGCTCGAAACTTGCAGCTTCCCGCTCAAGCACAAAGAAAGTCGCTCGAAAAGGGTGCTCAGATATACACAGGACAAGCGTAAACTAGCAACTATCACAGTTGTTACGCCTGTGTGTTTGGCAGCGCGCTGCTAGGGTCGACAGCGCAGAACCAGACGCTCTTGGATATTTCTTGTTCTTTTAAAGTGCGGAGCGTGGAATGACCCATATGCTTCTCCTGCCCCGTGGTGGCGTCTGACGCAAGGTGCAAGCTGCTCTTTTTACAGCGGCGTTCATATTGGCGCATTCAGCGGGTTATTTTTTGACAGCGCCAAACGCATTTAGCGCAACTGATCTAGCTAATTTCGGAAAATACTGGATGTTTGACCTACAACGCTCCTCAGATTCAGTCGACGCACTTTCAGCGGCCATCACGTATCGTTGTTGAGTGGAACAGCAAACTATTTGCACAGAAAACAATACAGACATTCAGGGCATTTGGCATCGTTCACACATCCCCGTTGCTAATGTTGTGGTGCCATCTGTTCAGCTGCCATCAAACCACTTTTACATCTCGGCACCGCCTTGGTAATCCTAGCAGCATCAAAACAAACAAGCGATCTAAATAATAGCGAAAAAAGATACCTGATGCTTTGCCCTCAGCGTTAGATGAGGCTAAGCAATGACGATTATACCATTTATTTCTTATTCTCCAGGCAGAGAGCCAGTAAGAAGCACGCATTCGGATGGAAGCGGATGGAGTGGGCTCTATGGGGGGCTGCCATGTTGCTGTACCTCATCGCGGTTAGGGAGGCTCATAGAGTTTCCTACACTTACCTAGAGGGAAAACTGGCGCTGCGAACTGTTGGATGCATGGGAATGATGGGATATGTGAGCTTCGAACTTGACTCGGATTTGTATCGCTCACGTAGAGCCCGTACACCTCGGAGACGCGTCTGGCTTCAACGCTTCCTTGCGTCGAATTGGTTGATTTCTTACTGAAGGAGCGCGTAACAGCTATTTCTTTTTTTATCATTGCACAGAAACAAGTTTTATTTAACTTTGAAAACTTCTGCGTCGATGTACAGTTTTACGAAGCGTAAAAAGTAAAGAACGGCCGCTAAACTTGGCCGGCAGACGACAAAGCCAGCGTTCACTCTGCCACTTTTCGTCGTCTGTTTCTTTCTTTCGCCGTTTGGTTATGCTGTAAAGGTGAGTCGACTTTTATTTTAGAATATAATACACGTGAACGAGATCCGCTTATGAAGGTGTTGTTTTACAGAAGCTTTATTTGCACAGTCGTATCCGCTTTTGAGCCGACGCCTCGCTCAACACCAGCCAACACAAGCCTCGCAGACACATATACCGTCATTGCCAGCGCTCCAACGGCGCCTCTTAAGAAATTCGCATAGACGGTGGCGCCAGATTTCCCTCTAGGTATTATTGTGAGAAACTCTATGGGGAGGCTATTACGGTTTCCTGTCTGTAATATTTTAGAGAATGCGAAGTGCATTCGTGCAGGGCCTAACGTAACACGTATCGCTGAAACGTGTCATACAAGAAGCACAGTTAAAGCCTTTGTACCTTGTTGATTATGAAACAATTACGCCTGGAACTATATTATGTGCTGCGAAAGGATACTGCCTTTGTACTCCTCGTAGCTTTGGCAGTGATGGAAGGTAGTCGTGAGATGGAGTACAGGGAGCCTGAACTGTTCGGAATCAATGCCACACAAAGGGAATGCTTTGACATTCATATTGTCACGATTAATAGCGGGTAGGACGAGAGAGGACAATGAAGCGGGCAGCGCGAGCAGCAGCTTTTGGCTCTCTGAGGAAGATGACGTTGGGGCGTCTGCTCTTGTGCTCTTGTGTGTGAATACAGACTTGTCTATTCTCGTCGCAACGAGGTTCTGTGTCTTGTTCTTTCCACGTTTACGACAATATGATGCTTTTGTAAATTACAAGCTGATCACAAACGCAGCTGATTGGGCGAGTCGGGTCGTAACTGCAATGAGACCACACGCGAGATAATAGGGGCGAAAGCTATCACAAGTTTTGGCGATGGATATGTGAGCTCATCATCTTTAGCATCACTAAATGAGGGAGGGTGTGGAGCTGGTTTGTCGGCACGCATTGATTGAGCTGTAAAGGATGCTTCTGTAGCTCGTTTTAGAGAGAAAGTTCTTTGCCTAGCAGGATGATTCATCGCTTCGCAATGACCTTCAGCCACCGGAGCGCAAGCACCACGCAAAGCGCGTCTGGTCGGGCTCGACAAAGGAAGAAGAGCCGCATGGCTCCAGGAGCGAGCCAGACAAAAATTTTCAGCTTCGCACTACAGGTGCCAAGCCTGAAGGAAGTGCGCATTTGTGCGGCCTTTTTTGTTTGTCTTTATTTTTCCCTCTCTTTCTTCATCTCTTTCTTTCTTTTATTCTCTTTTTTTAATGTCTTATTTGTCGCTGTTTATTTCTATTTCTTTGTTTCTCTCTCTACATATTTATTTACATTTCTCACTTCCTCTATAGTTCTTTCCCTTTCTTCCCTTTCGCTCCCCATTTTTCGCTTCCTTCTTCTTCATATATCTCTTTATCTTTATGTCTATAGATTTTTCTCTCTCTCTTTCATTATCTCTCTATCCGGTTCTTTTCCCTCCTCCTCACCCCCCACATCTCCCCTCCTTCCTGTCTCAACTCCTTTTTCCACCCCTTGGTATACTGTACTATACGAGGCTATGTGAAGCTCTGCTAGGGTGCCTGGATAGCAGCGTGGCTACGATGCTCGCTTAAGGATCGTGGGTTCACGTGTTCGAATCCTGCTTTGTCAAGAAATCTTTTTCACCAAGTATTTCTCTTTTTTTCTTTCTCTCTACGGCTAGTGCGCCGCGCTGGTGTAGCGGTTACGGTGCTAGGCTACTGAACCGTAAGGTCGCGGGTTCGATCCCGGTCGCGGCGGTCGCATCTCGATGGAGGCGAAATGCTAGAGGCCCGTGTACTGTGCGATGTCAGTGCCCCAGATGGACAAAATATCCGGAGCCCTCCACTACGGTGTTCCTCATGATCATATCGTGGTTTTGGGACGGAAAACTCCGGATATTATTATTATTATTATTATTATTATTATTATTATTATTATTATTATTATTATTATTATTATTATTATTATTATTATTATTATTATCTCTTTCTCTCTGTACTCTTTGTCTGGCCCATCAGAGTTATTCAATCCCACGACGGACAAATCGACGCACGTGTCCTGGGAGCAATGCAGAAGATTAAGGAGAGAAGGAAGAGGCGGAAGATGGCACGTGCTAGTTCCTTTTCCCTCATACCCACATTAATCCTCCTCATCGTCACTTCCTTTTCCCGCCTCCTTGGAGTACTACGCTCTACATGGCTATGCTATATATACATGACTATGCTATACATGGTTTAGTACGCGTGATGTCAAGCGTCGACACGAGATGACTTCATACGATGACGTTATACGACAGCCCGGGTACCCAAAGTGCTCCGCCCTTAGTAGGAGAACGCTGTTTGATTTTGGCCAGCTGGGACGCTACAGCCGCAGGTGCTGCTTTTTCGTCCTTGCGTTTCTCACTCTCGATGCCCCGCCGCTGCAGTACCACGTGTCTAGGCGAATTCTTGTTCCTATTAAGTGCGAAGCATTTCTTTGCCTACTGTAAGCACTTTTGCGTTTCTATCTATCTATCTATCTATCTATCTATCTATCTATCTATCTATCTATCTATCTATCTATCTATCTATCTATCTATCTATCTATCTATCTATCTATCTATCTATCTATCTATCTATCTATCTATCTATCTATCTATCTATCTATCTATCTATCTATCTATCTATCTATCTATCTATCTATCTATCTATCTATCTATCTATCTATCTATCTATCTAGCCGCCTACGTCTGGGTGCCCTCGTGATCGCCACCTCAACTTGGGGTAGACGAAAATTTGTAAGGGAGGGTAAGAGGTACTGATGAAAATGTCTGGCTGGTCATGACATGAATAACATGAAAATCCCGTCGCGTACGTCATCAAACCCTTTCCTGCGGACACGTGTGGCACATACCCGTATACCACGGGCCGTGGTATGCCGGTATGCGCCACAGGTGTTTGACAATTTATATCTACTGTGGACCCCAGCGACAGGGCCAAGTCCGCCCACCAGAACACACAGAGGCAGATCCCCAAGCGGTGTCACAGCTTGGCTGGGACCGACCGCTGCGGTGCAGCCAGTGCCGGCCACCGGAACCATCTTTGACACATTGCCAGGCGAAGTTCCAGCGTGGCCGAGTCCGGCCACCTCCGAAACAGCCAGTGCCGCCCACCGGAGACTTCTCGGCAGCCCGCGCACTCGCAGTCATGGCCGAGTGTGATGACGAAGAGCGACACCGGGGTTCGGGCGCGTGGGCAGCTAGTGAGACGCAGAAGAAGACGAGGATAGAAAAAGAACAGCTGGCCCAGGAAGGGGTGCTGTCTCCGTCTCTGTTCTTCACACTACCCAGGAACGGCGAGGACAGACATTAATAACTTAAATGCGGGAGCATTAAGAAAAACTGACGTCGGCAGCGTTGACCCGACGAATCGAAATAATAAATATCAGGGTCACAGCAGGAATCGAACCCAAGCAATCTGCGTGGAAATCAAGTATTCTACCACAGAGCCACGCCTGGTTGTGGAACTGCTTTTTAAAAAGAACCTACCCTATGCAGGGGTAATGTTGGTGAAACGATAATTGTGGCTGCAGTGCTGGCTATCTTATTTTATAAACATTACATATGTACTCCTATGAGGCAGGCGTCATGTCGTTAACGTCAATTGTATACTTAAGCGTCATCCACTGTAGTTGGTCCACGAAGCACTATCCAGGGCTCCCATCCTCGCAAGCACAAGTGCTACGTATCAACTTACCGCTACTGGTGTTGGTAATACCTATGTTTCATTTGGCATCGTTACGCAACTGTAAACAACTGGTTATATGAAAGATATGCCACTGTTCAACATATGGCTGTGCGTACAACATTTGTACATATCTTTAACGTCATTTCGTAACGTTTCGTTCGATAAAAAAATTACAACCCAGTCACCTTGCCTCCGCATGCTTCGTATAACACCGATTCCCATGGTACTTGGGATCTGCCAATTTTTTTTTCACTGAAGGAATAAGAATGTTCAACGGCTGCTCGCCGGCGCTTGGTCGCTCAATGTCGCCATGAATGGCGGGCCATGAATGGCGGGCCATATGTGCTTGCGCTTCAGCACAAGCGACAGGATGAATCCACTCGTCCAGCAGATATAGCTAGACGGCCGGTTGTGAAATCACCTAATAATATTAACGATAATTTGTGCTTAATATCCCAAAACCACGATGTCATGAGGGACGCCGTGATTGAGGCTCCGGAAATTTTGACCACCTGGTGTTCTGTAACGCCCACCTAAATCTCAGAGCACGGTCCTCAAGCATTTCCGCCTTTATCGAAAATGCGGCCGCCGCGGCCGGTATTCTATCCCGCGACCTTCAGGTCAGCAGTTGAGCCCCATAACCACTAGACCACGGTGGTGGGCAGGCTGTGAAATCTCAAGCAAAGGCGAAGTTGTCTGCTTAAAACACCTGATGAAAGACAGGCCTGATTAGCACGTTATGGAGATGCTTACCAAGCGTGGAAGCGTCCCAAGGTCGATAACACTGTAGTCATCGCCTTTGTGCATAGTCTTCGCAAAACCAAGCCAAACATACTTTTCGCTCGTTTAAACAGAAGCGATTGTTTTTATGTACGATGTTTGTATCACGTCATTTGCAGAGCATAGAAACGCATAGTTAGAGCCGTAGATGAAACGAAGTTTAAATCGTTGGTTCTGCCGTATTTTTATGCTTGTCTTCTTCGTTTCTTTGCTCGATCAGAGTTTCTCCAAAGCGCATTTACATAATGGTAATACCTTATTTGAAATGTTAAATGGTATTCGCAAATATACACAAGGGCACAATAAAAAAAATGCACGGTCAGTAAACTGTTATTCGTGTAAAGTTTACGCGTACCAATTTACCTGTCAAGTATGAAACAAGTCACCCAGGAACAAGTTTTACTGAACTGCATTACCTTATGTGTGTTGATGATGTCGACGAAGTCTTCGGGAGACAATCCACCCTTCGAGGGCACCACCGTGGCGCCACAGATGAAAGCAGCCATGGTGAAAAGAAATCCCGATATGTGTGGCACTGGGTTCCATCCGAGGACGACATCGCCTTGGTTGAAAAGCTCGACGACCCTGTGGAATATCCACGCAGGGTAAGCACGCTTTCTTTATCGTTGTTACTTCCACGCTCAAAGTGTCCTAATATTGACAGAAACTCGGGAGCCCTTCCGTTCTGGGGAATAGGGGGCAAGGGCACCTTTACGTCTGCGCGCCCGACGTTCTTTCTTTCTTTCTTTCTTTCTTTCTTTCTTTCTTTCTTTCTTTCTTCCTTTCTTCCTTTCTTTCTTTCTTTCTTTCTTTCTTTCTTTCTTTCTTTCTTTCTTTCTTTCTTTCTTTCTTTCTTCAACGACGGTAACGCGTTCAACGTTTTTTCAACGACGGTCACGCGTTCATATGAAGGCAACTATAAAATGCGGCAACGGGAAATTTGAAGTCACCTCCATGATCATATGCCAATATCAGAAATGGCTGACCGCCGACAAGCCCATGAGAGAGAGCATCAGTTACTCGCACGTTCGTCCTACAGTGACAGGGCTGTGCAGACAGCTCATAGCTTTGTACGTTAAGCAGCTCATAGCGTTGTACAGAAAGGTCATAGCTTTGCACGTGTATCTCACCGTTGTTCGCGTTACAGTGATAGACAACACGAGGGCCGTTTCCCTACGGCCGTGTTTTACTGAGCTACGCCTGGTCGGGTGCCAAAGGAGTGAGCTGCTGCAGAACATTCTAATATGTTGCTGTCACAGTGACTGCTTCGCCATAGCGGCGGTACTGTGACTATTTTCTTTAAAAACATTATTTTCGTGAATATCACTGTCATGTGATTTTTATTGTAAGAGAAAATGGTGGTGAGAGCTTCATTCGTGAGTTCTGTATCTCAATATCTGCTCTTGAACCTGCAACCTTCGCATAACGCAAGTTTGGCCCCTGCCGGCGGCAAGTTGTTTTATTCGTCTACCTTATTTTCTTCGCATCTACATAATAACTATTAAAGTACACTTAAAACTGTACAATTAACGTTCTTTATACTTTCCTTGGTTCCATTATATTCTGGTTTTGATTAGGTTGAATCAAAACAAAGAAACGAGGTCTCAAAATTTTCTTATTTAATTGACGAATTTCAAAGTATTCATTGACATTTTGACTGCATTTGGTGACTAATATTTCGTGAAACATGCTCTGTTCAGTGCCTGGCTTTCTTAAAACTTATTGTGATTAATTTATCTTCCTCCAGAAATAGTTATGTGGGCCTTAGCGGACGCCGTGAATATCTTTGACAGTATGAGAGTTGGTGCGGGATGCACAAGGTGGCGTCGCCATCCCTTTTTTACAGCGAAAGCTGGTTTGAGATCACAACGAGGGCCGTTTTTGGCGCCGTAGTTGTCCTTCGCCGCCAGTGTCCGTAACCACTATCGCGCGAAATAACAGACAAAGGAAACACATAAAGAATATTTATGTTAGAATGGGATTCGAAGCCGAGGACTCTGCATGGCAGCCCAGTATTCTACTACGGAGCCGCGATGTTGCTTGAAGCTTTTTTGCAAAAAATACCCTATGCAGGCTTCATGTCGGCGAAGGAATCAGGTTACCATGTGCGATAGAGCGTTTTAGATGAGTCAAAGAACAACCAGGCGTCACACAATGCGAGTTGCGTAACGAGAGGGTCGTCGAATGCTTCCAACTCATTACAGAAGCCTCAGCCATAATTCATCGTCATCAGCCACATCATCAAGAAAGTGCACACAATGTCTTACAGCTGTGTAACGGGTACCACGCTTCGCCGAAGAATGAAGAAAAATGTCATAGTGGACGCTTCCCAACTTGACAAAAATTATGATTTATGGCGTAGTTGGTGCCACGCAAGTTGGCTTGTAGTAGCTGCCTCAAGAGTGTTGAATAAACGCCATAGAAAAGCCGCTCTTCCCGCTTTCGCTTTGACTGTGCTGTGCGTTGCGCGCAAGCTTGGCGGTTTTTCCTTGGAAAACCATAGCTCTTTGCAGGCGTGCTTTTTTTTTCTTTAATTTTTTTTTTGCATTTTTAGGTACCCAACAAAATTGTTAAAGGGTCCATAACGGCGTTAGTGCATCAAAAACTCACTCTTCTCCTTTATTCTCTATCCTTTCCTTTCTATTATTCCCCCTTTCCACCACCCCACGTGTAGGGTAGCCAACCGAGCCAAAGCTTGGTTAACCTCCCTGCCTTTCTTCTTAGTCTCTCTCTCTCTAAACAGCGACGTGGAACTAGGATACTTCAGAATTGTTTA
>JALIZH010010140.1:0-254840 GCA_030522465.1 Rhipicephalus appendiculatus
AAGAAGCTATACAATTTCTATGGCCAAAATATAATATGGACCTTATCTCATAACGCAGTTAAGGGTTTGCAAAGCTGGTTTGGCATCGCAGAATATTGTCCATGTACGAGGTTGCTCTCATTAAATGAATCTTAACGCCTCCCAGATAGCAACAAACTCTGCGGCAGTTGACGTGGTCTTGTGGTCTACTTGGAACCGTCGAGCTATAACCATTTGTGGGATCACAAAGGCTGCAGCGGAAGCGGAAGTATATAGCGTGCTAGATCCGTCTGTGTACACGTGCACGGTACTGCCGTACGCTGTATAAATGTGGTCAAGATATAGTAGTAACTACTAGTAACATAATGATTTTCACAGAACATTAAGAACATGGTAGCTGACGGCAGATATTACAGATCCCTCCTTAAAGTGCATTCGTTGTTCCCATCTTTGCGATGCAGCTTCCAAGACAACAATGCGGATGTTTTGTTTTTCTTTTTTCTTGACAGCGCTGCGCTGGTCATCTGCTGCCAAGAGATGGCCGTTACGCGCTGGCATCGATTTCTTACTTTAAATATTTCTTCACTGGATGAATTTTCAGACCATTTGCACGCCAAAATCAAGGGGTTCTCCAGAGCACTACAAGAGAGGGTAAAAAAATGAATTACTGAACGCTAAACATTGAATATTTCAGTCAACATGGGCTTCTGGTTTGCTGATGCTTGTCTAGAAGACTAGCATTCCGCTGTAGAAGAAGTGCTTTTTGTGCTAAATAAAAGCCAATCAGCAACCTGATACGTGCTTGCTTTATTGCACATATACGAAAAGGTCCTTGCATTAGGCAACATTGTAATCGTAGCAAATAAGCTCCCTATGGCGTAATTTGGCGCTCTAATTTCTATTGCGAGATTACTGATCCTGGTACTCCCACAATCCTTCACCGACCGTGCAGAGCATAAACGCCTTTCACCATATACATTTTCTATGGAGCCCAATGTACTCATTCCAAAGGTTTTTAAAAATTGGGACAGCAACACACTAGTGGTACGAGGACTGAGGAAGCAGCTAGGCTGGTGGCATTGCCCTCCTCCTCACCCTCAATTCCATTTCCCTCCCCTTGCTACAGTGGCGTACCAATTCGTTCGCGAGTGGGGGGGCCAAGCCCTCCTCACTCCGTCGGCCGTATATATATATATATATATATATATATATATATATATATATATATATATATATATATATATATATATATATATATATATAACAACAACAGGCAACAGGCGGCGCTGACTGACGCTCCCACGTTTAAGTACACATATATACCCTATAAAGTGGACGGGGGGATGACCGCCACCGTAGCTCAGTGGTAGAGCATCGGACGCGTTATTCGAAGGTCGCAGGTTCGGATCCTGCCGGTGGCAAGTTATCTTTTCGTCCACTTTCCTTTATTCACATTTACATTACAATTACTTCTTATAGCTTCCCCCTATACTTTCCTTGGCATCTTTGTCTGTTAGTTCTCATTAATAATGTGTTTAACAAAGCAAACGAGCCCTTAAGTTTATAATTCTGTCCTTCATTCATAACGAGGGTCTCGGTCTGGCAGACTTGATGCCTTCAGGTGGTATGCGAGGGATTATTAGTCAGCTGCCCGCTCGTAATAAGATCACGTTCTACGTGACGCCTACAGGCATAAAGAGTGTTCCACACTCGCCGTAATGGCAACAGGCGGCGCTGACTGACGCTCCCACGTTTAAGTACACATATATACCCTATAAAGTGGACGGGGGGATGACCGCCACCGTAGCTCAGTGGTAGAGCATCGGACGCGTTATTCGAAGGTCGCAGGTTCGGATCCTGCCGGTGGCAAGTTATCTTTTCGTCCACTTTCCTTTATTCACATTTACATTACAATTACTTCTTATAGCTTCCCCCTATACTTTCCTTGGCATCTTTGTCTGTTAGTTCTCATTAATAATGTGTTTAACAAAGCAAACGAGCCCTTAAGTTTATAATTCTGTCCTTCATTCATAACGAGGGTCTCGGTCTGGCAGACTTGATGCCTTCAGGTGGTATGCGAGGGATTATTAGTCAGCTGCCCGCTCGTAATAAGATCACGTTCTACGTGACGCCTACAGGCATAAAAAAGAGTGTTCCACACTCGCCGTAATGGCAACAGGCGGCGCTGACTGACGCTCCCACGTTTAAGTACACATATATACCCTATAAAGTGGACGGGGGGGGATGACCGCCACCGTAGCTCAGTGGTAGAGCATCGGACGCGTTATTCGAAGGTCGCAGGTTCGGATCCTGCCGGTGGCAAGTTATCTTTTTTCGTCCACTTTCCTTTATTCACATTTACATTACAATTACTTCCTATAGCTTCCCCTATACTTTCCTTGGCATCTTTGTCTGTTAGTTCTCATTAATAATGTGTTTAACAAAGCAAACGAGCCCTTAAGTTTATAATTCTGTCCTTCATTCATAACAAGGGTCTCGGTCTGGCAGACTTGATGCCTTCAGGTGGTATGCGAGGGATTATTAGTCAGCTGCCCGCTCGTAATAAGATCACGTTCTACGTGACGCCTACAGGCATAAAAAGAGTGTTCCACACTCGCCGTAATGGCAACAGGCGGCGCTGACTGACGCTCCCACGTTTAAGTACACATATATACCCTATAAAGTGGACGGGGGGATGACCGCCACCGTAGCTCAGTGGTAGAGCATCGGACGCGTTATTCGAAGGTCGCAGGTTCGGATCCTGCCGGTGGCAAGTTATCTTTTCGTCCACTTTCCTTTATTCACATTTACATTACAATTACTTCTTATAGCTTCCCCTATACTTTCCTTGGCATCTTTGTCTGTTAGTTCTCATTAATAATGTGTTTAACAAAGCAAACGAGCCCTTAAGTTTATAATTCTGTCCTTCATTCATAACGAGGGTCTCGGTCTGGCAGACTTGATGCCTTCAGGTGGTATGCGAGGGATTATTAGTCAGCTGCCCGCTCGTAATAAGATCACGTTCTACGTGACGCCTACAGGCATAAAAGAGTGTTCCACACTCGCCGTAATGGCAACAGGCGGCGCTGACTGACGCTCCCACGTTTAAGTACACATATATACCCTATAAAGTGGACGGGGGGGATGACCGCCACCGTAGCTCAGTGGTAGAGCATCGGACGCGTTATTCGAAGGTCGCAGGTTCGGATCCTGCCGGTGGCAAGTTATCTTTTCGTCCACTTTCCTTTATTCACATTTACATTACAATTACTTCTTATAGCTTCCCCCTATACTTTCCTTGGCATCTTTGTCTGTTAGTTCTCATTAATAATGTGTTTAACAAAGCAAACGAGCCCTTAAGTTTATAATTCTGTCCTTCATTCATAACGAGGGTCTCGGTCTGGCAGACTTGATGCCTTCAGGTGGTATGCGAGGGATTATTAGTCAGCTGCCCGCTCGTAATAAGATCACGTTCTACGTGACGCCTACAGGCATAAAAAGAGTGTTCCACACTCGCCGTAATGGCAACAGGCGGCGCTGACTGACGCTCCCACGTTTAAGTACACATATATACCCTATAAAGTGGACGGGGGGGGATGACCGCCACCGTAGCTCAGTGGTAGAGCATCGGACGCGTTATTCGAAGGTCGCAGGTTCGGATCCTGCCGGTGGCAAGTTATCTTTTCGTCCACTTTCCTTTATTCACATTTACATTACAATTACTTCTTATAGCTTCCCCTATACTTTCCTTGGCATCTTTGTCTGTTAGTTCTCATTAATAATGTGTTTAACAAAGCAAACGAGCCCTTAAGTTTATAATTCTGTCCTTTATATATATATATATATATATAGGTTTCAAGAGAATATTCCTGGCTAACTGGTTAAAATATATATGTTTTTCACTGTGACTTTCTTTCATATATATATATATATATATATATATATATATATGCAGATATATATATATGTATGTATATATATATGTATATATATATAATATAGGATTCTTTGAACGTCATTCACGCTGAACCCGACGTACTGTACGCAAGGAGGGGACGACGAAACTTTCATGAAAGCGTCTTTAGTGACCGTTTTTGGCTGGTGGACCAGCCGAAAACGCCACAAAAAAAAAAAACGCCGCATGTGTTATGCATGTAATAGTATTAAAAGCAACACTTTTTATACATTGCCCGTACAAGTTTGTGAATGAATATAATATGTCGGAGGCGGCCTCCCCACTAGCTTCGCACGAATAATTACGCTCTTTTTTATTGTAGGTAGCAGTGACTGCACCTTTCCTTTTCCGTAATTAGTATTACACTCTTTTGCGCATATTCAGGTTTCCGTATCCGATATTTTCTCTTTTCTCTTTCTCTTTCCGTATCCGATATTTTCTCCTAGTAAGAGTGTTTGTGTGACATTGTTAGTATTACTATTATTAGATTATTATTATTTTTACCTTCTCAACCACAAGTTTTATCTTTTTTTATTTTTAAGTAAGAATTTGTGGTATTAGGGGCGTAGTACATTTTTATCCTCATTATATTTGTATTTGCGAAATTGCTTGGAGGCTCTCCGGCCCCTCCAAGTACATACGCCTCAGCAAGCGCTGTAAGAACAAATTTTCTTTGAAAAAATGTGGGTCATTATAAGGTTAAACTACCCCGCATTGTTTACATGGGCATTGGTCATTAGTTGTTTATGATTGGTCGAAATTTTCGCGGTCATGTACACACCATCTGCTCGTAACACGATGCAACAAATGACCCCAATGTGATCTATCGCGTAATGACTACTCATGCATGAATACATAAAAAAAATTACACCATCTCCCGCTAAAGGGAACCATGTGTAGATGTGAAGCAGCGGGCGCTAACGCTTACACTGGCGGCGGCGTTGACGCTGGCGCTCATCGCAGCGTTGCGCAGGAGAGAAAACTGGGGAGGCGCAAAGCACGCAATGATGGAGCGGTGTTTCCTACTGGAACATGCCAATCGCTGCTAATGGGCAATGAGAGACAGAAGACTCCGACTGGACACACAGACCCGCAGTCCGCTTTTAGTTAACGCGCACGCTGCGAATTTTTATTGTTCAACAACGCACAGGAGAAATCTCCCACCGGCACCACCTTGCAGGTCAAGATCCACTGCCATATATACGGGGTGGCCAGTGAACGGTTGTGCAGCGCGAGCAGTCTGGTGTAATTTTTCAACCAAGAAAAACTCGCTAGCAGACGCTGCCTGCGTCGGCGTCGCGAGGCGAGAGAGGGGGGGAGCGTAGGATAGGAGAGAGAGGGGGGGACGCGCATGCGCAGTGGGGAGTGTGGACGCCGCGGGCAGGGATGTCTAGACGAGAGAGGTCAGGGAATAAGGCAGTGGACTCGAGTACATCGGGAAGGCCAACTTTCCTGCTTCTCCTGCAACTTGATCTACCAGACCAGGGAAATGGTCAAGGTCCACGGCTTTCTGGACTGAAGAGACTGAATTGACAGCCGGGCTGGTTGGTCTTGGTAACCTCGAAAGTGGGGGGGGGGCTCCGCCTCCCTAACTTTTTCTCAGTGGGGGAGCTAGCGCCCCCCTGGCCCCCCCCCCCGGCAGATACGCATATGCCTTGCTATACTGTACTATAGACCCTTTTCACGAAGGCCCGCCGCCAGGGCGCGCCAGCATGCCACAAACAGAAAGCGCTCCCGAGAAACTTCTGGCGGCCTTGCCCGCTGCATGTTTTAGATGTGAAGCATCTTATGGCGAAGCCTAATCCGGTGGTGGTGGTGGTGTGCCGCGTTGCCTCCCTTACTGCGCATGCGCAACCCCTTAAAAAAATTAAAATAAAAAAAACCTCCTCTCCCCCTCTCTCTCCTCTGGGCATCCCTCCCCGCGGCAACCACACCATCACTGCGCCTCCCCTCCTATGCTCCCCCTCTCTCCTTTAGGCATCCCTGCCCGCGGCTTCCACACTCCCACTGCGCATGCGCGTTCCCCTCTCTCTCTCTCCTCTCCTACGCTCCCCCCTCTCTCCTGTAGGCATCCCTGCTCCCGGCGTCCACACTCCCACTGCGCATGCGCGTCACCCCTCTCTCTCCTTTCCTACGCTCCCCCCCTCTCGCGACGCCGACGCAGGCAGCGTCTGCTAGCGAGTTTCTTGGTTAAAAAAACCGACTGCTCGCGCTGCACAACCGTTCACTGGCCACCCCGTATATATGGCAGTGTATCTTGACCTGCAAGGTGGTGCCGGTCGGAGATTTCTCCTGTGCGCTGTTGAACAATAAAAATTCGCAGCGTGCGCGTTAACTAAAAGCGGACTGCTGGTCTCTCTGTCCAGTCGGAGTCTTCTGTCTCTCATTGCCCATTAGCAGCGATTGGCATGTTCCAGTAGGAAACACCGCTCCATTACTGCGTGCTTTGCGCCTCCCCAGTTTTCTATTCTGCGCAACGCCGCGATGAGCGCCAGTGTCAACGCCGCCGCCAGTGTAAGCGTTAGCGCCCGCTGCTTCACATCTACACATGGTTCCCTTTAGCGGGAGATGGTGTAATTTTTTTTCTTGGGGCGGTTGGCGTTTCATGTTTGCTGCTCGTCGAGAAATGCTTTCCGCACTTGGACAAATGCAACGAGAGCCATGCTGCGTTGCGCCTGGATGCAGCCGACGGTCTGACACCAATCTCCTTTCGCAAGTTCGAACATTTAGGTTTCCCAGCGAAAGCGAAAGACAGAGCGCTTGGATTGCGGCCGTGCGAAGAGATAACTGGGTGCCTACGAAGAGCTCCCAGATTTGTTCGGCTCATTTCATCCAAGGTGAGCATTTTTGTCACTCACCGCGCATTTTAGAAGAGAAAACTATGCCGTCTCGTCTGCTGCGAAAATTGTCCACAAAACCGTCGATGCTAAGAGCGCAGCGCGGACCGCTGGGCATGTTTACGCGTGCTTCGTACCTCCATCGGACGCAAGCGATGTGCCACAATTTTTGAAGCTGCTGCTAAGATTTGTAGCGATGCGAGAGTAGGGTATTGTTGCTAGTGAGGCGATAATGTTGTGCTGAATGCCGGTGCCACAAGGCCTCTGTCGACCGAGCCCGATCCAGATAAGCATCCTCGACTGTGCTCTACTCCTTTCCGTAGCTTTCGCAATGGAACCAATCTGAGCTTAAAGATTTGATTACCATCAAAAGTACGCCGAGTGACAACCGTATCACATGCTTAACACATTGAGAGCTGGCTGCGAAGGTTGGAGGGATGTGAACTTTTTTGGCGCTGTGTATCTTTAGCATTTCACTTCTCACACCTCCTTGGTGCGACTTACACCTGCCGACATAGTTATTTACATAAGTAATTCTGGCGAAGTAGTTCCTTTGAATATTACCGAAGTGTGTTGAGGGGGTAGCTTCATATTGTTCAAGTTAAAATGTGGTAAGTGGAGTAACAAAAAAAAAAACCGCGGTGGGCAGAAACGTGACACAGCACACACTGTGTGTTGCGTTTTCTACTCTGCGCCTACCGCCTTTTTTTTCTATTTTTTGCCGCACTTATCCGCCTTTAATTATTAGCTCTTCCAACTTTCTGTTCCCAGCTAAACGTTAAACACTGCGCTCGTCCCTGCATGTTTTATCATAGCTGACGGTTTCATCTTACAGGTGAGCCATCATCTGACCCTACCCATCCAGACTATGTGCCAACTTTATTTCCATACCGCAACCAAGGACAACATGGATCAGAAGCTTCAGCGGTAGAAGTGTGGCCAGAAAAAGGCGCACTGTGCAAGACAGCAGACATGAAATTGAGCAAAAGTACACCGGTGCAACTGTGTGAACCTACAAGTGAACCTTCAACATTCGTCAGTAACAGACCAGAATATTGGCCCCGAGGATCACACTAAACACACATGTGGGAGTGCCACAGAGACAACACTAACTATGGCTGAACATCTCTACTCTTTGGAAAATGCAGCATTGAAAGATAAAGTTGCTTTTCTGGAAGAACAGCTGGCATCTGCGAAACAACTTGAGATGCAGAATAAGCCAGTTCCGCTTCAGAATATAACCACGGACTTAGTTATGAAGTCACAAAAATCTATGAAATTCCGCGCAGATGTAGTGTCTACAGAAATGTTTGCTGCATTGCTGCAACTAATTCTGTCTGTTTGGAGCCCGTCAACACAAACAGCCCTGGATCCCAGCAGCAGTTCGTTTTACTGCTAATAAGACTGCGTCTGGCACTTCTCATAGATGACCTTGCGCATCGATTCGGTATTTGTGTAAGTTCAGTTAGCAGGATTTTTCATTCGTGGCTTGACGTCATGGCCGAGAACTTTAGGTAAGTTTTTAATTTGGCCATCACGTCAAACAGTGAAATCCAGGTGACCTAAAGCATTCCAAGATCCTTTGTTCAAGAATGTTAGGGGCATCATTGAGCGCACTGAAATATTCATTGAAAGACCCACTTCCATGACAGCTAGGAGTCAGACATACTCCAGTTACAAACACCACAACACTGTCAAACTCCTAGTAGTTATTTCCCCATTGGGATCAATAACATATGTTTCTGAAGCATGGGGTGGGAGAGTCTCAGACAAGGAGCTAACACAACACAGTGGATTGCTTGAAGTTGTAGAAGGAGACGTGTTCCTCGTGGACAGAGGCTTCAGGTGCGAAGAGGTCGTTTGGTGCCCGAGGTGCGAGCCTCCTGATGCCTTCACTGACGAAGAAGCGAGCTCTACTTCCTGGTGCAGAGGGTCACCATGTCAAGAAAACTTTCTAGTGTTCGTATACATGTTGAGCGATCAATCCAGAGGCTGAAAGCATTCAGACTATTCCACATGATCCTCCCTGTGAGCTTTGTATAGAGAGCTGGGGATGTAGGTTATGCCACTATAGACAAGTTGGCAATTGTGTGTTGTGGTCTAGTTAATCTTCAGACACCTATCATCAACGCAGTCCACAAGGACCCGGCTGTACATGATGAATTTAAAGATATGCTGTGTGTTTTAGGGCAAAATAGACAGTGAAGCAGTCAGTCGTGTTCAAAGCATGTTTATTCAAAGATCACTGCTTTTACTACGGGGTCTCTTCTGGCATGAACTCGTTAACACATCACTGCATAACACAAGTTTTGATAAGAAAAAAAAAACCAATGCTTTTTCTAAGGTATGTTTTCACTGTTCTAGATTTGGTACACTCCCATTAGCCTGGCCCTCGTACCACTTGACATTCACTGCATGTCCATGAATTTGGAGTACGTTTAAGTTTAACACATTTTAAGTGAAAGTTTGCTGTACACAGTGAACATTGAACAATGCGGCCCAATTTGGTACCGTGACATTAACATATTTTTTTCGCACACTCTATTTGCTTCAGAATTTGTTTAGTCTGCAGTTCAGGAAAAACATTGGGGGAAAAAAAAGCTTGCCGCTTTAGGTTCTGCAAGTGACCAAAATGATTTGTTCAAAGCTGATAAGCTCAATTGCAAGGGAAACCCCTGTAAACACTAAAAAGTAGGCACGGTGGAGCTTTGTGGCAGCCATTTGGGCTTGTACTTGGGTGTAATAGGCATGATCTTGTTTTAACTGCAAATTAGGTATTTAAATATTGCAGATGCTTTGATGCATCTTTGAAGGAAGCACCTTTTAGGGATGCAGGGCACCTAATCTCTACCACAGATTTCCCACAACATTCACAGGAGGCGATTTCATCAGGGGACGCAGCGAGAAAAGGAAGTGTTTCGATCACTAAAGAGACCGCATTCAGTTAACTGAAAGCCTTTGTGCTTTTTCGCCTCCTCTAATACAAATGCCGCTTTAGCTTCTGGCTCCATTGAAACACCCCAAGTGATGCTCGAGACCCGAGCTGTCTTTACGTAACCCATAATTTTCAGCCACAATGCCAGTGATGCCACTTTGACAAACTAGCACACGATGTAAAAGTGAGGCCGTAATTCTGCCTTTCCGTTCGTGAATCCATCGAGCTGTTCGTGACTGCCCACGGGTCGACCGCTCAATTTCTGCGCAGCATTCCTTGCTTAGCTGAACATTTGCTTGCACTGTTTAAGTCGGCATTTCCATAAATGTCCCCCAATTGCTGACAATGACGAACAGTGCTGGTCTGTAGCTCTCCTTTCTTCTGCTGCAGTTTCCGGAGAAGAATCAGTGCCCTCACTCTCCCTTGTGCAGCTCAACACAAGTGTGCTGGGGGGCTAGTGTCTGTGAATGAGGCAAATAAAAAAAGCGTTCAATGATGTTGCCTGCGAGGCCGGACACACTTCATTTAAGCATGCATTATTTGTTAGAGAAAAAAGGGAATGAAGGAGACGTGAATGACCCGATTCTAGCTTTCCAAAGCTTGACCAAGCCAAAAAAGTCGTCACTGTGCACTGAGTTTTTTTTGTTTCCTCTCCAAAATAATGCTGAATTAAATATGTAGTCTATGATGTAAAATCTGAATGCTTGTGTACTGTTTGAAGTTTCACCAGGATTAAAGACTTTTGAATTACCTTGACCTGCTTCAGGACGGTGTGCACCTGATCGGAGCTCCATGTCGGGATAGGCGATTGTTGCCTTCGGACAGGTTCAGGAACTTGTTGTCCAGGCTTTGGCTTGAAAAATTGTATTTCGCTGACTAGTGCCCCCCTGAAAAGACATATTATTGCTATTTTATGAAAGGACAATATCATGCAGGAATAAAACAAGAAGTACGAGGGAAGTCGGTGTAAGTAGCATATACAAAAAATCCCCATAGTTGAAGAAAAGCCCGCCTTGGTCCAGGACTCGAACCCAGGATCGACGACTTTCCAGGGCGGTTGCTCTACCAAGAAAGCTAATTAAGCTGCTAGCAGATAACTGCATGAGGACAGTTTCATTCACAGCTTGAAGCCCAGGGGCACTTATTTTGCTGTTTCCTAATATTTGAAATGACTAACATGCATACATTTGTTAAAACCTCACCATAGATTTCTTTCACACTTTAGACCACCTGCACGCTGCCTCTGTTGGGGAAGGGTCGCTGAGCCCATATTTTATGGCTGCTTCTATGTTGAATAACAGGGCAGCCACGTGTGAGCAGCATTTTCCAAGTCTGAAAAAAAAAGGTAGGCAGGCACACATTTTTGCGTTAGCAAGCACTCTTGAATAAACAAATGTTTAACCACGGTGACTTGCACCACAAACTCGGTACTGAACATTGAGTCCACCACACATGAAGTCTACATTAGCTAGCTTGTTTAGAAATAAAAACTAGAATTCAGTTAATTTCACTCATTCTCGCGACAACGAAGTGTTTGCACAGTTTTAATTGAACTAAAAACATAATTATTACTGAAGTATTATATACCGAAACGGCGATACAATAAGTCTTGGGATTTATGAGCCAAAATCGCGAGATGATGATGAGGCACTCAGTAGACGGGCACTTAAGATTACTTTGTTCATCCTTGGATCTTAGATAACGCGCGTCTTAATATCAGCATTTTTTTTTTTCATATTGCTGTCACCGAAAGGCACCCGCCGTGGGCTGTAATGAAACCCGCATCTTGTTTAAGAATTAATCGCAAAGCCGCCAAGCTTCCGCGGTCGATCATCGGCACGTGAGAATGGGGTAATGTGAATCGCGCTGTCGAGTAGACAGCAAATTGTACTTACCCAGCCATGCACGTGCAATGAGCGCTGACAACAGTGCCGTCGTCTTCGACGATGCACCACGGCCGGTATGCTTTCGAGAGCTGCTGGCCAGCCTCCACAGATGCAGTTAACAGGACGACGCCGACTCCGCGCTTGCCTGCCGTGAACGACATCACACGTTGGACTTCCCCACTCAGGAACGAATTGTAAGCGTCGCTCAGTTTGTGGTTCTTGAATTGTTCCTTGGTGTACAAACAAACACCCTCCACTAAATACACGAAAATATCCGCTGCTGTGACAGGCGAAAGTTTCTCGGGCCTGACGAAACACAAAATTGCACTACATCTTCATTCAGCGGGTCCGGCAGCTGTTGGCCCTCGTAGCATAGCTTTTCTTGGTAGCGATGCTGCGCGGTCGTGTCGAGGCCCTTGAAATATTCACTTGTCATGGTTGTCAAGCAGTGCTCAAGTGCAAACGATAACGCACACTACGAAGAAAACATCAGCAGTGCGGTGCATGCCGCGCGCTTGCACGGGAGTCCTCGCTTGAGACGGGAGCCAGTCAGGCGGAAGTCGTTTAACCGGAAGCGTCGGGGGGAACACCAATAGGACGCGCGCGTGGCTTGTTTGCAAACATGAAAAGGGTCTATGCAACACTATGCAATGCTTTACCATTGCTACTGCTCCTTTCCCTCCTCCTCACCCTCACTTCCCTTTCGCACCCCTTGCTATACTATACTATGCATGGTTTATGCTTGCTCACTTTTAGGGGCGAAGCTCCCAAGGGTGTGGGTCTGTCCCTCCTCTGTAGTTGTCGTAGTAGTAGTAGTAGTAGGTAGGTAGGTAGGTAGGTAGGTAGGTAGATAGCCACGTGTAGTGGAATGTACCCACTCCACGTGATAAAGATGACGACGCAGTATAATGGAATGTACCCACAACACGTGATGACGATGACGCTGATGACCATGAAGTATAAGCGCGTTCCAGACCGCACATTCTCTTTCTGCCATGGATGAAAATGATCGAGCTTCGCCCACTCATCATCATTCACTTCGTGGATATGGCGTGATTTTTTTTTTCTTGGTTTTGTTCCGCCTGTCTCTTTATCTCCTCTCCCTCTCTCTGTCCGTCTATATATTTCGGTCTTTCTATTTTTTCGCTCTGTCTTAGTATCTCTTTCGTTCTCTCGGCTCCTCTCTTTATTTCCGTTCTCTCTACTTCTATCATTCTCTTTTTTATATCTTCCGTTTTCTCTCTCTCTGCGTGAGCTGGTTGTCTCTGCCATCAAAGTTACTGCATTTCACGGCGGACAAAATCGCCGCACGTGCTCTGGCAGCGAAGCAGAAGATAGAGAAGAGGGCGAACAGAGTGCGTGCCGGTTCATAATGATGATGTAAAAATGTGTAAAAATGAGTAACAAATAGCACCTCGTTAACTCTTATTTTAGGAGAAACATCGTTAAATCGGGTATAGTGCGACGCGCTCTTGTTTTTTTTCTTATAGACGTCAGACTCTGCGCAGGTGGCGCTGCGAAAAACGCCGCCACGAGCGCTCTTATTGCCGCCCTCGCCATAACTGGGTAGTGCAAAAAGAGCCGTCCGCAAGTGAATGTGCATAAGCCACTATAGAACCCCCCCCCCCCCCCCCCCCCGTCCTCCTTCGTTGGTGTTGAGGCGCGGTTTCCTGAAACGTAAGGACATGGAAAGATTCTTCCGTCAATCCACCCTCGCTTCAGAAAAGTAGGAAGCTCATCAAAACGAAGTGCTGGTACAATGCAAAATATATTTCAGATATTTCGGCGTGCTGCAACTCCCAAGAGCAAGCGAGCATGACATGACATGGAGTTCGAGGCAAGCACTCCGATGTGCGTTCTGTAACGCCTAAATGCGTTAAATTTGGGCATACAAATATTGTCAAAGCGATGAAGTACATACACGAGCAATGTACCTTACGCTCAGTGGTACGAAGCTCGCTTTATCAGGCACGAATGGTCCCGGCGATTTTCGCCTTTGCAGTTGCATTCTGCATCCATCTCTCACTTGCTGTGCGTTGTACTGTTTTATTACGCATCCTCGAATGTTCCATCGACGGTTGTTTTCCGTTTGTATATACTGCAAATGGGGATACGTGCGTGTCCATTTTCTTGGTGTACAACGAAAGGCGAAACCATGGCCTCTGAGATAGCTCCGGCAATCGCGGAGACCACGGGCAAGAAGAACCTGATAGGGGTCACGACGAACATTCTGCGATTTACTTGTATGACGCACGTGTTAGCATTTGCTAGTTAAAGCCGGAACTTTGAGCCTTCAAAGGGTAATTGCGCGATGTGGTGACGACCAGTTCAGATTATGGGTGGTCGCGGAGTGCGCGATGTTTATCGCGCGCGTCACCAGTCTGCATTTAACTGTTGCACGGCACGCACCGCGGTCAGAGGCTCTGCTGAGATTCATAGTCAAGGTTATACTACAGTTTTCCGTCAAGGCTACTCAAAACGATATCAGGAGACCTACATTATCACACTTTCTTATGAGACCGGCTGTGGAGAACGTAATTCGCTTACCCAACACGTTCGCAACCGCGTATCCAGTGCTCTCGCCGGTCTGCTTCGTGCGACAGCTACGGAAATCGGTAAAAGTGAAGTCCTTTACGTCCGTGGCAATTGACAACGCAAAAGTAAGGTCGACTAAGACCTTTCTTCGTAGCGCGCGAAGCTGTTGCGTCTGCTCTTTTTCGCCATCGTTCGGGCGAGTGATCCAACAAGCACTTCGTGGCGGTTCGGTTGCGCGTCCGACTAGCGGAGAGAAATTCGTAGCTTGCCGAGGTAGCTCGCTGTGAAACGTGCAGCTTTTTGAAGCCTTGCTCATATCTGAGGGCGTGTGACGGCCGATGTCCAGACACATTTGTCGTCTGCGTATATGGATATCGCGAATCGTACATGGCAGGTATTTCATGATTTTAACCAGGGCGAAATTGAATAGAGTGGGGCTTAGAACTCCACCTTGGGGAACGCCCCGGCTGGTATAGTGTCTTGTGGTTGGGCCGTCGTCGGTTGACTCCAAGAAAGATCTTGCTGTCAAGTAGCTAGTGATGCATGGAAAAACTCGACCACCCAGGCCAACCATCTCACGGGCATCGAGAATGGCCTCGTGTAGGACGTTATCATATGCGCCTTTTACGTCTAGGAACAAGGCTGCAGACAAACGCTTGCGTGATTTCTGCTGTAGGACCTATGTAACGAGATCAATAACATTATCGTTATCTGTAACAATATACACTGGTTCAGTACCTCGGTCGGAAAGTGCCCACTCCTTCATCACCTTTTTGAGAAATACCACCAAGTTACCGGCTGGGTGAGCGCCTGCCATTTCTGTACATGCCATTGCGTTCACACGCTGTTAAAATGAGCTGTCCATAACGTGGCATGTTACCGACAAGTAGCTTTTTCATCGTTGGGTAGCGCACTAATTGACAAAAGACAAAAAAAGAAGTGGACAGGACAAGTGTAAGTAGCTTTCATTAGTGCGCGATGTCCAACCGTCCATCGTTGTTGAAATGACCTCTACTCCACTGTCAATCATCGCCGGAAGGTTGCCCATCAAGCTCCGCTTCTTGGAAGTGTAGAGCTCAGGTATATTGTCCTCGAAAACGTTGTCCGCGACGGCACGACGTACTCGGGTATAGTTGAGTTCAGAATGGCCAGGAAGCCCGGCTCCTCAACCACATTGTAGGAATGCATCCCGCGCACTACGAATCCGGCAATAGCCTTCGTCATTTTGTGCGCCTCTGCAGCTGTACACCTGTTTGGGCTTACAACGGTCAGCTACCGAAGGCCGTACCACAGTAGGCTTAGCGACCGCAGCACACTTCGTTCTTTCCCGCGCACAACGTTCCTTTTCGGGTGCCTCGATTTGAGACATTGTGCTTGTTGAGACATTGCACAAAAAACTTCCATGTTGGGTTCGCGCCCTTTACTGCTGTGGCCATGTCGGCGTCGGCCCATGTCACTCGCTTGTTGTAGTGCTTGTAGTCGAGGTCACGGACAGAGAAAGAAAGAAGGGAGCGTTGCGCAATGCAATTGAAGCGTCTGTCTAACACGTGATTAAGACGTCAGAAGCGCAAAGATTGCGTGATATTGACTCAAACGCTCATTGGGCCGACGCGGCTACGTGACGTAATGCTCGCTCCTTTCTTCACGCGAATAACGTGCTACACGAACAGCCTTCAAAATTTGTATTGCAAACATGGTGTTTATGACGTAATCGGTTATAAATTGTTTTTATAGCTCACAAAAGTTTGTTTCCGCACTCGCGTTGGCTTTTGACTGATAATCGTCGTTATTATTCGGTGGAGATCGTGCAGTGCGCCGAGGGGGCTCGTCGCGCTGGTTGTGGTGCATGCGCTTTCTTCTACGCTTACAACGGACACTGTCAAACGAATATAATACGTCGATTACATTTTTGTAGATGACCTCGTTCTCAGCGATCCGTCTACTGGATTGTCCCCGAGCGCGCCAATACGTTGCGATGTTGAGGGGTTCGTTGAGCAGGGGTAATTTTCTTCGACGATTGCTTTCGGGGGCACTTTCGCAGGTGTTCGACCGTCTACGAGCCACGGTGGTCCAGTATCATGCCAACAGTGCTACACTATCGCTCGGAAACGCCGACGCATCCGGTGACAATCTCGCGATGGTATCGCCAAAAGTAAATGCTTGCAAGGCGTCGGACTTGTTAGCACTACATTTTGTGCTGCTACCCGAGTAAGAGAGTAAACGTACCACATAACATGCTACGGGTTTTACAGGTGTAAGCATTGAAATAAACTTCTGTACCACTCAATATGTGTTCTTTGTTCCCGTTTTCGGATTTTCCGTTTCCCGGCCAGCTCTTACGTTCATTCTTAAATGGGTCATGAATCACCCCTAGCGCTTGGCGTGAAAAACACCGTGGAATGAGTCGAACACCTCCCAGAAATACGTAGCCGAAAATTTTTTTTCCAAAAGCTAAAGTAGCACCGGAGATACAGCGATCGCAATATTTCTCCCCCCCTCAACTCGCTTCACTCCGCAGGAGAAGGCAGCGTCGTTCGCGGCCCCAGCCCAGCGCATTACGTCACCTCGTTTCAATGTTGTGCGGTTTCCTTTCCGCGTAACATGGCGGTGCTGACTGCTGCTGCTGGCAACTCATAGCTGCCGTTTTGTTCTGGAAGCGAGCGCGCGACTACTAGTTTGCTGTTGACGGGCCAGCGTTTCTTTTTCTTCAGTTTGAAACAATGCCTGCGCAACAGCGCTGTAAACTTCTCAAGCTGACTACGAAGGTTATCAAGGAACGCGTTTCACGAGGAAGTACCTCTCCCCGAAATTGTATCAAGTTTTCCTCGGTTTACTAGGAAATAAGCAGTGAGGTATGATGGGGAATCGCCTGGATTTTTCTTAGCTCCCCTACAAAATGAACTCGAAGGGCAGGCTTAGCGTAATCCTTCGCTGTCACCATATGTTGGCAATATAGGTGGCTACATTGCAGGAGCTTTCTGTGTCTCATTCTGCGGCGGCGGATCCCCTGTGCGAGGTGCCACTGTTGTAGCATCAACAGCATCGGCGTCGCATAAATCGGCAGATACGCGCACGTTTCCTCACGAGCGCAGGTGCCACGATGCATGCGCTCATTACGCGCTACCCTATTGGAAAGCCCAGCGGTGCTGTCCCAGTGCCATACAAAATTATTTGACCAGTGTGGCGCAGGGTACTGGGAGGCTGGCACACTGCTGAAGCTTGACGCTGGCGCGCAGCACGCCCGTTTCAGGGCCGAAATCGGGCTTTTAAATTGCTTTTCAAAATTCTGGTAAGGACCAGATCGGAACGGATTTATATGCGAGTGCGTTAAGAAAAACTGACGTCGACTCGACGAATGCAAATAATAAATATCAGTGCCCCAGCAGGATCGAACCCAAGCAGTCTGCGTGGCAATCAAGTATTCTACCACAGAGCCACGCCAGGTCTCGGAACTGCTTTGGAAAAGGACCCTCTGCAGGCGTAATGTTAGGTGAAACCTATATTGTGGTTGTAGTGCTGGCTATCTAACTTTATAAACATTACATGTGTACTCCTTTGAGGCAGGCGTCATGGCGGGTTAACGTCAATTGTATACTTAAGCGCGATCCACTGCAGGTTGGTCCACCATGCGCTATCCAGGGCTACCATCCTCGCAAGCACAAGTGCTACATATCAGGCTTACCGCTTCTGGTGTTGGTAATACACCCATGTTTCTGTCGGCATCGTTATGCAACTGTAAACAACTGGTTATAAAACATATGCGACTGATCAACATATGTCTGTGCATATAACATTTGTACATATGTTTAACGTCATTTCGTAACGTTT
Source organism: Rhipicephalus appendiculatus (assembly GCA_030522465.1). NCBI lineage: Eukaryota > Metazoa > Arthropoda > Arachnida > Ixodida > Ixodidae > Rhipicephalus > Rhipicephalus appendiculatus. The sequence goes on from JALIZH010010140.1 coordinate 17,956, forward strand.
CGCTCAATAAAAAAATTTACAACCTAGTCACCTGGCATCCGCATGCTTCGCATAACATTGATTCCCATGATACTTGGGATCTGCCTAATTTTTTTTTGAAACTACATAACTACGTAATGATTGTCGTGGTCGCTGCTAGTGCGCCCCAGTGCGTTACTTACTGGTGGCGCCATCTGCCCTTTCGTTACGTCACCTTTATGTTAATAAAGTTCAGTCTTCGTTCTGGTCACGAGCTGACTGGTCGTCTCTTATCTCGCTCCCGGCTCGCGCCTCGTTACGCCTACCCGTCGATGTACGCCCCGTCCCGACATGGTGTCAGAAGTGGTGGCAGCTGAAATACCTGCATAGATAAACTACTGCGCATTCCGGAGCAACGCGGAAATGGCCCAGGACGAAACCAAAACGGCGCCTCCTGCCGAATGGGTCAGCGTCTCTCTCCGACAGCCGGAACCCTTCGACTTTTCCAACGCAGCTAAGTTGGCCCTCTTGGAAGACGCGTTATGGAGATTATGCTGCAGTGTCAGGAATACAGCGAACCGCGTCCGACGTGCAAGTACGTTCTCTTTTATACTGCATGGGACCAGAAGCGCGTCCATTACTGGAAACGTCTTCTCTCGACGAACCATCGGCGCGTTCCTACGACATTGTGGTCGCGCGCTTCACGGAACACTTCGTCCACCTGGTCAACGAACTGTACGAGTCGTCTCGCTTCCACAAACGGACGCAACTACCGGGTGAAAGTGTAGACGCATACTACGCGGAATTATGCCGGCTCGTCAAACTCTGCAATTACCCCTCTGCACTCGCCGAAGAGAGATTCGTCCGCGACCGGTTCGTGGTAGGCCTAAGGGATACCCGTCTCTCAGAACAACTTTGCCGAAGTCCGAAGCTCTCACTGAAAGACGCCTGGGTACAAGCCCGCCAAGCCGAGGACGCCGAGAAGGAAAAGGTGGCTCAAGCGACCTACGCTAAATCGTCGCATGTCGAGATTCACACTACTCGGCGTTCCAAAGCAAATCCTCGCGACACGCCCATCGATAGCCGTCAAGACGCTTGTTCTTTCTGTGGACGCTCGCCCCCACCCGCGGTCCGAATGCCCTGCACGACACTCGCTCTGCAATAACTGCCGTAAACGCGGACATTTCGCAGAGGTTTGCCGCTCACGCAAGTCGCAAGGCAAGCGAAACAAGCTTGCATCCATCCATCTGCCGACCCTCGAGTCGCCAGCAAACGCGACGTACATCGACGTCACGGTAGGACAACTACACGACTTCGTTCAAAGTGGACTCGGGAGCAGAGGTTTCAGCAGTGCCACATGACTTTGCCAACCTGCCTTCGAAGCTCGATCGCGTGGATAACCAGCTAACCGGCCCAGGGAACCAGCCGCTGCGAGTACTTGGCTCTTATACTGCGCAACTCAATCTGGCAAGGCAAGACATGCGCTCAACGCCTCTACGTCGTCCAGTCGCTCACCGTACCGTTATTGGGTTTCGCAGCCTTACAAGCACTCCAAGTAGTGAAGTTCCTCGGCGGCGTTGACACTACCGATGCTCAAACGTCTCAACCAGAGCTTCCATGCAAGCTTGTTTACCGGGCTCGGGACCTTAAAGGAAGAGTACAGTATTCGACTGAAATCCGGATGCAGTGCCCTTCTCGCTAAGTGCTCCTCGACGCATTCCAATTCCGTTACAAGCAGAAGTCAAAAGTCAGCTCGATAAGACACCCCTACCTGGAACTCCATGGGAAGTGTTGGGCATGGACCTCCGCCATTGCAACGGACAGACTTTCTTAGTAGTCGTGGACTACTACTCGCGATACCCGGAAGTAGTGACGCTCAGACGCACAACAGCAGGAGCATAGGTCGGCGAACTCACTCATGAGTCGACTCACTCGGACTCACTCAGACTCAGATCGAACCGTGAGTCTGAGTCTGTGTGAGTCCGGGTGAGTAATTTTATGATGAGTTTGAGTCCGAGTGAGTCAGGTTGATGAAAATTTTCGTTAGTGTGAGTCTGAGTGAGTTCGGCTCAGGAAAATTTTGGTGAGTTTGAGTCCGAGTGAGTCCAAAGAGCACGATATATTTTTTGAGTGAGTCTGAGTGAGTTCCACTTTTTTTTGCCGACCTATGGTCCAATCTAGTCATCTTCAGCCTTATCTGGATTCATGTTTATAGTGATGTCTACTTTCAACGTGTTCCAAAGCAGTGTCGTTCGTGCTTTTCAATATTTATTGATCAGAGGCACAAATTTCGTAAGGGGTGCCTTGACCCCCCACCCCCTTTACCAACTCTTCAAAGGAAGTTATCGATAAATATATCTTATGTAGTCACGCATTTCAAGAAAAGTGACCTTACTGGTTTGCGAGCACTCATAACTCATATTCGAAGGTACTCTATCAAAAGACGCCAAGAATAGCACCAATTACGTGAGATATTCATGTTAAAGAGCGTTGACACCATGGTTAAAAAGACTAATTCAAGGCCAACAGACTCATGAGTCGACTCACTCGGACTCAATCAGACTCAGATCAAGCCGTGAGTCTGAGTCCGAGTGAGTCCGGGTGAGTTATGTTTAGGTGAGTTTGAGTCCGAGTGGGTTTGGTTGTAGAGAATTTTGGTGAGTGTGAGTCCGAGTGAGTCTGGCTCAGGAAAATTTTGGTGAGTCTGAGTCCGAGTGAGCCCTAAGCTCAAAATATATTTCATGACTGATTCTGAGTGAGCTCCACAAGTTTTGCCGACCTATGAGCAGGAGTGATCACAGAGATCCTCAAGAGCTTGTTTGCCCGACACGGCATTCCCAGGATCGTCAGATCCGACAATGGTCCACCATTTTCGTTCGCACGAGATGGCTGCATTCGCATGGTCGTATGGGTTTCAACTCGTAACAAGCAGTCCTCACTATCCTCAGTCCAATGGGGAAGCGGAGAGAATGGTGCAAACGGTCCAAGAACCTGTTCTTAAAAGCCACTGACCCCTATCTCGCTCTCCTAGATTATCGAGACACGCCAGGCGTCAGCGGATACTCTCCTGCACAACTACTGATGGGAAGGCAGTTGAGGACAAGGCTACCTAAGACTGAAGAATTGCTTCAACCAGTGTGGTCGGCGGCCAGAGCAAGTAGCCGAAAGAGATGAAGTTAACAAAAAGCGTCACGAAAAGGATTTCAATGATCGTCATCGCGCTCGACCTTTGCCACACCTAGAACCGGGGAACAGAGTTTGGATACGCCCACATGATTTACGGGCAACAGTACTCAGCCAGGCTCAGCGGCCCAAGGTCCGTACGTCGTAGAGACAGACGAGGGTACAGTGCTTCAACGTAATAGCCGTCACCTTGTGCCGTTCGACAGCACGAAAATTGGACACTTTGTACATTCCAAAGTGTGTTCGGCGAAAGCGTGTGGCCATTCCAATGACTATGCCATGTCTTTTATCTTTTACACTCTCAGTGGGATAACACACAAACCGCAATGTGTGTGCGTTTTCTTTTTTAATTTTTTTACCGCGAATCGCAGCGAGACGCGAGGCAGACGGACGGACGGACGACAGACGGAAGGACGAACAGACAGACGGACGGACGGGCCGACAGACGGACGGACACCGGACGGACAGACGGACGGACACCGGACGGACGGACGGCGGACGGACACCGGACGGACGTGAGCATGAGACATTAAAGGCTTTCGCCTTAATACCCCGAGTGTGACTGAACACCTTTCCGCGCAAGAAAGTGAAACTAGTGTTGTGGACCCTAGCGACCATACTGTCGAACAGGCCAGCGAGCAACGAGACGCTGACGGTGGTGATCCCGTGGTTCGTACAAGAAGCGGTCGTCGGGTTGTTCCACCAGACCGTTTGAACTTGTAGTATGTGCGTTGTGCCCGTCACTCCGTAAGGAGGGAGATGTCGTGGTTGCTACTAGTGCGCCCCAGTGCGTGACTTACTGGTGGCGCCATCTGCCCTTTCGTTACGTCACCTTTATGTTAATGAAGTTGAGTCTTCGTTCTGGTCACGAGCTGGCTGGTCGTCTCTTATCTCGCTCCCGGCTTGCGTCTTGCTACGCCTACCCGTCGATGTACGCCCCGTCGCGACAATGATGAAGACAAAAAGAAAGCATACTGGTGAAACTGCAGGAATTATTCGCTTGTGCAATCAGACCAGACAGCCTGATAGTTAGAATAATTTAAATAGTGATAGCGGAATATAACGGAACTTTATTTTTTGTGCTACAATATGAATAGTTATAACAGTAAAAATTAAAATCTGCTCGTGGTGTTGCGTGACTGATAGCACAAACGGCATTATCGGTGACTAAAGCTCGGAACTGAAGCACCGAAGGCGAGTACAATAAATGAGAAATTAAACTAAGATTAGCTAGCGGAATGTCAAGAAATGTATTTCAGCAACATTTAGCGGGCACATGAAGTGAAATAGTGTTCTATTGAATCTGTTTCTCAGTAGAATTCCATTAGGGGCGCTTCCTAAGCATTCCGGTGCGGCCTGAAGAGACTGCTGCTAACAGTTTGTGTTTGTGAAACCGGATCACATCAAAATAAACAAAGAATTAAGGACGCATGGCAGTGCCCGCCTCTAAAAAAGCATCGACCTGATACTGAAAAAAAAAATGCGCATGAAAGCGAAGGAAGGAACGTATGCATGCACGTAGGGAAAACGCGAAAACAAGAGGAAAAAAATTGAAGGACACTTTGTACATTCCAAAGTGTCTTCGGCGAAAGCGTGTGGCCATTCCACTGACGGAAAGACGGACGGAAAGACCGACGGACGGACAGACGGACGGACGGACAGACGAACATCCGGACGGACGGACATCCGGATGGACGGACGGACAGACGGACGGACGGACATCCGGACGGACGGACGGGCATCCAAACGGACGGACATCCAAACGGACGGACGGACGGACATCCGGACGGACGCCGGACGGACGGACGGACGGACGCCGGACGGTCACCGGACGGACGTGAGCATGAGACATTAAAGGCTTTCGCCTTAAAAAAGTAAGTGTTTGCTAGCGCGCGTAGAACTGCTTCAAGCGCACTCGTGGGTACGTTGTACATGCACCGCGCCAAGTCACGCAGCTTACGTCGGTGTGTTTTTCTGTATCGGTGTCTTGGTCGAAGTGTGGGAGAATCGGTGATGACTGCGGTGGTCATTTCAGTTCTCGGAAGGCTTCCTTCCTGCGGCGTTTCCCACTTCAACTTCACGTGGGTGTTGGCTTCACGTGAGTGACTCGGCGACGCGGGAAAAAGGTTTTGACAAACCGCCTGTAATAGGCACACAGGCCGAGAAATCGAAGTACAGCTTTCTCGTCTGCGGGTGGCGGGAAATGTAGCTATCGTGGCTGTCCTTCTGTGGGTCTGGGCCTACTCCAGGGTTGCTGATCAAGTGAGCTAGGAAGAGGAACTCTTCGACTTCGGAGCAGGACCTCCGCCAGGTGTCACGTGGGTGTGACGGTGAATAAGGCAAACGTTGCTTCTCGTTCAATCCTGGGGTAGCGCACTGCGGAGTGTCGCAAGTACCGAGACGTCGATGTTGTCCTGTGAACCATTCTAAAGCGAATGCTTTCGGAATTTGCGAAGAAGATCACAGCACCTGCAGATCCTCCAACGGTTGTCAGGCCACCCGCGTAAAGTTCAACAGTCTTCGTATTTCTCGTGTAGCATGAGTTGAGAAACCTGATTTATTGATTGGCGGCGAAAGCTCTGCACTCTCGCGAATCCCTAGCGCTGTCACACTATGTTTTGGTTGGTCCAAACACAAAGGAACTGTCGGGAGTCTTTGAGGAGACGTGTAGTCTATTGGGAGACTCTCGGCAAGCCGATATCTTCTTAAAATGGGAGGCACCGGGCCGGTATACTGGCAGTGAGGCGAAGTGGTGGGCATGTCAATGAACAAGATGCCCAAAATGCGCTCTAAACACCTCCTGAGTGAAGTGAACCCTCTGGCCGGATGATCTTTGCCGATTACGATGTTCTCTACTGTTGATATGCAGCTCCGGCAATCCAAAACAAATTCAGAGTCGGCTGTCCCTCGTCGTTTGGATTGTGCATACATTGCTGTTGTACATGTTGGTCAATGCCGCTAAGCTGTAATTCTTGAGGATATAGCCGGTGGCATTATTCCGAAACATTTCAACGTTATAATAATATAATAATATATAATAATATAATAATATATATATAATATATATATATATATATATATATATATATATATATATATATATAATATAGTTATAATAATATAACTAGCACCGTCAGAAAGAAAATGTACTAAAGCAGAGGCATACAACAGACCACGTCGCTTAGCGCAGTTTCAGGCAGCACTTAGATATTTGAATAAATCTGCTCGAGCTTCTGATTGTCTAGTACATGAAATGTTGGAACACTTACCTACTGAAACAGAGAAAACGCGTCTTCTTTTTTGCAACATTACATGGATGTGTGGCCACGTCGCCACTTCTTGGAAAAAAGGTGATATAATTCGATTTGTGAATCATTGTAAAAACCTCCTTTTAATTGATACTGATCTTTTATGGCAATTACCATTTGATAGCCAAAGAGCGCCAGTTCATGAAACTGGCCCTTTTAAAGACGATAGTCTTTCTTAGGGATACTTCAACACAGAAATTTTGGTCTGTCTGTCTGTCATTCTGTCTGTCAGTCTGTCAAACGATTCAGCCACCCGGCCAAAGTTTAACCACTTGCTGAACGCCCAGCCATCTTAAACTGGTGTTTGCGTTCATACTTGTGAATATTTTCGATCAAAAAGCAAATATTACGCATATCCGATGCACTATATATACACATAAGTATTAGATGGTGTGTTCCTTTACTAGAAATACATAGATACGTAATTCTAAAGACCCTAGGTGTTTCTTAGGCTGCGCTGAAAATGCGATACTATGCACGAACTGCGACGCTATGCACGAAAAAGCTCTCTGCCGACGATATGGTGCTGCCGCTGGCAGTGTCCCTGGGTTCTGCAAAATCTCATGTTTCTCGACGCCATATCTCACGCAGCGCCTCCTCTATTTTATCAAGCCAGCCAGATGCGGCCGATTCAACATAGAGTAGGCGCTGTCTGAGGCAAGGCAAAACATAGCAGTATGGCCGGCAGAAGACTATCGTCTTTCGACGACATTTGCAGCGAAGCATGTAGATACGCGGACAATTTTTTAGGAAGTGTGATGAATAGAACGAAAACGTGCCGACGACGACGAAGGTGCGGCGGCGAGCGCGCGGGTTTTGGAGCCAACTGTGGGCATGAGGCCAGCCTATCAGCTGTTGACTTGTGTTGTGGTTCCATCGAGGTGGTGTGACACGATTGGGCCACGTGTGGACAAGACGTGGCGAAAAGCTTCGCGGCTAGGGGACGAGCCGAAGCAGCGGCAGACGCAAGACAGCGGGCCGAAGCGTCGGACGCCGGCGGTTCAGGGTCCAGCCAGGGAACGCGGCCGTCCGTGCTGCTGCCGCCCAACCACCAGCTGGGGCGGCGTTGCCGGCACGGGTATTGCATCTCGGTGCGCGGCCTGGCCTGCTGTCCTGTTCCTTGCCGAGGGCATCGCGGATCTCGGCGAGGCGTCTCCGCGGCCAGCTGTTCAGCCCAGCAACGAGCGTGGCCTGGCTGACGGTCACGATTGCGCCGAGCATCGCGTCTCGACGCAAGCTGTGAGCTGGGCAGGCTGGCCATTCCCTGCACGGAGCACTGCGTCTCCATGCGGGTTGACTGCGTTCGAAGTCGGACCCACGCCGTCAAGCTGCATCGTCGCCATGAGCGTCGCCCATCGAGACGCATCCCGCTGCACATCACCTTCCGCCACCTCCTGCCCCTGCACCTCAGCGTCCGTCGTGCCTTCCATCGGCTCGTGAGGTCTTTGAACTTTCTAGCTTGGACTCGCGTTCATTGTAGCCCTCGAATAGTTTAGTATGTTTTCCATGTACGTCAGTGTTTATTTTCGCTGCTTCTGTTTGTGTCATAAACGTCGTGTGTGTCTTTTACTACGGCGTCTCTGAGTCCATTTCCTCTTCGCACGGCACGCGAACAAGTGTGACGATACAGTCCTCTAATTTCATTACAACTAGTCATATAGCGTTGACCACTTGTGTCTACAAAAGTAAAAGAACCTCGGCAGTTGGTTTATATTCTCGAAAGCAATAATAAACTATACCCCCCACAGTGTGGTGTCAGCGAACAGAACAGATCAGCTTTTTTCGCATCGACGCGAACATTCGCTGCGCTTTTATGCGCAAACAGTATTTCTTGTAAGTTCTTGTATTTCTATCATAGGTCGGCAAAAAATTGGAGATCATTAAGACTCATCCAGATATATAGTTTGCTCTTAGGACTCGCTCAGACTTACACTCAACAGAATTTCCTCGACCAGACTCACTCGGACTCAAATTAGCGTACATGCTACTTATCCGGACTCACTCAGACTCATATCGAGCTGTGAATCTGAGTCTCAGTGAGCCCTAGTGAGTCAGCTGATGAGTGCGTTAGGCGTAAAATTAGCTTTTTCGAACACACTGTCAATGCTCTTTAAAGCCAATTTCTCACATAATCGGTGCTTACGTGGTGTCTTGTGATGTCGTATACCTGTAAGTACGAATTATAAGCTGTTGAAATCCAATAAGGACATTTTCGTGAAAAACGTGACTCACACGAGATATTTTTATCAAGAACTTCCCGTGAAAGATGTTTCCAGGTAAAGGTCTAGGCACCTCCTCCCCCCTCCCGCCTAACTCACGCTTCTGATGAACTAATATTGAGGTGGCGTATGAACGCCAGTGTATGAGTAGGCGGTAGTACAAATGTATGAGTAGGGGGGGAGTACAAACGTGAGACGATATCAGGCTGATAATAATACTGAAGATGAATAGACCAGACCGTAAGTCGGAAAAAAAATATTGCAGCTCACTCAGGCCCACTAAAAAAACATGCTTTACCCTTAGCGCTCACTCGCACTCTGACTCACCAATATTTTGCTGAACAGGCGTCGTTCGGACTCAGAATCATTAAAATGTTTCTCCACCAGACTCACTTGGACTCAAACTCACCAACATATTAGTCAGCCGGACTCACTCGGACCCACGGCCCGGTCTGGGTCTGAGTGAGTCGACTCATGAATGAGTTTGCCGACCTATAATTTCTATATTAGGAAAAGACTTACGATACCTCGTGGCGTTTGGTAGTATTTGTGATCTTTGTCGCAGGAGCATACACGTTACGTCTACCAGAGGTGAAATTTTTGTCTAGTCGCGAGTTATGTTTTATGCAGGATAGCATTTCGAAGTAGTTGGGTTGCAGGATTCATTCAGCTCAACATGTTGACAAACTTTACATAGACCTGCAAAAGAAGCGTACACTTTTGGAGTAAATAGACCACTTAAATGCACATCATTATTTTTAATACGTCAAAAGAAGCACGCCGGTTTGAGTTACCTCGTATGATAAAAACACAGCACTGCAACTTTGAAGGGTCCTCGCAGTTTTGTTTGGCGAAGGGTACTGATTCCCTAGAGCAGAGCGAGCGGAGCTAAAGGTATGACGGGAACCACTACGGATGAATGATCGTGTCTTTTACAACCTCATTGATCGTTTTTCCTTTATTATATAAAGCTTCCGATATTCAGGGAAAACGGAATCTTGCAAGAGTAGTTTAACATGTTTAGGTTTATTCTTCATTCCAGAGGACGAAAGTTCGCAAGAACAGGACAGCGGAAAGAGCAAACACATCTTGATTTAGCAACTGCATTTAATTGGCATACAGGCACAAGCAACCAAACTTTCACGCTGTTGGCGACCTTGAACAATGCCTCATGATTTCTCATGTTAATGACAACCGCATGCTTTTGTTATGCAGTTCTCCTTATTGTCCGTATTCACTGTAGCCTGCGGGTGCGCATTTCTTTAGCAATCTGTGAGTTAGGAGTAAAACTGCGCCGAAAATGTTCAACGCTGCGAAAAGGCGATACAGATTATCAAATGATCCCATTCTGTCACGGAAGAAGCCTGCAAGAAATAACAGGAATATATTAAACACAAGTAAAAAATACCACTGTTTTTCCTCTGTTTGCAAATCTAATTCACAAAACACTGCACCGAGATGTTCAAAAGCGTAGATGTTGGTATGTGCTGCCAGAAATACTGCGGCCCTCACAATTTTAATAGAATTGTTGAATGTTTCTAGTACTCAAGATCGATATATATTTGAGCCTAAAGTATTCAATACCTTCCGCATAATCTGTGAGCGGCTTATTGGCAAGGGAAGCATGTTATATCAAAGCTGTATATTTTTACATGGCGCTCCCAACATGAACACCACGGGACATGCATCGGCTGCGCATCCTGATCCATCCTCAACGGCAAAAAGTGCGACCACCAAAAGGAAATCAAGGACATTTACCCGGGCTAAACTGCTCGCTATGGGCTGATTTCATCCCCTTAATTAGGACAAAGTAATCTTAAACACACACGAGGTCACACGTGTACTCGCAGTTGGGGACCACGCGGTTCTTAAAGAACTACGTGAGGTGTCAGAAGTACCAATAATTAAAAAATAGAAGTACAAGCATAGAGCGAGTTAGCTTTCGGCTACTGACTTATCCTCTAATTTCAGTAAAAAGATACAGGCGAGCTCAAAGCATGCAAAAACGCTTATTTACTGCCACTGGTGCCCTCGAGACACACAACCGTTCGCTTAAGGAGGATGAGGAAACAACTTTGTTAACGCTATAGTGTTAAAGAGCTCGTTCCGCATAAACTCCGGTGTCGGCGGCGGCGTCGTTGTTTTGTGATCGAAAAATCACTGTTGTCCGTGAGAGTAATACAGATGCGAATGAATAAATAGTAGAAGTCGTTGGTCCAAGTGAGAGTCGAAACCAGGCCTTCTGCGCGGCAAGCAGGTGTTCTACCAAGGATCCACGCCAGTTTTCTTTCCTTATTGCCTCTTTTTGACATCTAACGAACAAACACTAGGGCAAACGTTATTTGCAGTACAAACACTGGTTGCCTAAAAAAAGAGAGAGAGAGAGAGACCAGTGCTTGAAGCTGCTTCGTAAAAAAAAGAAATGCTGTAAGAATGTTATGTAGTAGGAGGAGTCTACTTAACGCATGTACTATTGCGTGGCGGAATTCTAGAATCGCACCAGGCGTCAAACCACGTGAACTGCGCATCGAGTAGGTGGTTTAGAGCTGCTCACCATTACAGAGTGCGCTGCGCAGATGCCCGTGGCACCTTACTGACGCGTAGTGGGTACTTCGCCACTTTGCCAAACGAAGAATTATATCGTAGCGGGTACTGAGCAACTGTACTTGCAGTAGGTATTCTAAGTTAGAAACGGCTAATGTTATGCGCGCAAACGTTCCTTTCCATGCAGGTCGGTTGAAGGCGATGCGCACGGGGCCCGATTATGCTATCGCGTTCTACACTTGTAGGCGAATCTCAAGCGTCCTCCAAGTTTCTCGATAATATGGAAGGGCGGGAGGGGAGCCAGGTGAAGAGGGGGGTGCTTGGTCGGAGCCCAGGGGGCCTCGGCTGTCACTGTCTATTCCGCCTGCCTGAATTGTGTCCGTTGTCCTGCACATCGCAGCATTTTTTCCCACTCTTCGGGTGAGGGGAGTAGTCGTAGGTGCTCTTTTGGGGGGCGTGTGGCGGTCGCCTCCCGTAGGATGTGGTCCTTTCCCGCCTGAGCTAGGCCGCAAAACGTGCAGTCACGCCTGATATGGGTCGCAACATGGGGGCCGGGGTCGAAGCGGTGCCAACAGTGCACAATGGCACCGACACGGAAACAGTGACGTAAACTCTGCTTCGACTACTGGTACTTGAAAAGGCAATTTCACGTTTGCCGCTAATGCAGTGAGGCTTGGGGCCCCTTCAACCATCGCCAACATGTTGCAACTCATATTGAGCGCTACTGTACATGATGAGAAACGATCCCTCAGGATGGCCACTAGCCTCCTGAGGCTGTATGCACTGTGCGTGTGCGTTTGAGCTCTGCGCAAGGCCACGGCCTGATGTCTTTTTAGGCCGCCGCGTGGAAGCGGATTGTGTCTTTGTCTATGGAGGCGATCTCCGTAACTTATTGATACATCTTCAGGATTGGCCGGATGAAGCTTCCCGTCTGCACGGATGGTAGTTGCGCGCGCTTCGAGGTGGGCAGTTTCGTTGCCGAGGTTTACATCATGGCTGCGGACCCAGAGGAGCTTCATGCTTATAGATGTCAGACTCTGGAGTTTTGCAGACACGTAGCGCCACCTGTCGGAGCAATTTTGCGTAGTGCAAAGTCCGACTCCCTTGCACAGTTTGCTGTGTAACCAGGTGCAACTAGCGAATGCGAAACAACGATTGAGCTAAATATTAGGTGTGTTGGCGCATTGAACACTCAGTAAAAAGAGCTAAAATATCTCTCCGCTAGCCGGACGCGTAACCGAACCAGCCATGAAGTGCTTGCCAGAACGACGGCGAAAACAAGAGCAGACGCAACAGCTCTGCGCGCTACGAAGAAAGGTCTCAGTCGACCTTACTGTTGCGTTGTGAATTGCCACGGACGTAGAGGACTTCAGTTTTAGCGATTTCCGTAGCTGTTGAACGAAGCAGAACGGCGAGAGCGCTGGATACGGGCCGTTGCGAACGTATTGGGTAAGCGAGTTATTCGCGTTCTCCACAAGCGGTCGTATGATAAAGTGTGATAATGTGGATCTCCTGTTATTATTTTGAGCAGCCTTGAACGTAGAACCGTGGTAACCTTGACTATGAAGCTCAGCAGAGCCTCAGACCGCGGTGCGCGCCGTGCAGCAGTTAAATGCAGACTGGTGAAGCGCGCGATAAACATCGCGCACTCCGCGACCACCCGTAATCTGAACTGGTCGTCGCCACACAGCATCGCGCACGTACGCATTGAAGGCAAAGTTCCGGCTTTAACTAACAAATGCTAACACGTGCGTCATACAAGTAAATAGCAAAATGTTCGTCGTGACCACCGCCAGGTTTTTCTTGCCCGTAGTCTCCGCGATTGCCGGAGCTATCTCGGAGGCCACGGTTTTGCCTTTCCTTGTACACTGAGAAAGTGGACACGCACGTATCCCCATTTACAGTATATAAAAACGTAAGACAACCGAAAACAAAACATTCGAGGATGCGCAATAAAACAGTCCAACGCACAGGAAGCGTGAAATGAAGGGAAAATGCAACTGCAAAGGCGAAAACCCTAGGGGCCACTCGTGCCTCACATAAAGCGAGCTTAGTGCCACTGATCGTAAGATACATTGCTCGTGTATGTACTTCATCACTTTGTATATGCCCAAATTTAACGCACTTAGGCGTTACGGAACGCACGTCGGAGTGCCTCGAACTCGATGTCATGCGATGCTCGCTTGCACTTGCGAGTCGAGCACGCCGAAGTAACTGAAACATATTTTGCATTGTACCCGCAGTTCACTTTGATGGGCTTCCTACTTTTCTGAAGCGAGGGTGGACGGAAGAAGCTTTCCAGGTCCTTGATTTTCAGGAAACCGCGCCTCAACACAAACGTAAGAGGGGGGGGGGGGGGGGGTTCTAGTGGCCTTATGCACACTCGCTTGCGGACGGCTCTCTTTGCACTACCCAGTTATGACCAGGGCGGCGATGAGAGCGCTGGTGGCGGCGTTTTTCGCAGCGAGAGTCTGACGTCTATAGATGGCTTTCGGAGTCTTTTTGCCGCGGTTTTGCTCACTTGACCCGGCTTAAGGCATGTTATCGCTGACATGGAGTCAGACACTGAAGAGCGTCCCTGCCACAGCAGTTACATTGGCGATGGGAACCTCTTCTGTCTCCAGGATAGACATAGCTGTGATTTCCTCGGTGCGGACAATTATTTCCGTTCCGTCGACGGCAGCTGTCGCATATGTGTCGCGTTTTGTAGGGGAGGCGTCCACATACGCGACCTGTTCTGCCAGAATCTTCCAGACGGACTCCGCGCGTGCGCGTCGGCCGTTATTTGTTGTGCTCTCCTATGTTCGTTGAGCGCTTGAGTTATCAGATTGTTCCGTATCTTTTTTTTTAACTTTCTCTTCCTTTGTGGTCCCTTTGATGGGAGGCACATTCAGTAGTTGCAGGATGTCATGTCTTGCTGTGTGCATGACAGCCTCCACAACAGCACAGCTCGTTGCGCTTCAACAATTTCACTGACAGTGTTATGGAGGCCTAATTGCATCATTACTTGGTTGCTCGCCAATGTAGAGCCCAGTTGCTAGTCTGTACACTGAACGTAATAATGTGTCTATCTTAGCGATGTTGACATTTTGTAACTTAATAAAAGGGCACGTGTATTCTATCTTACAAAGTAATCATGTATTGGCTAGCATGCCTCTTTCTCTTCGAGTCCGAACTTGCGGCCAGTAATACGTCGTAGCAGTCCGGCGACCTGGCGAGAGGTGCTTTGCAGTAGACTCAAAATTTCCTTGCAAGTGGTCTTTTTATTTCTGAAAACTCCCAATACCGTGATGGTCTGAACCTGCGGTACTAGTACAATTTGCGATGTACTTTTGATTGCCGGCGTTTTGCTGGCAATAAACAGTACTGATCGACTTGGCGGAGGAACATTTGAGTCTTTTGACGTTCACAAAGGCTTCTACAGTGTCGGCTGCTGCTTGCAGTGCTCGCCTGACGGCATCGCAATTGCTTTGCCTTGTCCAAATGTTACGTCGTCCGCGTAGATGGCATGGCGCATGAGCGTCCAACTGGGGCTCGAGGAATCCCTGGTTCTTGTTTTGATATTTGCCGGATCCCGACATTCCTTCCGCTAGAACAACCAAGGATGGACGGATGCATGGTTTATGAGCGTCCCCTTTATAACGGGGCGGGAACAAGTGTGCCATGAGGCTCGACAAATAAATAAAAAGCTTTTTCATTTTTTTTTGTAGTTAGCCTAATGGCTTAATTGTCTCCTTCAATTAAATCTATCTCACTACAGAAAAAAGAAACGCTAATTCACAGCCAAGTTCCCTGCCCTTTACGGCATAATGTGCTTATTTTTCCCACTATTTTTGTCCCTTCTGTCTAGTCTTCCGCCACCAATACTCTAACCGTCTCTTACTTAGTTCTATCGCGGGCGTGTTCAACCTTCCATGGCTGTCCCTAAAACCCAAGGCTTCATGTAGGCTCATGCCTAAGCGTACACCTGGGTGTATATCTCTACATTCAATCAGAACATGCTCCGTCGTTTCCTTATCTTCCCCACGCCATGTGCATAGATGTTCTTCTTTTCTGAATCTTGATTTAATATTACTACGCGTTCTATGGCAACCCGATCTCGCTTCAAACAGTGAAGCGCTTCCCCTTGAATTACCATAAAATGTATCCTTCCTTATTTCGTTTTTGCCCTTTTGGTAGTTACTCAGAGCCGGTTTTTTTCTTTATTCCTGCCATCCAGTAAATCCTCTCCGCCTCTCTGACTTTTCGTTTAACGCTCTTTGTTGCCATACCGCTTACACTGCTAGCCGTATATTTAGCAGTGAGCCTCCTAGTTCTTTTGCTCCACTGTGTGTCAACGTTCTTCCTATATAAACAACGGAACACTTTCTCTGCCCATCTATTTTCTTTCATATTCCTTAGCCTCTCTTCGAACCTTATTTTGTTCTGAGCTTCCCTCGCCTCAAAACTTGCCCATTCCATATCGCCATTGACAGCCTTCATTTGTCGTCTTCCCGTAAGCGCTCAACGCAAGGCATCCCGTAGCCTTTGATTTACATCCATTTCTGATTGCAGCGCTGACTTCATGCACACCACTGAGTTCCCACAAGTAAGCCCCGGAACCATTACACCTTTCCGCAGACCTCGAAGCACCTCGTACCTATTGTATACCCACAACGCTCTGTGCTTCATTATTGCAGCATTCCTCTTTGCTTTTGCTGCCGACGCTTTTCCCTTTACCTCCATATACCTATCACCTTCATTTACCCATATACTCCGATGTACTTGTAGTCGCTTGTTCTCGGTATTTATTGGTCCTGTACGGACACCGCCTAATCATTGGGATCATTGAACACTATCAATCCAAATTTTGTTACACTAAATCCTAAGTCCTAGAGCTTCAGCTTCCCTTCGGCATTTATCCGCCAGCCGCTGTATATCATCTCGACTGTCCGCAAATAAGACAATATCGTCCGCCTAAAATAAACCTGGAAACTTCTGCTCAATCATCACACTGCCCTGTTTGTGTGACAGATTAAAACCAATATAGCTACCTTCTAGCGCTTTTTCCATCCTCACCATGTACAGCATGAATAACAGCGGGGACAAAGGAAATCCTTGTCTCAGCCACTTGCTAATGTCGTTGTTCTCTTTGCTACTTATTTCTTCCCATTCTGGGCAAACTGTATTTTCTCGGTATATATCCCTCAAAAGCTGCATACAGTCGTCGCCTATGCCCTTTCCTTTCAATGTATCCCACAAAGTTTTCCTGATTAACGTTGTCGTACGCCCCGGTGATGTCTAGAAAAGCCACGTACAAGGCCCTGTTTTCTATTTTAGATATTTCTGTACACTGAGTGAGAACAAACAGGTTATCGTCTAACCACCTGTCGACTCGAAATCCATTCTGAAGTTCTCACAAAATGTCGTTATGTTCTGCCCGCGTTTCTATTTTTAATTTTACTGCCTGCATCACCAACCTGTATAGTACCGACGTAATGGTTAGCAGTCTATACGAGCGCATAATACCCTTTTTTTCCATTGCCTTTATAATCAAGTTCATTTTACTTTTTCGACAAAAGTCCGGTATTTGCTTCTCCTGTAAACATTTTCCTACGGCTTTCAACAGTGCTTTCTTAGTGATATGCCTTAGTTCTTTAATGAGGCTGATGGGAACCCCATCTAAACCCGTGGCAGTGCGCTTTGGAATTTTTCCTTCAGTCTTTCTCCAGTTGAAATTCTCAAGAACTAGCTCTTCCTCGGTTTCGCTCTCCGTCGTACTTTCACTCCCGGGAGAAATCCCCTGGACGATATTTTTAAACGAATCGACCGTTACCTTTTGGATGTATCCAAGCGCTTGGAACCCTTCGAATTGATTTCCTCCGTCATCTACAATATGTTGTTGCATTGTGACAGACTTCCTACCTAGCGCCTATATGTGGCTCCCAAATATCCTAGGCGCGGCCTTCTTTTTTTGTGAATCTCTGTCACCTAGCGTTCACTTTCACCTTTAATTTTTGCCTCGACCGATTTCTGTGAATTGTTTTTTTCTTTAAGTATATTTCTCATATTTTGTTGACTACGTCCTGCGGCCGCTTCTCCTTATTTGCTTTTCTATGCTCCCGTGAAGCTTCACGCGGCTTCTCAATCGCTTCCCGGATTTCCTTATTCTACCCACGTTTTGGCTTCGTCTTTCCTTTCCAGAAAATACTTTTCTTCTGTTTCCCTATCTCTTTCGTCATTAGATGTAACAGCTCAGTACGCTCCCAGTCCTTGCCTGATATTTTGCGTACTTCTTCCTCGACTCTTGCGGCTATGTTTTTTATTTGTTTGTAATTGAAATACGAGCTGCCAGACTTTGATTCTATGCTCTTATTTCCAGTTTCATATCCCATTTGCAATGTTATGTGTTTATGATCACTACCCATGCTTTTAACCCCTTCCTCGTCTATTCTCATTTCATTCAGTTTGTGATGAAATTCCTTCTGTCATTCCTCTCTTCCTTACTTTTCTGTCTCCCCTTACCCCTTCCCCAGTGCAGGGTAGCCAACCACATATTTGTTTTTCCGGTTAACCTCCCTGCCTTTCCGCATCCCATCTCTCTCTCTCCTTCTGTCATGAGACAATAATCAATACTGGATTGCCTGTTTCTGACTTCCCACGTGATCTGCCCATCACAATTAGGCCCTGTGTTAACTATCTAAATACTATGTTTCTCGCAGAGATCTAGCAACAACTTCCAATTGGTGTCTGAATATCCGTCAAGGTCGTGTGTGTGGGCATTCATGTCCCCTAGAAGGATGATTTCGGCCCCGTTACCAAATTCCTTAATATTAGCACTTATGCAATCCGACTATCGTCTGATTCTTTTCTCTGCAGTTATTCCCCGTCCACAAGTAGGCTACCCCTAGCCATGTTTTCTTTCCACCTACTGTGCCCAAAACCCAGAGATGCTCTGAACGCGTCTGTTTCACTCTATCCCATTTGGCTCCGCGGTGAATTAGCATTTGCGCGGCGAAGCAACGCCATCTAGAGGAAAGTCTAGGTCGTATTTAGCACAGCGGAGAAGGAGAAAGAATAATCGTCACAGAGGGTTTGTGTGTGTGTGTTTCCTGCTTTACGCTGGGGCCAATATTGGCATGTATTTTAGGATTGATATTATGTGACTATACTGCATATATCTATGTTGCTGATTATTCGATGCTGATAGTCTGATCTTTATTTCTTTATGATGTTTACAACGCCTCTCAACATTTCTGTGAGAGCCGGTGGAGTTAGGGAGGAGCCGGGGTAGGAAATGAAGGTCATACACAAGGAAAGAATAACTAAGGCAACAAATTTATATCCATTAAGAACTTGTGCAGACACTAATCAATTTGATGAGTTTTACAGTAGCCTCAATAGGACAGGCCGAAGAACAAGCCCAACAAGGAAGGACCCGTCTCTCCATCAGCGGGACCCAACACGAGGAGAACGAAAAACCGACACAATGGAAGTCAAGAAGAAAAGAAAAGAACACAAGAAATTGTTAGTCAAGATGAAGTGATCGCAGATCCATTGTACAAAAACATCATTTGTAAGTGAAGATGAAAAGGAATCGTAGTATGTAACCTAGATAACCTTTCTGCTTATGCAGCATGCCAACAAACCAGAAACAAGAGAACATGGTGGCTGCAGTGGCGTTCGACGCAGACAGCAACAGCGAACCCGATGCAAGTCGAGTGTACTCCACATTGAGATGCCATGTTTCCATGCCAGACAAAGTACAGACATGCGGCATGTTCCGGCGTCCTGACGAGTCGGAAGACATAGCCTGCGTCTCACAAAAATCCTCAAAGCAACCGTCTTCGATAGGTTGTGTGCGGGAACGCATTAATCTGTATCTGTAAGACCTCTCCGCGAATGATGCCATAAAAAAATGTAAGCAAGTACGTACTTTATTCATGCTGCAACATAACGCGCGTTGAGCGAGCTTTACACTCCTTGAAAGAGCTGTTAGTAGATCGGAAAGTCAAGAAAAAATTGAAGGACACTTTGTCAATTCCAAAGTGTGTTCGGCGAAAGCCTGTGCCCATTCAGACAGGGTCGGTCAGAATGGAACGCGATGCGCGCGTTTCCCTTCTTGCACGAGTGGGCGCATTGTGGCCGGGCTACAGGGGAGACGTATGCGCGTGCGTGGGAGCCATCCGACTAACTCGACTGCTGCAACGAGACGTCTGACGAAGGAGCGTCACGAGTAGGGTTCCATATTGGTTAAAGCAGCGCAAAGAACAGGACGAAGAAAATACACACATGACCACAGCTGAAAGCGAATTCATACAATACTGCTCAAGCGCAGGGGACATAGGTAGTCCTGTGGTCAACGTGGCAAACAAAATTACTATTTCCAGCTGATTTGTTTGCTCACTGCACGTAAACGGGCCATTTTTTTTTTGGGGGGGGGGGGGGGCGGTACGGAAAACACAACGCGTACACCATAACGTTCCGCAACGTTCTTGAGATTGTGTGATACCTTATGCCGGTTAGGAATCACGGCATAACTTTTTTGCTTGTGGTCGTTAACTTGCGACGAGGCTGTATCGCCACTCTTAATCCTCGAGATTATTTTTTCACAGGCCGCCAGTGGCTCATGACCCTTAACCCAACTAAATGCAAATCATTATCTTTCTCACATCGTCAAAACCCTTTCACTTTTTTTTTACACCGTCGGTAATGTTGACTTGGACAGAGTCGAATCCTATAAGTACCTAGGTGTTACATTGTCATATGATCTAACATGGGGTGTGCATGTCAGTAACATCATAGCGGGTGCTAAGAAATCACTTGGATTTCTAAAACGTCATTTACGTCCCGCTCCCAAACACCTGAAACTTCTAGCGTACAAATCCATTATCAGGCCAAAGCTCGAGTATGCCGCTGCCATTTGGAGCCCGCCTCAGGCTTATCTAACAAATTCTTGAGGCACTGCAGAACCACGCGGTTCGATTTATTCATTCATCATATTCATACCATGTCAGTGTGTCATCATTGACAGAAGCATCATCTCTCTTAACTCTTGCACTTCGTCGTCGCATTGCCACCGTAGCTCTGTTCCATAAATTCTATTACAGCTCACGTGACCGCCCGGGCTTTATCACCCCTCCAACCCACATATCTCATCGCACCGGTCATGCCTTACAAGTCACCCGTCTGCGCAGCCACACCAAGACATTTCCTGCCTCCATCTTTCTATGGGCATCATCTGAATGGAACGACCTTTCCCACAGCACTGCCGCAATTACCTGCCCGACTTCATTCTTATAAAGTGTAACACATTACCTGTCTCGCAATTAACATACGTGGCTACCCTTTTAAATGCGAAGCATTTCTTAGCGAACTTCGGCGACTTTGAGAGTATCTATCTATCTATCTATCTATCTAGCCGCCTACGACTTTGTGCTCTCCTGGCCGTATCGTTAATGGGATTTATACCAAATTTGGTATGGCATAACATGACTGTATGACGAACATAAATGGCTGGTCATATCATGAAAATCATGAATAACTTTTCATGAAAAGTATGATTTACATGCCACGCTCATGGCGCCCTCGCGGCCGTTTCGTTAGCTTGATATACACCAAATTTGGGATTGAGTGACGTGACTGTATGACGAACATAAATGACAGGTGGTAATATGCAAATAATGAGGTGCATGTCATGTACAACATGATTTACATGCCACGCTCATGGTGCGCTGACGGCCGTTTCGCTAGCTTGATATACACCAAATTTGGTATTGCGTGACGTGACTGTATGACGAACATAAATGCCAAGTGGTAATATGGAAATCATGACATGTCATGTGCAACATGACTTGCATGCCACGCTCATGACACTCTCGTGGCCGTTTCGCTAGCTTGATATACACCAAGTTTGGTATTGAGGTACGTGACTGTATGACTAGCATAAATGACAGGTGGTAATATGAAAATCATGACCTGCATGTCATATACAACATGATTTACAAGCCACGCTCATGGCGCGCTGACAGCCGTTTCGCTAGCTTGATATACACCAAATTAGGTATTGACTGACGTGACTGTATGACGAACATAATTGCCAAGTGGTAATACGGAAATCGTGACATGTCATGTGCAACATGACTTGCATGGTACGCTCATGACACTCTCGTGACCGTTTCGCTAGCTTGATATGCAACAAACTTCGTATTCAGGGACGTGACTGTATGACGGGCATAAATGACGTTTTAATATGGAAACCATGACATGTCATGCGCAACATGACTTGCATGCCACACTCATGGTACTCCCGTGGTCGTTTCGCTAGCTTGATATACACCAAATATGGTATTCAGCGACGTGATTGTATGACAAGGATAAATGACAAGTGGTAATATGCAAATCATGACATGTCATGTGCAACATGACTTGCATGCCACGCTCATGACACTCTTGTGGCCGTTTCGCCAGCTTGATATACACCAAAATTTAAGGTGAAAGCCTTTAATGTCTCATGCTCGCGTCCGCCCGTCCGTCCATCCGTCCCTCCAGCCGTGCCCTGGCACAGTGCCAGGTGGGCGCCGGGGCGCGCAAACGGACGCCGGTCGCGTTGGACTCTACAGCGCTCGCGCTTTGCTTGCGTAACGTCGCATTGCCCAGCGTCTCTAATCATGCAAGGAGGGGAGACGCGCGCATCACGTTTCATTCTGACCGACCCCGTCTCAGTGGGCACAGGCGTTCGAGGAACACACTTTGGAATTGACAAATTGTCCGTCAATTTAAACGCTGGAACGCGGATGGCGTCTGCACGATGCGCAGAGCGCGAGAATACGAACGCATGCGAAATGGAGGCAGATTGGTCTCGCGTCTCGCTGTGATTTGAGGTAAAAAATTAAGCGAACATAAGTGGCAGGTGGTAACATGTAAATCTTGGCATGCATGTCATCTACAATGCCACTTACATGCCACGCTCGTGGTGCGCTTGCGTCCAATTCGCAAGATTGATATACACCAAAATTTGTATTTCGCGACGTGACTGTTTGACGAACACAAATGACAGGTCCTATCATGTAAATAATGACCTGCATATTATGTACAGCATGATTTGCTCATTGCTGGCTGCTTCGCACCACATCGATTCCCCACGGTGCGTGGGATCTGCCGGTTTTTTTGTATAATTTCTCTACATCCACCCCTTATGTAACACCTCCTAGAGGGGTGTTTAAGGTAATAAAATGAAATGAAATGAAATAAAATAAAATCACATAGCTCGGATACCCAGCAGTAGACAATCTGGCGACCTGGTGTTATACACTATGTTTTAACCACGTGGCCGCGAGATTTCCGAAGAGCAGCAACCAGCACCAAAGCTGGACAGAACGACTGCATTTTTTACAGTCTTTGAGTGTGCCGAAGAAAAGCTTAAGGCACTGTTAATGACCGGGGTCAAAAAAAAAAAAACAGCAGGTATGGCTCTCCTTAAAACGCAGGCTAATATCCGGAATCTGCAGTTCATTTCCGCGAGGCAGTTCAATGGTTGAAGTTAAGGCCCATCCCCGAATCTGTGAAAATATTTTTAACATCGTTAACGCGGTTATCTAGAGCATCATCAACAAAAAGCACGTAATTGTCGACATAGCGGAAGGCGCGCAATTATTCAATTGATGGTTAGAATTATTCATCTGATGGTTATTCCTACGTGGCAAAGCACTGCAGGGGCTGTGAAAAGGAGACAAAGAAGGCGTGCCACCCACTTTTGGAAAGAACTAAGGTTTTTGCACTGTCATAAGTACCGCAATACACGAGAGCTCTACGAGGCCTATGTGATTAAGAAAACAAACGGGTGCGTAAGCGATCCGTCGGTGCTGCTTGCCGACTGTGAAGTGCAGTGTCTAGAAGATGGATTATGATACCGTGATTGAAGTGTTCACGTGACCATCTTTTGCCAATGAGCTCATGCTGTCTTTTCATGCTCACTGTATATATGTCATTCTTCGCTCAATAAAGCTTTAGTTGTGAGTCTGCGCACGTGCTGTCTTTCACTCTCTCTCTGTCTCTATTTGTATTAGCGCAGTTAAACCATTCAGGAATGAGCCCATAAAACATTGGACGCGCGCAGTGACGTTCACCTATTTGAAAAATTTCACAGTAGGCTAGGCGGTTAAGCATGATCAACCTTTCTTCCTCTTATTATCTGCACTTTATACGGAACTCATGGCGACGCCGACGGCGAAAATGCGCATGGAGTGTTTATAAACCTAATTCACTTAAAAACAGCGCTAAAACGGAGGACAAGTAAAAGAAGGACACAGACGGCGGCGCTGACTTTCAACTAGATTTATTTGCCAGAACCGCGCAATATATACTTGTGCAGTATCTGACAAAAAATAGGAGGAACGAAAAATGATAAAAACAGTAAAAACCTATGAATACATGATCATCGTGTTGGCGCGCCATGAACATCACGTGTATCACGTTTTTATCATTTTTCGTTCCTCCTATTTTTTGTCAGATACTGCACAAGTATATATTGCGCGGTTCTGGCAAATAAATCTAGTTGAAAGTCAGCGCCGCAGTCTGTGTCCTTCTTTTACTTGTCCTCCGTTTTAGCGCTGTTTTTAAAGTGAATTATGTCTTACCAACTCGCCCAAGCCACCACGTTAGCTACGTTTATAAACCTGCTAGCGCAATGAAAATATTTTTTAGAGTTTCAAGAATATTCTGAACTTTTGTGCTCAAGTGAAATTCTGTTAACAGGAGCCATTTACAAACAGCCGAGGAAATTTAAACTAATCCGCTACTAAAATTGGCTGAGTTAAAAGCAGAAGCCAAACACATCAGAGTATTTCATCCCCATCCTTAAAAAAACTGGGTCAGTTTCTCCTCAGCAGCGGTGAAAAAGTAGAGTAAAAAAAAACTCACCTGTAAGAACGGGATTAGCCAAGATGAACGGAAGGGCGCAGGCTCCCGTCACAATCCACGCTGCGCCAGACATGCCTGTTCCCAGGAAATGCGCAGCCATCTCCTGCTTCATGGCCAGAAGGATTCCCGAAGGCAGGCTTGCAGCAACGACGATACAAATCACTGCAGACTGGGACCTCAGAAAGGAAAGCGCTACTAGTGACGCAGATAGAGCTACTAGGCAGAACGCGTAAGCAGTCCCTTGTCGAAGGTGGACATAGCCTAATAAGTGGGTCAGTACGAGCCGCCCAAATAGAGAACCGATGGCATCATACATAATAAGATAACTCAGAGTTAGCCCGAGAAATTCCCTTATCAATGGCGTAGGCTACCATTGTTGTTCTGAAGGCGAAATTAGTATAGTCGACTACAACGTATATTAAGGCCAGCGTGTAAAATGTCCACGACTTGAAGATACTAACAGAGTGCTGTGGTAAGTCCTTGTTGGATCCTCTTCGCGGGGCCAGTGATTCTGCTATGGGTCGTTCAGAACAACGGTCTTCAGCTGCGGTCACGCTTGACGACACCGTTTCTCTCCCGGGCGCGGATTCATTGCGTTGCAGGTGTGGATCTCGGGAAGCAATGGAAATCTTCACAAAGATCTTCACTGGGTTGTACCCTCCTAACGCTCAGCTGCATGCCCGCGGACGATGAGTAGGCCGTCTGCGAATCCGCATCGAACGGTTGGTTGATGCTCTGGAAAGATCCCAGACGTCTAGGTTCCGAATATTTTATGGGTACATTTCCGTCCAGTAGGCGACTGGTGATAGTGAGCCTCCGGGATTTAGGTGACAATATTTTGCGAAAACAGTCGCAGCCTGCAGCTTCGGGTGTCTTCAGAAAAAGTGTTAGCGGGCTGATGTTCATGACCACAACACCCAGGAGTATTAGCGCTCGATTTAGACCGTATCGCTGAACCAGGAACGCCAGAGACACAGGGCCAACAACACCTGCCGCCGCGGAACCGACATATTTCAGGCTGTCGATGGTTGTGCGGTATCTGACGAAGTGTGTCACGGTGCAGATTGAGGAGCTGATAAGTACGGCACCAATTCCGCCTCCTGGAATGACAAGAAAAAATTGCAGATGGAAATTCGGAGTTACTTTTCAGGTAACAATGCAGTACTGAAAAACGCTCGCGACGACGAAATATGGCTCATATCGGCACATGTGCCAGAAGATGTATTTTTCTTGTCTCAAAACAGGCGTCAAATTTGGTTTGTCTTACAGATATTCATGACATCGCGCGCCGTCCTCAGGAGCCATGCCTGAGTGGACTTTAAACGGCACTACGATACTTACCCTGGCGACCGCAACATTTTGGGTGTAAATTGCGAAATGGGTAGTGCACCATGTTCAGTGTGCTCGTTAATGAACGTAAAGTGGTCCGAGTTACACGAGAGACCCTCAAATATGGCGCAACCCATAATCAAGTTGTATTTTTGGCACGCAAAACAGTCGAATTTGGTTGTTAAAGAAGACGTGGTGTCGCTGTGCCGAGCAGCAAACAATTTACTTACGAAAAACTTCCTGTCTAGCATATGGTATTATAGTCGTTTCTGGGATAATGCAGCACCCGATGTTATAACCGATAGATTTGGCAAAATGTCTTCCCACAGTCACCCATTCTCGCTGGCACGCTGTGAGCTATTCACACTAATTACATGCCAAAAGGTAGTGTCACTAGTAAAAGAAAAGGTCACGGAAACATGTTTATGGAATTGATATTAGTGCAGTAGGTGTAACAAATGGGGCACTAAAGCCGTTAATTCAGCCTCACCGGCGTACAAGAAAATTTAAGCGCCAGTTTGCTAGTTTTCAGGTACACTTCGAAGCTTTCGAACTTTACTTGGTCTGCTGGCAGCGCTGGTCAGTGGCGCGCTGTGCTATATACGTATTACGTTCAGAGGTTATACATCTGTGCTGGAAAGCGCATGGTCATATGATGTGTGTATGTTTAGCGTAGATGTGCGGACTGTCGCCTGCCCTTTACGGCGACACACTGAGAAGTTAATGTTTCGAATCCTCCTCAGAATAACCCGACTGCCGTCGCATTCAGTGCACGTTTTGGAACAAAGACGTCCCCGTGGCCTTGACAGAGGGCAACCATGAGTGAGTCCAAAGTGTACTATAGGCAATAATTCTATGTGGTCTGTAAGGCTGTAGCGCTGCCCTGAGGTACGACAACGTCGCAATAAAATTTTGTGGCTTCTACAAAGTTGGAATCGCAAATATTCGAAACATGACGAATCTTCGTCGGCTCCGGAAGTGGTCCAATAAAAGGCTCTAGGTAGAACACGTTCCACAGTTCCCGGCTGGTTTCATGACTCAGATATAAGTACGCCTGTAAACAGCCGCACATGGAGGAGAAATTCAGCACGTTCAACGAATAGTGCTGTTGTGGGGTTTTGCTCGGTCAAGGTGCGACCGGATCACGCATATGTAGTGGAGTTCTGAAGTATATTACATTGTAAACTGTTATGACTCATGAGCGCGCAAGAACAGCTGATTTCGATGGCTAAGTGGTAGGCTGCTGCCGCCTGTGTCCGAAAAAATTCTCTTTTCTAAAACATGGCTGACCATCTGGTCGATTTTATCGCGCTGTTGTTTATGCTCTTCTACTAGCGAATGTTGTGACGTCATATAGTTTGAAGCTAACGGCGAATAAATATTGCTTGAGCTGCACAGCCGATATGTGATTTCGTATTGATGTTGTTCCTCCCGTTGCGCGACATGCTTTGAAAAATAACGGCCATGAAATTAATTGTCGCTCGCCTACGATGCTAGCAAGCAGAAACAGCTGCCGTAATGCGTCAAATAACAGCTGCTTCATCGTAGCCCAGGACGACATGAAGTGCGCATGCAGGTCCCAGCCTCAAAAGATCCGATACATGGAAATAGCCAAGAATGGCAGGTATCCCTGCAAAAATATGTATCTCACAGTGCAGCCGCACAAATGGAAAGTGACTAATTTCAAGCGCTCGAGTAATGAAAAAAGGGCAGCCTTCGCACTATTGGTTCCGAGCCTGAAGGAAGTGCGCAGCTGGGCAGCCTTCTTTGTTTCTCTTTGGTTTTCTTTTTTCTTTCTTCCTCTCTTTCTTTTTTTCTCTCCTTCCCAGTTTTTTCGGGCCTTGTTTTTCTTTCTTTGTTTCTATTTTTCTTCCTATTTTGTTCCTTTCTTTTCCTCTCTTTCTATTTCTCGCTTCATTCCTGCTTTTTTTTCTATTTTTATGCGTCGTTTCTCCTGTGTTACGCGAAGCGACGACTACAGCGTTTGACAGCATACAACCGCCCGGGCCCCCCAAAATGCGGCGCACTTAAAAGAAAGGGTGTGAAATATTTATCATATTAATTTCCGAGGTTTTTACATGCTGAAATCACGAAACGTGATTACGAGGAGCGAGGAACTGCAGATAAAGTTTTAACTGCCTGGTACTGTGTAAGGTGCATGTAAGTAGACTGCTGTTTTTGTATATCGCCCCCATGGGAAGACGGCTGCCGTGGCTGAGGAACAGATCCACGTCCTCGAGATAAGAAGCGTGGCACCTTACGTGCTAAGTGACCGCGGTATGTAAACACATAAACCTCTAGCATGTTGTGGCCATTTCGCCACCTACCATGGAGCCAGGCTAGGTGCTCAGGTGAAACACATATTAATTTTGACGTCATGCGTGCCCGTTGGGCAAACACCTTTCAAAATGCCGTCATTTGTTACTTAAAGAAAAGCGAATTTCCAGTGGTGGCCGCCCAAGCAGTGTGAATGCTTCGAAAATATCCATTTAGGTGCGTTAGTTGAAAACACCATCTTTGCGAGTGAATGTTGCGCAGAATACACTAAATAAAATCACGGCACCGGTTCCCGTTCATGTTTAAGGTTTGTCTAGTGCAATGGCATGTAAATATAAATAGAGTTTAGTGGTAAAAGCGCTGCTCTCGTTACACTGACCGAGTCCACAAATCTCGACTGGAGTAGCGAGACGGTGTGAGAGTAATATTGCATGTTTCTAGCTCGCCTACATGCCTTTACAATTACAAATGAAATAATTTTCGTTCATCAAACCAAAAACACACTATAAATGGTTAAGCTGCGTCGTACTAATTTTTTTACCTGGCGCTCTTTGGCCATCTATGGCCCTTGGGCCACAAAACCCCACAAATCAATCTAATCTTTTACCCCTACATTCATCTCTGAGTTCATGCAGTTATCAACCAGTGCTACATACGCAACAAACTTCGATAGTTGAGACCACATTTGCAAGGAATAAAGCGTATAAAGATATTGTTTTTTAACCGCACTATAGCGAAACAAAACTGTGTATTTGAACCCAGATGCTAGCTACACATTGATATGCTTCTGTGCTTTAGTTTATATCCTTCGGTACCATGAAGCCTATTTCTTGTGTTCGTGGCATTTGTACCCTTCCCTGCTTGGCATGACGTGTGCGCCGTATTGAATGGAGAAGAAACAGAATTCAATACTGAGTTCTCAATTCTCTTGGACACGCCACCTGGCGGTATGACCCCGTCTCATGTACTGCAATGATTTAAACTAAACACTGCGTATCTCAGACGAAAAATAAAGTCCGTTCGATTGCATACCGTGCAAGGCGCCGAGTGAGAAGGTTACCCAGGTGATGCTGGGTGCGAAGCCGGACAGTACCAATCCAAGCCAGGCCAGCACACTCCCTGCCAAGGCTACGCCGTGGATGGGCACCCATTTTTGAATCCAGTAAATCAGAGGTCCTTAAAAGGAGACGATAGCAACGTATTATACAACACTGGAAGGAATGAAATTGAAGTCATATCATAATCGGTGTCATCTGCAGCAAATGATGCGCTTGAGCACCGGAGCTGTCGGCTTTAGCGCCGGCGCAATTAGGGGTAATTTTCGAAACGTTCGCGTATATGGGTAATTAAGTCCAGATAGTGCAAGTGGTGCGCAATTGATTTCGTGACTGGTAGTTATTAGCCAAAAAAACGCAGCAAATTCTTGCAGACGGTACGCATGGTGTGGGCACATGAGCTGACATTACACAGTCGTGGAATCGGCGCAGTGAAGCGCGAGCGATGCCAATTCAAGCACTCCCGATTATGCTTGAAACGAGACATGAAATTGGTCTTAAAGAAAGCGGATTAAAACCGATGAGCCATTGCTGAGGCGAAAAGCTTTTATTTCAATTGCACAACTATACCGTTCGCATATGACCTGATTCGTTTGACAACTGTAACGCTGGAGGCGAAAGTTGTTACCGGTTCTCGGCCCGAACTTGCCGGGCTTGGTCTCACTTCAGTTCGTGTGAGTGACATTTTCATGTTCAGGACGTTTGTAAATGGCGATGTTTCTGTCACCGATAAATAAGTAAATGGTCTTCACATCACGAGCTTTCGGCATTGCGTTCAAGATAGAATATCAATATTTCTGCTACGCATATCACTCACATCTACTTTGTACGTCATTAGGGAGGGATAAATGAAAAATGCCTATTTTCTTCAAAAGTCGAGAAACTTGAGAAGCAATGACGTAAGCAACGCGAGCATTCGGCAAGAAATAGTCCAGGTGGAAGGTACTACATGCGCATGATTAACAAGGAGCAGTTAAATATATATGCGTTTCACACACACACACACACACACACACACACACACACACACACACACACACACACACACACACACACACACACACACACACACACACACACACACACACACACACATAGAGAGAGAGAATGTGAGAAGGGCTAGGGGGGCCCACCTGCACCACTAATGTAAGCGAACCTTCTACAGGTGCGCTAGCTTCACATGCAGTAATTTCCCTTACTGTCAGAATGCAAAGCTGGAATTAAAATCCAAGCACGCCCACGCCTAGAACGTTATCAGGAGCTTTTTTCTAACTGGAAGGTGTGCTAAGGTAGGAAGGAACCTATAATATCTATGGTAGAAACTTCCCAAAGACAAAATGAACAGAGCAGGGTCCGGTGTGTCTTCCACATTGCCCGGTAAGGCGGTGGAGGCTCGGGCTCACGATACCGTCGTGCTCGGCGCCTGTGGTGTCGTCCGGCAGCCGGTATGCAGAAGTAAGTTCTTGCCGTGTGGACGTTAATATTGTTCTTGCTCGTGCAAGGTAGGCCTCAAGATTATAACTGAGGTACGTCCCCCCCGTATGTCGTACGCAAAGCCTTGCTATCTTTGGTTAGCAGGCACGAGGCTTTGCATGTATACGCTTTACCAGCCTGCTACTTATTTTACTGTAAGTTTATTTCCTACTCTCATCAATACTGTGCCTATTAGTTGGTCATCAAAAGCTCATCCAAAGCTTCTTTCTTTGTGCCTCGGTATGTAAACCCCTTTCCCCGGAGCGGAAGAAAACTGTATTGGATCCTACCAGTATTGTAAATCCAGAAAAATCACAAGGCCAGACACACATCTTGCCATGGCGGCCGTTTTGCTTTTATAAACATTGGCTTTATTCTTACTTAGATAAAAATAATAATCATGCCTTCGAATCAAATTGAGAAACAAAAAATGGGTTCCCGGCTCGCGCGATTGCATTGTTCTATTGAGTCTTCTCTGAAACAGGTCGAGTGGCTTTTGCGATTTCAATACTCTCACGCAGCTGTGGGGTATTGAGCACAGGTAACAGACGACAAGATAAACCGGCATTACGAAAAGTTGAACACGCTATACTGAACTGTCAAGCAGTGCAGATATATAATGTTCGAAAGATAAATTTCAAGGGGGGACACTTGCGAGGGGTGTACCAAGCCTGAACCTCCCGTTATATACGCCACAGTATCCTAACCTAAAACACAGTGCCCTCAGCAAGCACTTTAAAATGGCGATATACAGACCGACGCCTCGAGAGGAAATCCACAGAACCGTAAGCGGCCACAGGGCGGTGCCGTAGTCCACGTCGTACGTTTCCTTGAGACGCACGTAGAAGAAGGCCGAGTTTGCGAGTACCAGAGTTGAGAGGAAGGAGGTCAGGCACACCACCACTCCGAGGCCCCAGTACCGGTCGATGCCCTCATGATCCCTGTTCTGGGCTTCCGTGTGCGACTCGAGTATTGGCACCGGCATGTGTCTGAAAATGTAGCCGCACTCAGAATGCGACCAAAAATTTTCGCACAGCGAGAAACTACCTTTAATGCATTCTAAAAGACACGGACAGAAGAAAGAAGTCAGGGACACCACAAGCGGCGTTTGTGGCGTCTTGACCGCCGTGGTCTTGACCTCATTCTTGTGTCCTTCTTTGCACGCCCTGTCTTTTAGAATAAATACTTACCAACTAGCCCAGGTCTCTGTTATTCTACCTTTAATCCACCGTAGCGACTCTGAAATATATTTCGTGATATACAAAGACGCACAAGGGGAGGAGAAGTAGAAGGTCAAAAGAACTACGAAGTACGAGAGCCATTTGCTTTTTTAGGAGCGAAGCTCCTTAGGCTCGCACGATGTCCGTTGTCGCCGTCGTCGTCGTAGGTCCCCGTCGAAACAGCTGCGGGGCCGCTCCGAAGCCTTCTCTCAGCAAGCGTATCGATCAAGGTCATGACGTCGTGCGCAGAACCGTTCGTAGAGCGCACGCAGCGCGCATACCGACCGCGCACCGGTGTTGCACTGCGGCGGCGCCGCTCCGAAACCCCTATCCGAGCAAGCGCACGACGTCATGCGCAGAACCGTTCGCAGAGCACACGCAGGGCGCATACCGACCGCACGCAGGTGTTGCGCCGACGCCGCGTCGCTCGTACCTAGAGCGTGCATACAAGCCGTGTACACCGCGCTGCACTGCTCGCAAGCCGCTGGTACTTATACCGTGCAGCGCTAGTAAAAAAAATGACGTAGACTGGCTTCCAAAGGAGCTTCGCTCCAATATCAGCATTCACTTCGTTGATACGCAGTAATTTTTGCAATGGAAGGGAGGTACAAAATAAGGGATGCAGAGAGAGCGGTAGCAGTTGTACACCATGAACGACAGCCCAGCCACACGTATACAAAACAATGTGAAGTTGAGGCGGCTTATATGAGCAAGTAATAAACCAGGAAATGCTGCGAAAAATTCCGCGCTGAATATCCTTTGGGAGATGTCTAAGTGATTGATAGCAGGAAATTGTATAGCACGAAGCATAGCGCGAGTGAAACGAGCACAAGACAGCGATGGGTATAAGCAGTTGTCGCATTCTCCCCACTTATAGCAGGTGACATAGCTGCGTCTGTGTCAAAATAGCTCAAAGTCAGCCGCTCCGGCGTGACCCTTGCCCCACAACGTGCCCTCGCATATATTCACGCACATTTATCGTGTCGGGGAACAACAATTTGAGGTGGCCTGAAAAACTGGAGCGATATTGGAGATAATGCGATATAATGAGCTGCAGGTTTGTTGTGAGCCACCTATCAAGCACACGGACCAAAATACAAGGCACGAGCTAGTAGCCGTGCAGGAGTTTACTTTATTGATTGTATTGCGGTATTCATCGGACAAATTCGCTGCAATAAGGATATGCAGTAATAGCGTACCGTTTAACTGCGTAGTACAGAGAACGGTCAGAATATCGAGCACACCTACGAAGATAGTTTATACGGGACCGGCTCCATGTACATTGATTTCAAACATGCATTTATTAATTTTTTCAGTAAATCGAAAACCTGGCCAGGTATTGGGAGACCTTACCAATAGTCGAGAAGACTACTACACACCCCGAAGATTATTACATATCAATAACGATACGCGATTGTGCACCTTTGAACTGCCTTATAAAGGAATCCGAAAAGTAATTTCACTACTTTCAAAACGTTTTATTGATAGAACCGTATCCTAATTGGAAAAACAACACGTAAATAGAAATTAGTAAAGTTATAATGGTGGGCATACGTGGCGCTGATGTGTCACCGAATAATTTGACCGGTACTTTATTTCGAAAGTTCGCAAGGTGGAAATTTGAAATAGCTCTTGACCAGTTTAAACATATGTGACGCTCTTTCTAGGTAGCGTTTTATTGCTTCAGAACAAAGTAGTCAGTCCCAACTGCACTCTATGAAGTAAAAAAAAGCTGGCATTGGCCTCATATATGTTTTCAAGTGTGATGAACACGAAACGGAAATGTAGAGCGCTTACCTGGGGATCAAAACGCAAAGAAAAATACTGTAGTTCTCCTTTGTGAAGGGCAGCACCCGTAAAGGTAGATATATATTAGGTCTGTCCCAAATGGCCGGAAGCGGCTGCGCATTGCTCTGTGCAGTTATATATCACCGGAACAGATGTCTGTGTGCCCGACACATAAATTATAGCAGGGTTCGCCTGTTGTTTGTGTGCTTTTTGCCGCATAGAACTGACACAGAAGGCCGACAAAGTTATGGAACCTTGAATGGTGTTTACCTTTTATAAATGGCGCGGCGAATTTCGTTCAGGTGAACTATCATAGCTTGCTTGCAATGAATGTTGTAGAAAGAGGCAGAGCCGTAGTGGTACCCATTTTCCTCGCCAGCACTGCTTATGTGGCTTATTATGCTACACATATGCAAGCATTGTTCACTCCTGCGGCCACCAATTTGTTAATAGTATTCATTTAATATAATTGATTTTGTAACGTACATTTTCGCTGTGTTATATTAGTACATGCCTTGTGCAAAACACTCCATCGCCCGTGTAATTTTTAATTTTAGCTCGGAAAGTGTGTTCAGTCTATCCAAACGCGGTCCAAAGAAGTCACTTTCTGTGCTTGTTTCTCGTGTTTGCTCATAACTGCTGGTGGCCTTGGGATGTAATGAAATTTTTTGTGGGGAGGTAGTTTTGTAATGCACATCGAGTGAGCAGTTTGAAGAAAATTACTGATTAGTGTTCCAATTACATTTCATTTAAATGTAGCATGTCCGCTTTCCTTATGTCATCATAGACCAAAAATGAACAAGCTATTTCGGATGTTCAACAATGCCTGCCCTCGTCCGCCCCAGCGGAGCGACTTTTCAGTATGGCGAAGGACACCGTATCAATAAACGAAGGGCACCTTTTTGATGCTTACTTGGCATATTAGCTAATTATGCGATGTAACAGAGATATCTGAGATATGAGTCAAACAGGGTATGTTCAGTAAATAAAGTGTACATCAGCTAGTGCATGAATCAATGAACTTTTGTTTATTTATATGTACTATTACTGCTTTGCAAAAGTAATAGTAGTGCAATATCATTACCTCGGGCTAGCTGTAGTTTGTAATATAACTTAATTGTATGTATAAATGTTTTATAAATGTAATTGATTATGTAATTTAATTACTTTTTATAAGTAATTTTTCTGTCTCTGCAGACATGCCGTACTCGGGCGCTCCGGATAATTTCGACCATGTGGCCCTCTTTAACATGCATTTGACATCGCATAATATAGGCAGTTGTGTGGCAAGCCGGGCAGGTTAGGTACGAATGCATTGTGGAATAGCGCAAATAACACACACGAAACCTTGTGTGCCCCGCGGTTGAGCGTATGCACTTCAAAAGGAAGTGATAACTTGGCTAGGAGATGTGACATGTGCCATATCCATTAAGTTTGTAGAATGCAACAGGATAGGTGTTGTATACCATCATTACGTTATTGCGCACAGCTTAAAAGACAGAGACTTAAACACGGAGAACCGCACGAACACAAGCGCAAACTTTCAACTGAATTTATTCGACGGACGCATGACGCTTTTGTACATTCGCGTTTCACGGTTACAAAAATCTTTTACAAAAAGGTTTGCTAACACATATATACACAATACGGATAACCACTCATGCCGAGAACACACACACCAATCGCACACCCTGCATTACGTATTGAGATACATTATCTCCTTCCGCGTTAGTCCCAAAGATGCCGTACTGACGCAGTCATCCCCCAGGCGAACAATCTCGGAACCATCAGGTTTCTCGACTTGCGGTTAAGCTTTTCAAGTTCTCATGTGTGCTGGAAATACGAACCGCGCGCCAGTAAGCCTTTGCTCCCTACTCGTCGAGCCACTCGAAACTCGTGGAAAGGGGGGTTGCAAGCACGTGCCTAAAGAATGCTCTGCAGAAGTCTTGCCACCATTTAGTACAAGAAAGCGTTCAAGCCCAACTTGATAGGCTTCAGCAGGCAGGGTATCCGGGTTATGTCACTGGGTCAGTGGCCCACTGTCTATTGCAGGCAGGCAAGAGGTCCCAGAAGGAGCGACTACAGAAAGAAATCCCAGAGCGAGAATGCGAATTTTCGTAGGACCGCTGCGATGCCGTACTTTCACGACGTCTCCCATCGTCTGAAAAAGATTGGGGACCGTGCCGGAGTGCAAGTGGTTTTTACGGCACCCCGTAAGTTGTCGTCAATTTGCAATGTGCGAAAGAAAAAAGGGAACAAGTGCTTGCACAACCAACCACAGAAACAAGTTTGTGGATTGTGTCGAAAAGGTGGAATACATGATTCCGCTCACATGCGGAAAGAAATACGTAGGCCAGACGGGTAGGTGCCTAAATGAAAGACTACGGGAGCACAACAACAATGTGCATAAATCGGTGCAAGGACACCTAGGCTTGCTTTGTCGAGATTGCGGATGCCAACCGAAGTTCCGGGAAACCAAGGTGGTCGCTAGGCACAATAATCAGACGACGCGTGAAATCATTGAGGCGTCCGAGATTGTTCGCCTGGGGGATGACTGCGTCAGTATGGCATCTTTGGGACTAACGCGGAAGGAGATAATGTATCTCAATACGTAATGCAGGGTGTGCGATTGGTGTGTGTGTTCTCGGCATGAGTGGTTATCCGTATTGTGTATATATGTGTTAGCAAACCTTTCTGTAAAAGATTTTTGTAACCGTGAAACGCGAATGTACAAAAGCGTCATGTGTCCGTCGAATAAATTCAGTTGAAAGTTTGCGCTTGTGTTCGTGCGGTTCTCCGTGTTTAAGTCTCTGTCTTTTAAGCTGTGCGCAATAACGTAATGATGGATCGATACCAACTGGCCCAAGCAAGTACCCTTATAAGTTGTATACCAATTACCAATGTCATGTGGTCGCACGTATGTCGTAACAACCAGGACGATGCGTAAACGTTCGGCTCTGTGAACAGCATTCTTCCTTAAAATGCAGGCCAAGTAGCCACCTGTCCCGTCAATACGCTGAGTGCAAATGTACTCCCCATGTGTTGATGACGCAACCCATATTGTCACGCGTATGGAAATGTACGGCACAGGCGCTAACACAATAAATATATTATTTGAAAACGGCGATTAAACAGCTAGAGAGGTAGCCGAAGCTTTCTCATTGCAAGTTTAGGTAGATAAGGGTATAAGCCACCCGTCTTTATCCCTGTCGAATAAGGAACTAGATTTAATAATATAATAATATCTGGGGTTTAACGTCCCAAAATCACGATATGATTATGAGAGACGCCGTAGTGGAGGGCTCCGGAAAAGGAACTCGGTTTGCTGGTCTCAGGGCTGTAAGTGGGAAAGTGAAATGTTGCTTATGTTTTGCAGTTGGACGGAGTCATCGCGCAGGACCAGTCGTATATATATGTTGTCTGTCCGAAAAATAAACGTCAGCTGAAAGTTAAGCGCCTGTGTGCCTGTGTGTTGTTTGCGCTATTCCGCAATGCATAATGTAAGCGCCTCTAGCATTTCGCCTCACCGAAATGTGACCAGCACGCTCGGTATGCAGCCAATGTCTTTTGGTTCAGCTGCAAACACCATAACCACTATGTCACCACGGCAGCTTCAAAAAAATCTTTTTTGTGTGTGTGTGAGACTTCTAGTAGACGCGCATAGTGAATCGAACGTCAACATTACCCTTTCAATCTAGATTTTAAGTAAGCACCGATGAAGACACCGATTCGCGTCTTACGATACCTCTTAGTCCCCTTACTACACCTGACTATCTCAGACTCTTCGTTTCATGAAAGACAAGAAATTGCCCGCTTTTTCCCACTTGACCGATTTCTTGGAATTCCAACAGCCACATCTATCGTTTAATCTCTTCTTTCTCTCTCTCTCTTCGCATCGGTAAAGACGGAATGCCGTGTCCAAGGCTACGTGTTGCGTGAATAAGTTTTTAGGGCCGCTTCCTGCCGCTCAACGACACCCTCCTGTGCTTTCGCATCAGCTTACGCTGAAATCGCAAACAGAGACCTGGCTTCAGTCATCGCATATCCTGGCCGACATCGAAATACTTACATACCACACGATACGCGTGGAACAGCCACCTTTCCGCCATCCCACATCGCTGCCTTGAAACGCTCCGCACACTCCGAAGAAGCGACCAATCTGCTTGTTCTGGTGCGTTTCTGGACACTCTGTGTATGTTGTTGGAGTCATGACTTCAATACTAGTGACCGCGAGCGAAATAAAGGATATCTTCGATATGAGCCTCCGCACCTACCCGTATTTGTCGCTGAGCTACATACACAAGAATGAAGTCGTCAAGTTTTCTCTTAGAAGGGATTCGACAATGTTCTCGTAGTCATCTAGGTCAATTGTTCTATGTAGACGATGGCGTTGTGCCTAGGGGGAATGCCTCACTTTAAGCTGTAGAAGGTGGCCTAGAATGCGTATATTTGCGTTCGCGCTGATTGCTTAAGTGAAAAATTTATTTTGAATGACTTCAGTGCAATTTATATGCCTCATTTTTGTGGGTTTCCGGATGCTTAATCGCCTTTATTAGCTTATTTAAACACATACTTCACGTCTTTGTGCAATGACATATTGGAAAAAAAGGCAACGCTTTGGTATCCCACCTTCGCTTCGTGCAAAAATCATTGGAAGAGTAATCGTTAAGTAGAAAACGGCATTCGAATTCCTGAAGTTACGGATTATTTACCAACCTTAGGGAGTTAAGGATAGTGTATATGACATTATTTGTATTTTCTTTTTGTTGAAGCCTACCTATGGCATAAAAGAAAAAAATAAATAAAGCTGACGAAACGCAAATAGCCGACGGTGGGGACCGAACCCACAACTTTCGCCCATTGCGAAAGTTGCAATTTTTTCACTCTCCACTGGCGGAGCGTAAGTTTGCCGTTCAAGTGTACTTTATGTTCTATTTATACCACAATAACCAGGTTATACCATAAATTGCAATAACACCCGCTGTTTCCCCCTTGGCTTTGGTATCTTTCAGTTTCATTTGGTTGTGGCTGACAACTAACGGTCCCTAGATCTAGTCTCTTTCCTTTTGTTCATGTACCAAGTAAGTGCGCGAAAATATTCGTACAAGTCCGTAAGGCCATGATGCTGGTAAGAACGGGCGATCACAAGAAAAAACATCTTGGTCGTATAGACAGATTTATCAGAGATTGCGTTGTTACTAAGTAGTGTCCCAAAAAAATCTAATCAAGCTTAGCATAGCGATCTCCGGGCATACTGAAACAACATTGCCAACATTGGTGTCATCATAGGTGTCAAGAATTGTCGTGTAAAGAATCGACTCATAACAGCCACGAATCCACAAGGGGGTTCTTTCGCAGGTGCTTTGTACTATAATGCAGTTGCAAATAAAATCCTCGCCTTGTAGGTTTACATAGTTCAATAAACGTGGTGCGGCTTGGACCCACAAAACTTATATCTAACTAAATTTGGTGTCAAAATACAGCTAATTATTTCAAACCGGTGAATGCATTATTACCTTGAATGTGCTCTATCATTTATGACAGAAATTTTCTCGAATAATACGAGTCAGTAGCCAGCTGTTCCTTATCGACTGAATAGGTTAAAGGGGAACTTGCGCTGTATTCCGCTGCGGAAGGTCTTTGTCACCGCTTACTAATGTTTGGAACATACATTTGTGGATTAAGTGACAAAGTTGCACTGTTTTGTTTCTTTTCTTTTCTAATTGATGACAGCGCTTCTTACGTTCGGCTACGCCCCATGCAGTGAGCCCAGATTATGTAGCGCAGAAAATACATGTGTCATGTTTAAGAACATGAGAATCGAATATAAGTCAAAGCCTCACACCGTAGCACATGGATTAAGGAACAATCAAGAGTTAGCATAAGCAGGGACAGACACAATAGAGTTTGCAAACAAGCGCTGACCGGTGCGTCAGGATAGATTAGGAAACTTTACGTGGCATAGGCAGCACACAACACTTACAGAATGGGAGAGAGCACACAACATGACCAGGGTGGACGCATACTGTTTAGACTTTCGTGAGCCGCCACCCTAAGCCGCGCTCATAAAAGAAGGAGGGTAGGCACAGGAGAGGGTGTAAGTACGCACAAAATCAGAACGAAAGTAGCAAAACCGAAACAAAAAGGCGCCTAGTAATGTTGTCCAGCATTCCTCAGCGCATTCCTTCGCACAAGAGCGGGAACGTGTCTATCGAAATTGCCGTTTCAATATCATTTAACGATAAAGTTGGCCTGATTAGGCATGCTCCGAATTCTCCTGATAACATGCTGTGTAGGCCTCAGCCATCTCTTTTGTTGTTTTGGCGAGCAAACCGAGACCTTAGTCTAGTCAAACAGCGCTTGACATTCGCACTATTTGTGTCGCGCCGGTCCCGCTAATCTTCACGCGCACCGATGCTCTCTGAGTCTGACGTTAAAGTATTTATCTACCTGTCAGAACCAGCTGTTACTCAGTAAAGTGTACGAGCGGGCGAGTTCATGTTTGATCATCACTCCATGTAGGCGAAGCAGTGCGCAGGACGAGAACAAACTTCGGTGTTTTGTGTTACTTTCTTTGTTCTTCTCCTGTGCGCTGCTTCAACTACACGGAATGGAGAGCAGCTGTAGCTTCAAGCCTCACAAATGTGTTAAACGACACCTACGGAGCCTGAACGCTCCGTAGGCGCAGTTACCGCCTTTATAGCGTGGCCTTTGGCACGAATTGGAAAGCACGAAAATGCGGTTGATAACAAACTTTTTCCCGTGTGGTCTTCATGTGCAGCTGAAGTTTTCAAAAATCTCAGAATGAAATATGGTGTTTTATTATTAGTTTTCCTAAGTCCTGTTCAACTTTTCTTTCCGCGAACTACCAGGGCGCCCTGCATAAAGAAAAGATCGCACGTCGCAAACGTACACTGTTCTTTAAGAACAACGACAGAAACCTTCATGCGCAGCTCACGAAGAGCAAGAAAATGAGGAGGATGATTGCCATAGGAGAATAAACAAATGTTTTAACAAATATGATTGCCAAATTCTTGCAGGTATTGCTTAGAAGCACGCATAAATAGAGATAGAGGAAGGTTCTTTGTGGTAATCTGCGTGAATCATACTACTAAAAACCAGAGAACTGGCAGAATAGCTCACTATAGAGTCGGAATATATATTAAGGTGTGCTTTTTCGCACCTTCTTATTTCACCCGCCCTGGGATACGCGCGACACGCCCTGTTTTCTTGGGATTCTTCGGTGCAGTTTCTGTACTTGCGTATGATCTCCACGATGTCGACTATCATATCCGACCGCAATCGTTTCAAAGTCCTCAACCGTAAGGCGAGTTCCGACCATGAGGAAGTGCAGACCCAGAGGTGAAGCAGTGCGTGATTTTTAGAAACCGGAAATGGGCCTAAGAATCCGAAAATGGTATCTAAGAATGCGTACTCGGAAGGCATAGGAGAGGTGGCGTAACGGAAGCTGGTTACCGACGCACTGGATCATGTAGAAGAAAATAATTGGAGGTGGTTTTAATCCTTGGCTTGGATATCTGCTACTAGAATTCGCGCGTCGGCCTTCGCCTGTCCTGGTATATTCCTTGGTTAACATTGTGCTTTCGCGCGCCATCGAAGCGGATCTTAGAGTCCCCGCGGAAAGAAGCTCGTTGTTGAGATCAGCTTCACCAGGTGTCGCAACGGCGCTAGCTGATCGCAATCTAGGTCCCAACATTTTGCGTCGAGCTAGAACACCCTGGCTGTTATAAATTTCTTCGCGAGACCAGATTCGAACCCCCGTACTCGCGATCCGAACGCGAGCGTCTTGACCACTCGGCTATCCAGGCCCGCTAGCGGAGCATAGCATAGCCGTGCATAATGTACTATAGCAAGGGGGGTGGGAAAGGAGTGTGAGGGTGAGGAGCACAGTTGTGACGGTAGGGAGGAGGGAACAGATGATTGAGAGAGTAAAGCATAGCATAGGAAGAGGAAGAGACAAATAGAGAGAACGAAAGGTAGAAAGAGAAGGAAGGAGAGAAAGAGAAAGAATTAGCGAAAAAGAAAGAAACATGGAGGAAGAGACAGAGATAAAAAGAAAGAAAGAGAACAATACAGAGAGACAGTGAGAGAAAGAAAGGTAAGAAAGAGATAGAAAAGATAGAAATACCGAAAAAAAGCAAGAAATTGATAGAGAGAGAGAGAGAGAGAGAAATAGAAACAGCTACAAAAAAAGGCATACAAAGAAACGGAGACAAGAGAGAAAAAAAGAAAGATATATGGGAAAAAGAGAGAAAATTTGCAAAACTTAGCAATGCAACCTAAGCCAGGACTACATAGGCGCTCATCAGCTCCCCTGTTTCTTTAGCAATGTGCCTGCAGTGCAAGCCACGGTAATTTTTTTTAAATTCGACTGTGTCTGAATATTTGGAAATCGGAAGTAAGTAAGTGCACGACCAGAATTGCTTGAAAGAGAACCAGAAGTGTGAATCGGTGCCCGGTGCAGTTAAAATTCAGCCTTATCTATTCCGTTCGACAGCAGCAGGTAGGGTCGTCAAGACGCAAAGAGGTCACGATTAATTCGCTTCAGAAAATAATGGTCGAGCCCGTGGTGCACTGCAAACGCCACTTTATAAGAACAGGTAAGGGAGAAGGTGAGGGGAAAAACATGTTGAGCCCGTTCACTCTTTCGTTGATTTGCTTAATGTGATAACACATTTATTCCTTGAACCAATCACCCGTCTTACTTTACTGTCATTAAGAGAGAATTAAAGCAGTACTCACGCGTCATCAAAGCTGCCACTCGGTCTGGCATGGCAGCGTCGAGGACGCAATCGCTCCCCCGAAGCAGGTGTCCCTCCAGCTGTGCCCAGAAAGCAGGCAGGCAGGTGGCGCGCTATGCTCGACGACCAGCGGGTGCATCCACGGGGGCCGTTGACACGGAGTTCGTACGTAGAAGGTGTTGGTAGATGACGTAATAGAGAGGCCAGTGTTGTGTAAGCAATGAAATCGTGTACGAACAATCGGCAAGAGACGAAATTTTTCTTCGGTGAAATTCTACAAGAAGGGGCGTCCATAAATTATGTGACGCCATACAACTTTTCCATATAAACAAGCACCCGCAATTTGACAGCAACACGTTAATTAGCAAAATTTTTTGTTAATTACTTGTTTTAATGGATATATTAGCAACTGCTACCTATTTCCACCTCTAAGCGGTGTTCGTCGGCGGCGTCGGCAGGTGTCTTACAGCCACATAATTTTTATTGAAATCTGTACTACTGTGTACGTATGTCTTTTTGGAAATAACTAACGATGCTGTAAGTTTTTCCAACAACTGTTCAGTGCCCGCGTAAAACTACGTAACACATCAGTGAGAATCCAAAATAATTCCGGCGGATCACACGCACTGCTTAGAACCGGTGTCACGTAATGCAAATTAGCAAGTAATTCGCTATATGTCGTTGGGACGGTTTTACTTTGAGCCATGTGCGACATGGCGTATTCGACCTGTTTGTGTAAATTGAGCTGTTGCGTTCGTGAGGAGGGCTCGCCAGGCACATACCCGCGATGTCACGGGGCGCAGAACGGTTAGAAATTCGTAGAAGAAAGGCTTAAATTCTCACTTGTTTTCGTTGTGTATCTACCATATTGGATACATTGCCACAA
This sequence comes from Rhipicephalus appendiculatus, assembly GCA_030522465.1. Lineage (NCBI taxonomy): Eukaryota > Metazoa > Arthropoda > Arachnida > Ixodida > Ixodidae > Rhipicephalus > Rhipicephalus appendiculatus. The sequence continues at coordinate 60,858 of JALIZH010010140.1, forward strand.
GAAGTACAGTGGGCAAAACATGACAGCGCGTTAATATTAAATTCACCGGGCATTTCGCGGACACGATGAAGAAATTACCGAACACAGCGGCACAGCATTTCAACATGGCAAGGTCAACACTACAATAATCTCGAACTTTAATGTATATCAAGTCAAACTTAAGGTCCCCAGAGAAACAGGAAATATAGAGTCAAATCTTACTGACAAATTCAATACAGTCCAGAAAATAGGTATAAGCGTTTTGACTCTATTCGATGTGGTAGATACAATACAAAAACCTTGGGAGACTTAAGCCTTTCTTCTAAGAATTTCTACCCTTCTGCTCACCGTGAAATAGTTATTGTGAGGTGGTGCTTACTTTTTACGACCCAGATTCAGCGGAATAGCCCCTCTTCCACCCTTTCCCACATGGAAGAAGGGGTGGGCGTATCGCGTTTTTTTGTTTTGTTTACTGATGTGCCTCCTCTCGCAAATTGGGCGCGCCTACTTATATGAATACGCCTTCGTATTTTCCTACTTCTTTTCCCACCACCGTTCTGGCACTTGCCCTCTCCTCCTGTCCTTTCTTGGTTTTGGAAGAGTGTACGAAGAACACAACATACAAGCGCTAAGGTAGGCAGCAACTGCCTTGAAGAAGGCAAGACTCATTGTCGAAACGATGGCTGGAACTCCGTGGTCAAGGACTTTTTCAGCTCTTCAACCTTTCCAGCTTCCCCTAAACATCATGTTTACGCGAACGCATTGTAGATCTCAGTCGGTCATCGAAAAAATTGGCCGCGTATCTGCGTGCTTCGCTGCAAATGTCGTCGAAAGACGATAGTCTTCTGCCGGCCGTACTACAATGTTTTGCCTTGCCTCAGACAGCGCCTTCTCTATGTTGAATCGGCCGCATCTGGCTGGCATAGATAAAATAGAGGCGCTGTGTGACGTATGGACGCCATCTGGCAGTAGCCTCGGGAAACGTGAGCTTGTGCAGAAACCAGGGCCGCTGCACCCAGGGCCTTGAAAAACACCTATTTTCAATATTTTTTCGCGGTGAAAGACCCCTCCATCCGAAATTTCGGGGGAGGGGGGAGGCCCTAGGGCGACCCCCCCCCCCGGCGACGGGCCGTGTGAGAGAGCACTAAAGATTACTGTAACATTACGCCGATGTTGAATTATTTGCCACAATTATTTAGTTTACCGTGGAGTTGTAAACGTTTCGGGATGCGCGTCTGCCGTCAATACATGGGAGGGTTTTACGCGAGGAGCGAGGTTACAAAAAATATGGCTGTAATGTGCTTCACCAAACTGTCTAAAAATTATATGCCGTTTGACAACTCAGCCGTCTACATAACCATATCGTTGTTTACGGGAGAGGGCATTATGAATAAATATCAGTTGCATGCAGTTTTGATAAAAATAACACAATTCTGCCGCTAAGCTAATTCAAGAATATCGCAAAGCTGAAATCAAACGTACAGCCCCAAGATTGTTGGAATTCCTTTTTTTTCACAAACAGGTTTTCTCAGTAACCATCACTATGCCATCGCAAAAAAGACGACAGCTGCCTAACAATTACAGAGATCTGATACTCAGAAGACCAGTTTATATATGTAGCGTTTTTTTTTTCAAAAATAGCCAGATGCAGCAACCGAAACTGGGCTAAACTTCACGTGAGCGTAAAGCGCGGCAAGTATCTTTAACTTCTATAACAGTTGGAATTAAGATGAGTAAATTCCTGATTTTAACTTGAACTCAAAAAGGCAGTTTCTAATAAAAAAATCACGCCATATCCACAAAGTGAATGATGTTCGAGGAGCTTGCTCGGAGATGATCGGGTAACTCGCGAATCCTCCGTACACATCTCCTACCATCATATACAGACGTGACAACGTTGTTATACAGGGTGTCCCATTTATCACGCAGCACGATTTAAAAAAAGAGGAACGGCGTTAGGCGAGGCAGACCTAGTGCATAATGTTCCCAGTATACTGTAGTAGCCGCTACTATTTTTTTCGTTAATGTGAATTAATTAATTAGTCCTAATTAATTTCGTAACTCCGAAAATACTCACCTAATTATTAAAGTGTCAATGAGGCAAGTGTGGGCATGTTGAAATGACATCTATCTCTGCTACTTTCAACAACGTACTAATTGCGTGCTAATTTTTTCCTTTCAAGTTAGATTGTTGCTTCATGCATGGCCTCCGAGGTCGCGCGCCGGCGCACAACCTCGGAGGCCATGCATAAAGCAACAATCTAATCCGAAAGGAAAAAATTAGCACGCAATTAGTACGTTGTTGAAAGTAGCACAGATAGATGTCATTTCAACATACCCACATTTGGCTCATTGACACTTTGATAATTAGGTGAGTATTTTCGGAGTTACGAAATTAATTAGGACTAATTAATTAATTCACATTAACGAAAAAAATAGTAGCGGCTACTACAGTATACTGGGAACATTATGCACTAGGTCTGCTTCGCGTAACGCCATTCCTCTTTTTTTTAAATCGTGCTGCGTGATAAATGGGACACCCTGTATACACATTACATGCGGCGCTCGGGCCGCGAGCCCCAGCTGCTGCTCGTTGCGAGCTCGCCGCGCTGCTGTGCGGTGTTCATGCGGCCGAGCGGTAACGAAGTTTTCACTGCCTGAGCTCCCGGCGAAGAGAAAATTACACCATATCCCGCTAAAGGTAACCATGTGTATATGCGAACACGGGCGCTAACGCTTACACTGGCGGCGGCGTTGACGCTGGCGCTCATCGCAGCGTTGCGCAGGAGAGAAACCTGGGGAGGCGCGAAGCACGCAGTGATGGACCGGTGTTTCCTAGTGGGACATGCCAATCGCTGCTAATGGGCAATGAGAGACAGAAGACTCCGACTGGACGTAGTGACCCGCACTCCGCTTTTAGTTAACGCGCACGCTGCGAATTTTTATTCTTCAACAACGCAATGGAGAAATCTCCCACCGGCACCACTTTGGAGGTCAAGATCCATTGCCATATATACGGGGTGGCCAGTGAACGATTGTGCAGCGCGAGCAGTCGGTTTTTTCAACCAAGAAACTCGCTAGCAGAAGCTGCCTGCGTCGGCGTCGCGAGGTGAGAGAGGGGGGGAGCGTAGGAGAGGAGAGAGAAGAGGGGACGCGCATGCGCAGTGGGAGTGTGGACGCCGCGGGGAGGGATGCCTAGAGGAGAGAGGGGGGAGCGTAGGAGAGGAGAGAAGGAGGGGACGCGCATGCGCAGTGAGGGTGTGGTCGCCGTGGGGAGGGGATGCCTAGAGGAGATAGAGGGGGGAGAGGAAGTTTTTATACGTTGCTCCCGCTCAAGCTAACCATCTCCCCGCTGCTTGGCATCCACACATGGTCCCCCTTAGCGGGAGATGGGGAAGTTTTTTGGAAAGGGTTTGCGCATGCGCAGTAAAGTGTACACGCCATCGCCGCCGGACAAGGCGCGAGCTTAAGAAGCTTGCCGAACAAGCTCCTAAAAACTTCCCCATCTTCCGCTAAAGATAACCATGTGCAAAGCAACGGGGAGATTGGTTAGCTTGAGCGGGAGAAACGTCGCCGTTCTCGTTTCGCGGCAGCGGCTCGGGCGCTCATCGCGGCGCTGCACAGGAGAGAGAATGAGGCGCGCGCGCTCCGTCATTTTCATACGGGGGAACTACCGCGGCGCCCCCCAGCGGAGTATGCAGCTGTCGCACCACCTGTCGTGCGCGCCGCTCTGTAGAGGATTCCTAGAGGAGAGAACTGGGGGGGGACCGTAGACGAGAGAGAGGGGGGACGGGACGCGCATGCGCTGTGGGAGGCGGGCGCCGCTCCGTAGAGTAGTGGATTCCTAAAGGAGAGAAAGGCGGTGAGCTTAGGAGAGGAGAGAGAGGGGGGAGGAGACGCGCATGCGCTGTGGGGGTGTAGGACGCGTAACGCAGGCGCCGGTCCGTAGAGTAGAGCATTCCTAGAGGAGAGAAAGGGGGTGAGCGTAGGAGAGGAGAGAGAGAGAGGAGTAGGGGACGGGCATGCGCTGTGGTGGTGTGGGACGCGGGAAGTAGGGACGGACTAAGCCCCCGCCAAACACATGCAAGCAAGATCAATGAACCGAGTCAACCTAGGCGACAGACACCACCGGCCTAGCCATTGCTAAGCAACCTCTCTGTGCTCTCGGCTATGACTCTGGTAACTGTTGTGGTGGTTTACGGCCTTATTGTACTACAGTGTTCTGGTTCGCATAGTGGGTGCATCCCTACTTCATGAACGTGGCGGGACGCGGGACGCCGGACGCGGAACGCGGGAGGGAGGGACGGACATAGCCCCGAGCATAAGATGCTTCGCAGCTAAAATGAGCCAAATACTGCAACTGTTTGAATCAAACTAAGCCACATTCATTAAACCAGCACTGCGTCAACAATCGCGACCAAATAAACCAACATGGTCTCATCCAATCTGTTTCATTTGTGTCCTATTTGCTTTGCCATCTTGTGTACGTTCCACAATCAGTTTTTCTAGGGCGAGTTGGCACTTACTTATGAAGATGATGTTCTAGGACAAAACTCGATATAAAGAATAAGAGGGCGACTTTCGTACTTCTTTTTGCCTCTTTTATTTTCGAGTTTAGCGCTACAGTATCATGTTCTCATTTCGCTCCAACACGGCATATTTGAAAGAAATGGCATATGAACTGAAGATATTGGGCAGCGATCTATTCCTTAAAGAAGAAAAAAGTGGTCCGAAACGGCATGGCATAACACGAGCCCAGAAGAAAAAGAAGAGCTGGAGCACTTTTAAAGGCCTTCAATAGATGCCAAGAACAAGAAAACACTGCTGACTGTCCAGAATAGTGCGCCTTTTGCCGGTGTCAGATGGGTGACTGGGTGGTAAAAAAATCGGCAGATCCCACGCACTGTGGGAATCGATGTGATGCGAAGCAGCCAGCAAGGAGCAAATCATGCTGTACATAATATGCATGTCATTATTTACATGTTAGGACCCGTCATTTGTGTTCGCCATACAGTCACGTCGCGCAATACAAATTTTGGTGTATATCAAGCTGGCGAACTGGACGCAAGCACACTATGAGCGTGGCACGTAAATGGCATTGTAGATGGCAAGCATGCCAAGATTTTCATGTTACCACCTGCCACTTATGTTCGCTTAATTTTTTACCTCGAATTGCATCGAGACGCGAGACCATTCTGCCTCCGTTTCGCATGCGTTCGTATTCACGCGCTCTGCGCATCGTGCAGACGCCATCCGCGTTCCGGCGTTTAAATTGACGGACACTTTGTCGATTCCAAAGTGTGTTCCTCGAACGGCTGTGCCCACTGAGAAGGGGTCGGTCAGAATGGAACCTGATGCGCGCGTCTCCCTCCTTGCATGATTAGAGACGCTGGGCACAGCGACGCTACGCAAGCATAGCGCGAGCGCTTTACCCCCGTATTCAGAAACGCTCCTTGAATTGAACTTGACAGGCGTTGACTTGACTTGCCACCGCCTCAAGGCAACGCGTTGGAAACGCGTTTGTGCTGCCTTGGCACCGCCTGAAGACTGCGCGTTCGAAACGCGTTTGTGCTGCATTGAAGGCGGTGGCAAGTCAAGTTCAAGTCAAGGAGCGTTTCTGAATACGGGGGGTTAGTGTCCAACCGATCGGCGTCCGTTTGCGCGCCCCGGCGCCCACCTGGCACTGTGCCAGGGCACGGCTGGAGGGACGCACGGACGGACGGATGACCGGACGGACGGGTGGACGTTAGCATGAGACATTAAAGGCTTTCACCTTAAAATTTTGTGTATATCAAGCTGGCGAAACGGCCACAAGAGTGTCATGAGCGTGACATGCAAGTCATGTTGCACATGACATGTCATGATTTGCACATTACCACTTCTCATTTATGCTCGTCATACAGTCACGTCCCTGAATACGAAGTTTGTTGTATATCAAGCTAGCGAAACGGCCACGAGAGTGTCATGAGTGTGGCATGCAAGTCATGTTTCACATGACATGTCATGATTTCCATATTACGACTTGGCATATATGTTCGTCATACAGTCACGTCACGCAATACCAAAGTTGGTGTATATCAAGCTAGCGAAATGGCCGTCCGCGCGCCATGAGCGTGGCATGCAAATCATGTTGTATATGACATGCAGGTCATGATTTTCAAATTACCACCTGTCATTTATGCTCGTAATACAGTCACGTCCCTCAATACCAAAGTTGGTGTATATCAAGCTAGCGAAACGGCCACGAGAGTGTCATGAGCGCGGCATGCAAGTCATTTTGCACATGACATGTCATGACTTCGATATTACCACTTGGCATTTATGTTCGTCATACAGTCACGTCACGCAATACCAAATTTGGTGTATATCAAGCTAACGAAACGGCCGTCAGCGCGCCATGAGCGTGGCATGTAAATCATGTTGTACATGACATGCAGGTCATCATTTTCATATTACCACCGGTTTTTATGTGTCATGCAGAAAGGTCTCATCGTACTTATTTTTGGATATATCAATTTAAGAAAGCGGCCTCGGGAGCACTATGGTCATGGCGTGTAAATCATAGTTTTCATGACAAGTTAGTCATGATTTTCATGATATGACCAGTCACTCCTGTTTGTCATACAGTCATGTTATTCCATGCCAGTTTTGGTATGAATCTCAATAACGATACGGCCAGGAGAGCACAAAGTCGTAGGCGGCTAGATAGATAGATAGATAGATAGATAGATAGATAGATAGATAGATAGATAGATAGATAGATAGATAGATAGATAGATAGATAGATAGATGGATGCGCTCAAAGTCGCCGAAGTTCGCTAAGAAATGCTTCGCATTTAATAAGAACAGGTCTAGTTGTTTGAATTTAGGAAAAACTGTATTTTTCGGAACGCTCAACTCATTAGATGGGGAACACGGATCGTCACTCTTTCTCTCCGACGCTCTTCGCGGCTCTCGTGCGACTCCTTATCCGTCGACGCGTTCCTTAGCGTCTCTGCCGCAACACTTCTTTTCTCTCTTTTTTGTTTCCACCACGGTGTAAGATATATATATATATATATATATATATATATATATATATCTTACACCATGGTTTCCACCAAAGGAGGATCCGACGCGCGTGGAACGCTGTGCGAGGGTGCATGTCCGATATTTCCAGATGCAGCGTTCTTGGTCTGGCGACGCAGCCCGAGCACAGCTGACACGGCCCTCCCGAAAATTGCGCCTTTCGTCAGGCGCACGAGTGGTTCGGTGGCTATCGGTGGCGACAACTCACAGGAGTCCAGGAGACGTTCTTTGTATCGCCTGAGTTGTTCGACCGAGCGCCTCATCGAGCCAATTCAGAGCCTCCGTGAGTGTTGCTGTTCCCTGTCCGATATGCTCCATATACGTAGACGTTCTCGGTAGGTCATCAGGTGTACGACGCAAGACTATTTGCATTGTTTGAGGAGCCTTGCAGGAACCGAATGCTATTCGAAGGTACTCGTACTTTCCGTCTGGAGTGACGAATGCGGTTTTGTGTATGTCGTCTGGCTTCATTCGTATAGTGAGAAACGCCGTCTTCACGTCCAACACGGCGAAATAGGCGGAACCGTCACGCATGACGTCGTCCATAACGTCCTCCATGATCGGCATTGGGTAAGAGGGATTGATCGTTTTTCTCGTTGAGCTTGCGATAGTCGTGTACCATTCTTCGTGGAGTCGTCGGGTGCTGCGGTTCGTCGACGACTATCCTTGGAGTGCCGTATTCTCTTTCGCTCGGTCTTATGACGCCTTTGTTGAGGTAATCGTTCACTTGCTCTCGTATGAACTTGCGATCAGCCGGTGAGCACCTGTATGGCCTTGCTGATACGGGTGTATCGTCTCTGAGCTCAATGCTGTGTTCAATGTGAGGGCACATGCCGAGAGTGTCCGGTCTTGGAGGTGAACGCTTGGTGATGCTTGAGCAAAATGGCGCGAAGTTTGTCCCTATCAGCCTTGGTGGCGTCTTTTGTCATTCTTCGTGTGGCATCTGCTACCAGTTGCGTGAAGTCGTCATCGGGCGTGGGACACTTCATGTTGAGGCGCACGTAACCGTCGTCCTCGAAAACGCTCAAGTTCGATTGCCGGCAGAATGATGCGATTAGCGCTTCCCCTGTACGGCGTGGTGCGTTTCGTTTCCGGGGGGCGCCACTTGGGATGAAATCTGTTCGGGAGGCTCGACTGGGACGATCGTCACGGTCGTTTGAACGTGTGAAATGTGATGTCAACGTTAGCGACTCGATGCCAGTCTCCGAGCCCAGGATCAGGTCGATGCCGCTGGGTAGCTCCGTGACTACGACGTCTCTGAGTGGTACATTCGTGATACCCAAAGTCACATCAAGCGTCGCAGCGCGAGTTGGACGTATGCTGCGATGTAGCACTTCGATTTTCTCGCGTGAGACCCAGACGTACGTGGGATTGCCGTCACTCAAGGCACTCGCGCTTATGACGGATATGTTGGCGCCACTGTCAATTCGCACGCGGACGGGTCGGTTGTTGACAGAGCCGGACACGATTGGTAGTGTGCCGCCCGTCGAATGGAGAAAACAGTTCTCTTGCCTTGGTGATACAGTTCCTGTTTCCGAGGTTCCTGTCGTCCCTCTTTGCTCGTCTCTCGTCCGCTCTGGGGTGATTCCACGAGAGATCGACACGGGTCCGAAAATTGATATTTTAGATTTGATTCAGTATTTTATATTTTGTGCATATACCACCCAGTAGCCCCAGAGTGAACTTGGTTTTTTTATCAAGTGCATAACTTACGAGCAAAAAAAATATTGAACTTATTGTATGTGGAGGGACCAATTTCATCCCTTGTCGTTCTCGAAAGTTCACGACGATATAAAAACACAAATATTAACTCTACAAATCAAAAGTTTTTGCTATAAAATGTATGCGTAATGAAGAGTGAAGCAGCATTGTTTGAAGCCTGTGGACAAAGCGAAACTGTTTTGAAAAATGTCTGAACAGGCGACATTTTTTAAAAGTTGCTATGTTTGAGAATTTTTTACTCCTAAGATAAGGCAGCTAGAGTATCATAACTTCGTGACCTATGACAACATAATGTGTTCGATATGGCCTGTTAATATTGTTGCTGTACCTTAAATACATATTTTTATAAATGGCCTCAAATTTTCAATTTTGGCGACAGTTAAGCCTATTGAAAAATCAATATTTAAAAAACCCCATCTTAGATTTTTCTTAAAATCCCTCAAAGAGACCCTCGTAGACCATAGAAAAATAATATAAAGAAACATGTTGCATTATTTTGTTTGCAGCGATAATATTGTGGGTACAAATCCCAGCTTTTTGAGTTCCATCACGCTGCCGCAGAGTTGTGCTGCCAGCGGGTTGGCCCCATGTGTCGTCTTCGATTCCGCTGAGGATGAGGGAGATTCGTTCGTCTTCTGCTAGGACGGTACCGGAGCCTTGTTGAGAATGGCGTTCTTTGAGTGCATGTACTCTACGATGGTTTCGTGACTCTGAAGGCGTCGCCTCGTCTACAGTTCGAGGAATTCCTGAATTGTCAGCTTCCGTTTGAATCTATGAGTGAGCGCTTCCTTTCCACTGGTCTCAGGTGTGGTAACGCGTGCCGTAAGCGCTGTGCCAGTCCGTTAGCACATCCCGTCAGACGGGTCGCTGCTGTCGCCAGCGTTAGCGAACACGTCCAATGGGCGAGCGCCGCGATCCTCTCCACTTGCGCAATCCATTCTTAGGCACTCTGTTACGGTGTCCCATCGAATGTGGGGATTGAGGATGACGAGTCACTTGTGGAGTGGAATCTGGATCGGGCTCGTCGTCGGTGGACCCCTCGACAGCGAGTTGGCGAGCAGAACCTGCGTGTTCACAAGCGTGGCGAGGATCTGGGACCATGGAAGGTTCCGCTCCGTCTGTTGAAATTATCGTCGCAGCGTGGCATGCTGCGTCTTGGTTGGTGCCGTTGTTCACCGTCGATGACTGCGTTGAAGCCTCATGCCATCGTTGCGTCAGCAGAGGCGAAATGATGCAGTCCGTGGTGTGAAGTCGTCACCCGTTCTGTTGGCGATGAAACGTTGTGGCTGGTGTTGTACGGTGCCTCACGTTGGCCACTCGCGGTCGCACGGTTGAGCTAGGCTCGCAAACTGTTCAGCTCCGCACGAAGCCTCTCGTTGTCGACAGACAGCGTCTCTAGGTGCGTCTGCCTGTCGTGGTCGTTGGCAGCATGGTCTTTCGTTGACGCGTCGGTCGGCTCGATGGCTAGGCGACTGGTGTTGTGTCGGATGAGTCGTGCGACGAGCTCACCTTTTCGTCCGGAGCATTGTTGTCCGCGAGCTCTCAGCTCGTCGACGTGCTGCCTTTTCGTTGCGGTGGCAATCGTGCTGCTATCGAGAGACGTGAACGGACTTTCAATGACGTTTGCTTCCGAGTCCGACAACGATGTTCGGTCTGGCGCCGTTCCGTCTCGTGGTCGATCTCCCCGATGTACCTCCGTTGACGATTCCAATCCTGTCGTCGGCTGCGCCATGTCAGATCGGTGACTGGCTGCTAAATAAGAAAAGGTCTAATTGTTTGAATTTAGGAAAAACTGTATTTTTCGGAACGCTCAACTCATTACATGGGGAACACGGATCGTCACTGTTTCTCTCCGACGCTCTTCGTGGCTCTCGTGTGACTCCTTATCCGTCGACGCGTTCCTCAGTTTCTCTGCCGCGACGCTCCTTTTCTCTCGTTTTTTGTTTCCACCAAAGGAGGATCTGACGCGCGTGGAACGCTGTGCGAGGGTGCATGTCCGATATTTGGAGATGCAGCTTTCTTGGTCACGCGACGCAGCCCGAGCACAGCTGATCGGGAAGGACCACTCGCTCTGCAAGTCTAGTACTCCCCATTCCGCCCATGCGACGAAGCACGGCACCGACGGAAGCACAAGGACGATGTTAATTTTATCGCAAAATATTGCTATACCATACATTCAAATCGTTTTATTCTTATTTTGCGAGTTAATTCAAGGCTAAATGAAATGTTCTACTCTATATGAGCCAAATACAAACTTTACTCCTGAACACCCGCGATGTTGGCCTATGTAGATTTTAGCCACAAAGAGATTTGAGGTATTTAGGGGAGAGGAACACAGTGGCAAAAAATTTTTGGAACAAGCCGGACCCTATTGTCAGTAGCAAAAATGTGCGTTTGTCTGAGTTTCAGGTAAAGTGCATTTGGCTCTTCTAGAAAAAAAAAACGCCACATATCTGCACTTCAGAAAGAGACACATAAAGTAGACAGGCTCATTTGAAAACGCTGTCTCTATTATGTATATGCGATCTGCAGGACGGTCCAGCTTTTTGCACAAAGCGCTGTTTGAAATCGTCAACTTCGGTTCAATGCACATTAGCGCAAAAACGTTCGCAGTTCTCCGTTTAATAAAGACGTCGCTCTAATAGATATGGTCCAATAAAAAAACTCTCTAAAACGAGAAACAGGTATTTCCTATTTAGTGCAAGCTCAGGAACGTGCTTAATATTGTGGCTATGCAGTAGAAATCCGCTGACGTGTTTTTCACGGGACCGCAAAAACAAAAATCATAAGAGCCGGGAAACATAAGAGCCGAGATACGGAAAAAAAACGAGAAATTCGACTATTGGTGAGACGCACACAATTTTATTTCCAGACCATACGCTTCCAGGAAATCGTGCAGTGTGTTCTGGCGCATATTCTCACGCGCGATCCGTGCAAGGCGTCTCTCAAGCACTGCCATGCGGCCTTCGTCACTGCTTGCAAATCTCCGCAGCAAATCCAGCTCTCTTGCGGCCGATGAAGCCATTGGCTCCGACAAGACTGCCAGCACGACCGCCCATAAGAGAGAGACAGGAAACGCCAGAAGACCATGACTGCTATAGCGATAGCGGCGAGTCCAGGCCGGCACCCAGCCCAGGCAAACAGGATAACTCGGGTAACAAAAACTAATCTCGAAGGCCGTACTTTCGTTGAATGCAGTAAAACAATTTTTAGCGCGCAGACATGTCATGCATACAAGGCCGCGCATGACATGTATGCGCGCTAAAAAACCGCCAGGCCTGCGCGGAAACGCAGGACATTCACATCGTAAGATTGAGTAGCGGCTTTCTTCGAGGTCATTGTTTGGTTTGGTTTGGTTTTCCTATTGATCTATGGCACGTACCCACTCTGGGGGATGGGCCAAGAACGCGTTGTTGAAACTTAAAAGGTTTTTCGAGAAATGTTAAATGGTTAAATAATATTATTAGAAGAAAAAAAAAAGAGAAGAAATGTCAATAGTAAGTAATACATCAAATTTAGATTCCAAAAATTATGCTGTTGAGCTCGTATTCCAGACTGCCGTATTAACCTGATCGTAACACTTTTGATTTGATGAGATTAGTTAGATTTTACCGCATATTAATAACGAGTATTTTTGAGTCAAGATTAAAATGGTACACGTTTAGTAAACGCTTGGGGCAACCAGCGTAAGCACGGGTGGTAGGTACCCACTGCACCATATTTTTAGTGATTTGGTCAAGTAGGGGAGTGCCCACTATGCCATAATGGCTGCGGTATGGTAACGCGCAAACCTGTACAGCTGCACATCTGGCGCCTGGCGAAATTAAATAAGGTTGGTGCTGGCTGCATGTGACGATTGTTTCCGCCACACCCATTTTTATTGATGATGAAGTGTTCAAGGAGTTTGTTGTCAGCAAATATTTATTGAAAAGGGAGCTTGTTGTAAGCCAAACATTCGTTGAAGAACAGTTAGGTGGGCTTTGTGATCGGAAAAGGTACGTCGCGAAGGACATGCACCGTAACAGTAAGGGCACCTGCCTTGTTTATAAAGACAAAGTCCAAACAAGAGCCGATAATCGACGAGCTCCCATTTGTATCTGAAGCAAAGGTCATGCCGAAGGACAACTTGCACGTAGCGCGTGAACCAGGCGTTGCGGGCATGATTTGTGTTTACGTTGAAATCCCCCCGTCATTATGAGAGGCACGTCCTGTTCCGGAGCGGTCTGGGTCAGGAAGTGTGCGATCTGCCTGTGTTGTGCGCTTGGCGACACATACACTGCGGCTAGCACAATACCCTTAGAATTGCGCACTGCGCAGACATCGGCGAACTCGACGTCCGGTGCACCGTCGTGTGGGAATGGTACACACGCATTTCCTCGCTAATATATTGCCACAGCCGACTCCTGGAGCGTAGGTCTGTTGGCTGATGCGACACACCTGTAACCGCGGATCTCCTGTAAAGGACCCCAGGTCTCGGAAAAGCAAAGTATAGGCACTCGCATTAGGATGTGGTGGTGAATGACGTCAATCCGGTGTGCAGTGAGCGATCGCACGTTCAGCGAGCAGATGGCAAGTCGGTGAGGCTGGTCGAGCACTGCGAAGCAACGTTTCACGATGGTGTCAAGCCGATGGTTTTGCAATCTATTCAGTTCATCACGCAACCCTCAATCTAGATTTGCAGCACCGTGCTAAAATGGGCACAGTTTTGGTGATGTAAAGGCTATCGATAGACGTGGCCCGACTCAGGGCCACGTACACAAGTTTCTGGGGACGACGCTTGTGGTAGTCATAAACCACTCCAGTATACGTGCCGCCCTGGGACCTGTGTATTGTTATGGCGCTGGCTTGGACCACAGGAAATAGTGTGCGCCGACATGTAATGTTTACCCTGCGGCCCAACGCTGTCGTCACCGTGCGCTTTTCAATAGACACCCAGTCGGGGTTGATAGCAGTTCCGAGTACACTGCGCAACGGTGGCCGCCTTCATTGGCGCAAGCCTTCCCGTGGCACCACAGAAATTATATTGAGGCTTCAAAAAAAAAAAAAAAACATAAAATAAATGCCTCCGCCTGCACCACCGAAGTATAACAGGCTTAATTCAATTAAAATAAAATGAATAGGGCTTGCGCCAAAAGGTTGATTTGGAAGTAGAAGAGGGAGTAGGAGGGGAGAAAGGGAAGGGGGAGGTGTGGAGGGGAGAAAAAAAATTTAATAAGAATGTGAAATACTATCCAGCGCCGCCCCAGCCACGGGAACAGGTCGACCAAATCAGCGGGATTTATTTTCATTAAAATATGTAATTATACAATATATTTTGTTTATGTGCTATGTTATGTGTCTTGACTAACAACTCTTCTTGAGTTTCCTTGGGTCTTGTGCTTCGGATCTTCTTTTCTCCTTTCTTGTTCCTGTTCCACGGGTTGACTTTTGTTCTCAATTATTCCTCCTGCTTGAGAGAAGACTATTAGTGACATGTTATACACTTTTTTGAAATGCCCTGTATGCTCACCGTATGATTTCTCAATTTATTTGTTTGAAGCCTTCTTGTATTGTGTGTGTTTTCTGGGAACCTGGAGACTTATTTGGAACAATTGGGAGCCTGGTCGGTTAATGACTCATTTATTGACTTGCTATTTATTTACGTTATCCTGTTACTTGAAAGCTGTCCTCACCGTCTGAGGTTTTGATCTAGACTTTTTCCGTCATTACTCCCTGTATTGATGTTATCTATTTCTTTCCCTTGTCCCATTGCCTTTTTCTTTTCTTTTTTTTTAAATTTATTTAATATTATATTTTCCCTCTTTTCTTGTGTGATAGTCTTTGCTCGACCAGGGAATCTTGGTGGACTCGAAGCAATGTTAGTTTGAAAATCTGTTTGAAAGGTTGGTTTCTTAGTGCTGTACCTCCTTGAACTCCTTTTTTTTTCTATTACTCTTGTTCTTGATTTCCTTTTTTTTTAACCTTCTTATTAGGTTTTGACGATGGCTACCCAATGGGAATGGGATGTTCGAGTACGTCATCCTTGCCAATTGTATTATTTTGAGTATTGTTCCTGTTTATCCGTCATTCAAACATGCCAGCCGGGGGTGACTCCGCATCCCTTCCACCTCATTGTTCCTGGGTGGTTATTGTTCCAGGTCTGGGATTAGGAATCAGGAAGGCCTCTTGCGTGGAACTTAGCCGCGCTTTCATGGAATCTATCTTCTTTGATAGCCTGAGGCTGTGCCTTATGTCCAAACTTGAGAGTGGATGTCTTTGATTATTTTGAGTTTTGTGCTGAATTCCTTTGCTTTTTGCGTAGGTCTGGGATCCAAGGGTGGACCTAAAGTCCTCGATCTACCATCAACCTGCGCTTTGTAATGGTGGTGATTCGGGTCTGGGATCATAGATGGACGATTTGTCCAGATCTACCATCGGCCCGGTTTATTCAAAGTGGACTCGGCACTCGTCTGATCCTATTTAGATTGATGGACCTGTAGGGTGGACTTTAGTCCAGTGATTCAGATGCACTGTTAACGCCTCCCAGCGACGAAATTAAATCACGGATTTGATTGTATTAATGTTTCCCGATGTAGTTTATCTTTTGATCTCATTGAGTACCTCGTTTTATTTATGTCTGTAGAATTTTTTTCGTTGATAATTTTAACTACAGTGGAACCTCGGTGATACGATGACGGCTCGTACGAATTTCGGGGTGATACGAATTTCCCTGTGGTCCCGGCCTAGGCCCCTTAGCATCCAATGTAATGGAGTACGGTTATTGCGAACCGTTTTTCGCGCCGCGATGTTTGATACGAACTTACGCTACCGAGCAGGTTCGAACAGGTGCTGCCTGCGCTACTGTGGAAGATACGTCAGTCACGCGCGGCTGCGGAATACCCAAGCGCGGCATTCGAACCGCGCTTCCAGTTTGTCACGATCGACCATAAGCAGCGTGGGTTATCCTCCGAGATTGTGTGCGCGAATCTTGGAGGCCCTAATGCACCTTCACGTGCCTTCATATTTCGATTACAGATCCCGTTGGCGTCGCTTTTTTTTTGTTTTTTGTTTTTTACCTCCCGACGCGTCGACGTGTCCTGCTGTGCGCGAGGCAGCGATGCTGTACTGTGATCACACCTGCCTGCAATGTCCTCGCAATCAGACGCCCTATCAGAGGCGGACGAAGACCGAAAGAGGAAGGGGACGGTCTTAGAGAAAGAGCTAGGCCTCGCAATGTCAACATGCGCGATTGTTAATTACGTGCAACCCAGCTTTCTTTTGTTGCATACTGATTTTCCTTGTTTTCTGGTGATACGAATTTCGGGTGATACGAATATTTTTCCTTATCCCGCGAGATTCGTATCACCGAGGTTTCACTGTATATCCTTTGTGATTTCTGTGCTCTCTGAGTCCCCAATGATCTCCGGTTTAGATTTGCTTGGATTAATATATTTCTTTTCCAATGCGTTGATCTCTTGTTTTACTGTTTTACATGAGTCCAAGTAATGATCAAATGTTTGAGCCTCTTCACCGCATATACATCTGTCGTTTTCGGTTATTCCGAACCTCTTGAAATAGAAAGGAAACCTGCCATGTCCGGTGACCGCCTGTGTTAGCCGATAATCAAGTGGGAAAGTTTTGGGAATAAGTTTGACGTTTTTGATCCATTGATATGTATATGAGTGTTTCCCTTCCAGGTTCCAATATTTGTTCCATTGCTCCGAGCCTTGTCTACGCAATTCCTTTTTGATGAATGTTTTAGACATAGGGATATCATAATAGGTACCCTCTTTAGTGGCCTCTTTGGCTAACTGATCAGCCAATTCGTTTCCTGAGGTTCCTTTATGTGCTTTCGTGTATACCAGTTTTATTTTATATTCTGCCAATTGGTTTAGCAGTAGTCTGATTTTATGTATATATGGGTTTGTGTTGTTTGGGTTCTTTAACGCTTCTAATGTTGATATGGCTATCCGTTACTATCTGATATTTATTATGCTGTTCCATTCTACTTAATTCCTTTAGTGCCTTCCAATATGGCGACTGCTTCAGCTTCAAAGTTGTTGGAATATTCTGGCAGTTTCATCTGCTTATACTTTATTGCGTTACCACCACTGTCTATAATAACGTAGGCTGCACCGCATTTGTTTTCCTGTTGCGACCCGTCTGTATAAAAGCGGTAGTCCGCTTCTCCTATTGTCTTAACGTAGTCGTATTTTCTTTTCTTTGCT
The DNA here is from genome assembly GCA_030522465.1 of Rhipicephalus appendiculatus. Classification (NCBI taxonomy): domain Eukaryota; kingdom Metazoa; phylum Arthropoda; class Arachnida; order Ixodida; family Ixodidae; genus Rhipicephalus; species Rhipicephalus appendiculatus. The sequence goes on from JALIZH010010140.1 coordinate 77,834, forward strand.
GGGTGTGTTCTTGAACTTAGAATTTCGGTAGCAATTTCCTCCTTTCCGAATTCCTTATTCTCAAAGACGAATTTCTCATCTGCGTTGAGGATATTAAATAATCTATTCTCTCTTTCTATCGTGAGATGAATGGGGGGGGAATGTTGCATATAATATTTAATGATGCGTTGGAGACCGTGTGGAATGCCTTGGCTATTTTTGAAAGAGGGATCCGTTTGGATCGCTTTGAGTCGCTTCACCTTTTCCGTGTTCTTTTTGTTGCGTTTACATATTGGAGGGAAATATATTTGTGATCCGTAAACTATCATTCTTTCTACGCTCCCAAAGTAAATTTGCCTTAAGTGCTTGGGAGTCATACCCCAATCCGTACCCGTGAATTTCCCTAATGCTGTAGTGAGTTTCTGGACTTTTTGCTTTACCGCTTTAGGATGTGGAATGGAATGAAAATTTATTATCAAATATTACTCCCAAAATTTTGGTTTGTTGTACTCGTTTAATTGAGTTACCGTTCATTCTAATGACTGGTGGTCTGTTCCTATATGCATTGCCTAAATTAATAAACACGCATTTGTCGTGGCTGAAAGTTAGCTCGTTTTTTGTATGCTCCAATCATATATGATGTCCAGTGCTTTTGCTGCTTCCTGTTCTAGGATAATTCTACTTCTCCCTCTTACTAGAATTGTCAAGTCGTCGGCAAATGCTTGTACATTGACATTCTCCGGCATTTCCATTGTTAGGAGGTCTGGAAACAATAACGTTCCATAAGAACGGACTAAGTGGAGAACCCTGTGGTGCTCCTTTGGATAGTTTAAGTTCTATATTGTGATTCTCCAATTCGTAGATGATTGTTCTATTTTCTAGTGTATGCAAAATTAATTCTCTCATATCTTTTGGGATATTGAGTTCGGTGAATCTTTGTCTCACTCGTTCGAATTTAATATTTCCAAAAGCATTTGTTATGTCAAGGGATATAACTACTATGTTTTCGTTGTTTTGAAGTGCTTCCACCATATCATGTCTTAATTTATATAATGCTCCAATCGCTGATTTGCCATACGTAAATCCAAACTGATTCTCTGGGAATAGATCATGGGTCTCAAAGTGATGGTAAAGTCGATAATATATCAATTTTTCGAAGATTTTCCCGAAGATGGAGTTAATGGCGATTGGTCTGAAATTGTTTGCAATTTGTTGTCCTTGATTCCTGTTTTTTGGGATCAGAATTACTTTTGAGATCTTCCAATCTGCTGGGAAATGGCGAAGTTTTAGTGCTGCATTAAAGATATTAATGAAAAACATTTTATGCATGTGGTACACTCTCTGTATAAAATCAGTCTTTATTCTGTCGGGCCCTGGGCTGATATTTTTCCTTATGTTGTTCACAACATAGGCCACTTCAGTTTCCGTGAAGTCTATGTGTTCGTACTCTTCATTATAATTTTCTTCATGTTCGCTATCTTCTCTATCTATCTCTCCAATATCCTCTTTTGTTGCATAGAGCTTATTAAGTATATATCTTATCGTCTCTTCTTCAGTAGTGGTTGTCTCTCCATTTTCCTTGGTTAAGCCTTGAAATATGATTTTCTTTTTTTATTTTATTGGCCGCTAGTTTGTACGGTAGAGAGAACGGATTTTTTTTCATGCTTACTGCAGTATGATTTCCATGATTTGGCTTTTAGCTTCATCTATGTCATTCTGATACTTCTTTTGACCTTCTTGGTATGCTTTCTTGAAATCCTCTCTGAATTCGTTTGTACACCTTTGGTACCTTCGCCGTAATGCTCTTACTTTTTGCCTTTTTAATTCTAATTCTGCATTCCACCATGGTTTTTGCTTCTTGTCTTCATTTCTAACATATTTTGAATATTTCTTTTTAAGCTCCTCAATCTTTTTGTAAAATTGGCTTACTATAGTTTCAAGCTGGTTCCTATTTTCTATTGTCCTCTGGGCTGTGGATCGGAGCCACATGTCTTCTTGTAGTTCCTCTAATAATTTCTTTTCCCCCCATTTTTGTTAATCTTTTTTCTTTCTTGGTTATGACTTTGAAAAGTTCCATTTTGATAACCCGATGGTCGCTAAGGCTGTCCTCCTCTAATACCTCCCAATTATGGATGTTTTTATCCAATGGCCTCGAGCATATCGAAAGGTCTATCCAGCTTCTGCCGTTCGAGGAATTGAAAAGTTGGTAACGATTGTGAGTCGTTTATAATATTTAAGTTGTTCCTATTTATAAATTCTAAAATTTCTATCCCGTGGCACCACAGTCGAAATTTAGCCACAATCTTTTGATGCATCCCGATGTGTCTACTTCAGTATGGGTAAGGTTCCCAACGGTACCGTTTACGAGGCCGGCCACTACGTCTATGTTGACCGTGATCATGTAAGGCTTGCCAATGCACAAAATCATTGTCGACGGCCAAGTTTACCATTTCGGTCAGCGACATTTTGGTAATTTTCTCGATGGCCTTGTCGCGCTCCTCGGTAGTTCGGTTACCCGAAATCGTGTCATTGGCATGGACGGTCTGCACATTGGATATGCCTTCTACGGCGTCTTGAATGCTGAACGCCTCGACATCCTTGTTCCCGTAGAAAAGGCGGACGCCTTGTGAGTACCTTCGAGATGCCTCTGCTTTGGTGACGAAGCGAGATTGCAACATGCTCAACTCATCGTAGTTGAGGGCTTCACCGTATCCAATGTTGGTGAGAGCAGCAGCGAATGTTGCTTGCTTCTGTCTCACGACTTGGAGTACCGGGAAGTATGCCAGGTGGCGCCACGTGACCTCTGAGTTGAATATGTTTTGACGGCTTTTGCTGCGGCGAAATACCTCACTTGCCCTGAAGGGTGGTATTTGACGCAAATCGCCGCACATGATCACGTCAAGTCCTCCAAAGGAATCGTTGTACTGGGGCCGCCATTTGGCGTAGGCGGCCTTCAATTCTGGCTAGTATGTCAGCACTCATCGTGCTAACCTCGTCCACGATAAGGCATTTCACGTTCCTGAATGCTAGTCTGAATGAAGTGAGGTCGCTGTCTCGTAAAGCACCTTCGCTTGTGGCGCTCGACTTGAAGGCTGCGTTAACAGTAACACCACCGATCGCAACAGCTGCCATGCCTGTTGTTGCACAAGCGACGTAAGCATTGCGATCGCTTTCCGATAAACTCTTGTGGTAGCGGTTGTAGATGTCCATTATCAGACGCAGTACAAACGTCTTTCCGCAGCTGGCGACACCCGTGAAAAAAATCCTCATAGGCCACGAGTCGGCGGTGGTGAGTCTGTGAACCACCGCGGTCAGAATTTCGTGCTGTTCGGCGTTAAGGCGCATGATTTCGTGAAAGGATTCCGTGGGCATGATGTCCTGTCTCTTCAGAACTGCGGCACAGCATTCCATTAACCTTGCCTCGTGTTCAGCCTCGCCACCAATCAGTAGATCAGCGTCTTCTATGTCGGTTTCTCGTTCGTTGGCGTTTATGATCGCAGGTTGGTGATGTGCCTCATGTATGATTGCTGAGCACAAATTTCGCAGTCGTTCCATGTCGATGTTGCCGGCGTACCCTTTCTTCTTGGCACAGATATTTTGAAGGTGGAATTGATAAATTTCTTCGAAAGAGTTCCCGTCTAGGATCAAGCCTTTCTCAGCGGAAACGTAGGAAAAGCATGACGTGCTCGCGCTTCTAATTCCAAGCGTTGTCGATGGCATACGAGCGGTACCGTATGACAGCTGGTTGCTTTCGTGGTCGATAAGTGCGGATGTTGTACCGTGAGGCGAAGTCAGCGAGGCACGTGGTCTCTAAGGCATCGGGTCTGTCCTCGTAGTGCTCTACATTGTCTTTTTCCCATACGTCATTGGAATTTGTTGTCCAGCTGTTCAAGTTCCATTTGTGCATGTTTCTTTCGGACGCGTGTCCTCTCCTCGGGCAAACAAGTAGGTACATACACCACAGCCCTACTGCATTGAGACAAGTCTTGCCTTAGAAGAAACCAAGCGGCATCTTGCGAGGACATCGAGACTGCCTTTAGCATTCGTACCCCGAGCCTTCGAAGAGCGGCAGCGTACCTGACGTCAGGGTTCTCTTTTAATATGTCTGGAATTTGCATGTACGACGTTGAGCTGCCTCTGTTGGCCTTGATTGACGTAGTCAACTACGTACCGGGCACACGAGTACCACTGTAGGGTGACTTGCAAGTCGCTATTCGAATCAAGGATATGCCCGATCCCAAGCGTTGAATACATTGACCCATTTTTGTTGGAGCGTCCGCTTCAGCAAGAGAGTTGGTCGAGTCATGCCCGCCTTCAATATGTCGTGGTACTCCTGCTCGATCTGCACGTTGTGCTGGTGCCTGAAGTGCTGCATGTTGTCGTAGTTCGTGGCTTGCAGGTCTTGGTGCATAGTCTGAAACTTCTCTTTTAATCTCTCTAGACGTGCCAGCTCTTCCTTGTCGTCTTGCGGCGGAGTGTTGAAGGGAAGAATTATACGGGACGTTCACTTGGCCAGAAGGGAGCTCCGAAGCAGCAACAGTACTGTTATTCTTGTAGCACGTGTGGGTATGTTGACGCACCTGCGTGCGTTCCCGCTTTAGTACAGTCGTGTCCAGAGTCATGAGTTTTGTGGCCATGCTTATTGTTTCAGGCATGTCACTGCTGAGATCCTCGTTTGGAGCGCCCTCCAGCCACTGGAGAATGTGTGCGTGTGCACTACCCCGGTGCTGAAATTCTATCCGTTAAAAAAAATTGACGACTCTGTATGGAAGAAGCGGGAAACTTTCGATGCTGCAGTATTGAAAGGAGTACGCTGACTAGCTTGTTGAAATAAATTGCACACACGACCGGATCGTTGTTGACCAGATTTGCACGATACAGTGCATGCATGTCAGCGGGATCGATTTCAAGGTCAGGGTTGTTCTTCTGTAGGCGTTGAAGCAGGGTAAGAAGGTCAGGCCAGTGAATTTCGGATGCTAAAAGAGTGAGAAAGGCGGTCGGCAGACCAAGCTGACGGATCATTGCAAAGAGATCAGGCTTCCGCTGCTGCCAATAATTGACTATGTTTGGAACGCCCTTCATTGAAGGCCAGGTCATTTTCGACGGCATTTTCTAGGAACGAGGGTTGTTCAGGCATTTCACGAATGATATGGTCTGCTTCAAGTGTCGCACGAAACGCTACAGACAGGCCATGACTCCCCCGGAAACGGAGAACTCGCATTGCCATATAAAGTACATGTTCGGGCCTACACCGACGGTCGCTGCGACGAAGTTCACTCGTGGCAAATGTGAAAGGAGTGGGCTGTGCAGCGGGTTCAACTCGACGAGGCTCTCCGAGGTAAATTTGTGAAAAAGAGAGTTCTGCGTGTTGATCAAACAACATGCTCAAGGGGTCGTTTCCTTCACCCAGGAGCAATGGCAAGGATGCAGTCGTTATCCGATACTAGTGTGTGCTGATATGACGACAGTGCCAGTGAAGAATCAATGGGGTCGTCCAATCGAAAATCTTCCTGGTGGTGTTCGATTGTGTCGTCTAGTATGTCCTCCTCAATTTCATCTTGTACCTGAATGGCATTTACCTTTACAATGTAGTACTTGTAGAGAGTACTTTTGGATCGAAATGCGAGCCACTGATACACCTGACTTTTCCGCGGCACCCGAAACGTAGGATTGTCTTGTTGAGTTGTCTTTTCAGGTGAACGTTTACGCAATAGTCTTCATCAACACTTCTAGTAGTCATGTGACCATGGTGTTAACATCCACGGGCACGTTAACCACGGGCCCCACGATTCCGTAATGTCCGCCTCCCCGAATAGTCGGCCAAGAGACATGAACGGTATGCGTGGCTATATGAGCCGTTTACTCACTTGGTTGAGTTTTGGAAGTACGTGTGCCTTTGGAGGGCATGTGCACCCATAGCTGCGACTCAAAAATGGCACCTTATTCATCACTGATGCCCGACACGTAGCACAGACGCGAAAGTTGTCAATGGACCTCGCTCCCGGAAAAGCACTCGCAAGGAGAGGCACGTGTACGTTTCGCACAGGTTTCACATCAGTCTGAACCCACAAGTGGCAGCATACATCGCACACAGCACCAACTGCATTGTCTAGGAATCTGCGTTTGAAATCTGTGTTGGCCGTGGTGAATGTGGATGGGTGTGGGGAACCGTGTCTCTCCTGCACTTGGTTGTTTTGTCGGCGTCCTTGTCGGGAATGTGCTTGTCGTGCTTGCTCATCGCTTTCTTGTCGCCTAAGTTGTCGGGCAAGGTTCTCAGCAGCGCGACCCTCTGGGATCTTCTCGACGAAGTCTCGCTGCTTGGTTTTCTATTTCACTTATGTTAGGGATCTCGTCACCGAAGTTGGCCTGGAGAAGTTCGCACGTGCCCGTGCTTCTGGTTCTCTGCGGCGAAGTTGACGAGCGTGATTTTCAGCGGCGCGGATATCATGGTCTCCACGGTGAAGCTGTCGTGCATTTTCGGCTTCTCCTTCTTCGGTGTTTGCACGTTGTATCTCTCGGGCTTCAGCTTCTGCTGCACGCACCTGAGGGTTCGAACGGCGAAGCTCTCGGGCCTTATTTTCAGAAGCACGCACCAGAGGGTTGACACGGCGATGTTCTCGGGCCGTGTTTTCGGCTGCGCCCACCACAGGGTCTGCATGGCGAAGTTCTCTGGCCTCGCTTTCGGCGGCACAACCAGAGGTATAGCACGGCGAAGTTGTCGGGTCTCGTTTTCTGCGGCACGCACCTCAGGGTCTTCGCGTCGGAGCTGCTGGGCCTCGTTTTTCGGTGGCGCGCACATGAGGGTCCGAACGCATAAGCTGTCGAGCCTCATTCCCGGCTGCACGTACGTCCGGGTCGGTGCGGCGATTTTTACGCGCCTCATTCTCCGCTGAACGTACCCTGTCGAGACGCTCTGCTGGTAAGGGCAATGCCCTTGAAGCGCGCCGTCAGCGCAGCACTTCGCAAGAGACAGCCGTACGGACCGGAGTCGCGTTCCAAAAGCCCCTCTTTATTCTCTACCACTCCTTACATCACCATAGGGGTGCGACTAGTCAGTTATCATTTATACGCGCCCTCTATATCCCCCCCTTCCTGAGCATGAATGTATTATGTTTGAGAACACCTCTTAGTGCTAACTAACATACACTTGTAATTAAGAAAACCAGAACGCCAGTCTGCGTCTTTTCACACGTCTTCTGTAACGTGAACGTCGAGCACCAGAAAACACAGGAACTTGCGGAGTTTCCTTGTGCTCGGTGTCCGTCGCAGACTGGTCCGTGAGAGCATCTTGGTTAAGGTCACCGCAGACTTGATTATCCGACACCAGGCCAGGAGGTTCGCTTGTTAGTTCATGAACATTTGCACAGGCTGTTGGTTGTGACACTGGCGGAGGTGTCTCAGATGCCTGGAGAAGTATCAGGGGAACTGACAGTTGGGACCAAATGTCACGATTCCTGAAGAGCACACCGTTGGGCCTTTGAGCCACATAAGACCGTGGTCTATGAGCCGGACTCAGAACCGTAGCCCACACTTTAACGTCTTGCACCCCACACAATTCTTCCCCTTCTTTCGGGGCAGAGACATCTTGTCGTTGTCTTCTGTGCCTTTCTTCAAGGTCAGCAGTCGACGGCCAGTCGGGGCCTGAGCTTCTTGCTTAGATGGGATTCGTGTCCCATGAGAGCGTCCCATCAGGAGTTCAGGTGCACTATAGCAGGAAATGCCTGGGGCGTTGAGCCGAGACCAACGCCGACGACGCCGATGGTCAGGCATTGTACCCAAGCCTGGAGAAGAGTGGAGACTGCTGCTTGAGGCGCAGATTGAAGTGTAGCAATTTTGTGGTCTTGAGGTGGATCGTCCAAAAACTGGATGACTCCGAGACCAACAATTGCCTCGTAACCAAGGAGAGGTGTGTCGTTACCATGCACCACGTAGAGTTTTTTGTTGTATGGAGTGAGAACGCCAGGTTAAAGTTACCGGAAACGTACTGATGAGGTTGAGTATGTTGCGTCCCGGCCCAAGAAGTCGCTCGCCTCCTGGCGGGTCAAGTGAAGCTGGGCATCCCTGGAACGTTATAGGGACAACAGACGTCGGCACCCGAGTCCACTTTGAAGCGAAGAGCGCGTCCATTGATTTCAACGCTGACGAACCGACGAAGTTCGCGGGAGGCGTTTACTGCGAGCAGCTGAATGTGGCTGAGACCCTTCTTCCTGGAACAGCAAACTGCAGCGAAGTGTCCTCTCTTGTGGCATAAGTTGCATGTAGCCTTCTTTGCTGGGCAATCTTGGCGAGAGTGCGCCGAGTAACCACAGTAGTCGCACGTAGCGTTCGATTGAGACTCGGTGCTGGTTGACCTCGGAACAAGAGGAGTGTTCGAGACGCGTCTGAGCTGCGGGCACTGGCTTGCTTTGCAAGAGCGTCTATGTTGAGCGGATTTGCTTGCGAACTCCGGGCTCGTTTTAGATGCGAAGCATCTTATGCTCGGGGCTGTGTCCGTCCCGCGTCCGGCCATTTCCATGAAGTAGGGAAGCACCCACTATGCGAACCAGAACACTGTAGTACAGGCCGTCAACCACCACCGTAGGAGAGGTGTGTCGTTACCATGCACCACGTAGAGGTTTTGTTGGATGGAGTGAGAACGCGAGGTTAAGGTTACCGGAAACGTACTGATGAGGTTGAGTCTGTTGCGTCCCGGCCCAAGAAGTTGCTCGCCTCCTGGCGGGTCAAGTGAAGCTGGGCATCCCTGGAACGTTATAGGGACAACAGACGTCGGCACCCGAGTCCACTTTGAAGCGAAGAGCGCTTCCATTGACTTCAACGCTGGCGAACCGACGAAGTTCGCGGGAGGCGTTTACTGCGAGCAGCTGAATGTGGCTGAGACGCTTCTTCCTGGAACGGCAAACTGCAGCGAAGTGTCCTCTCTTGTGGCATAAGTTGCATGTAGCCTTCTTTGCTGGGCAATCTTGGCGAGAGTGCGCCGAGTAACCACAGTAGTCGCACGTAGCGTTCGATGAGACTCGGTGCTGGTTGACCTCGGAACAAGAGGAGTGTTGAGACGCGTCTGAGCTGCGGGCACTGGCTTGCTTTGCAAGAGCGTCTATGTTGAGCGGATTTGCTTGCGAACTCCGGGCTCGTTTTTTTTTTTTTTGAAGTGCTTTATCGTTCTTCCACACAAAACACACATATACAATTATCTGGACCGATAGCCAGGGAAGGCTAGTTTCCAGTCCAGTGTTAAAAATCAAACAGACAGGTCATTTACAGCGTTTAACAGAACGGCATTCAATAACATATCATAATTAAAACAAACATTATAATCCTCGTAAACAAAGTTTCCATAAAGTATACCTAGTTAGTAAATGTACGTTCGTTAGATATCCTGGTTTTCGATAAAAAAGTATTTACAAGACTGCTTAAAGTTGCGTGCGGTTTTAACCTCTAGGGGTAAAATATTCCGGATTTTTGTTCCCCTGAATTCAATCACTCTTTCGCCGTATACATTATAACACTTGGGCAAGTTCATGTTGCCTTTAGATGCGAAGCATCTTATGCTCGGGGCTGTGTCCGTCCCGCGTCCGGCGTCCCGCGTCCGGTCACTTCCATGAAGTAGGGAAGCACCCACTATGCGAACCAGAACACTGTAGTACAATAAGGCCGTCAACCACCACCACAGTCACAAGAGTGATGGCCGAGGGCACAGAGTGGCCTCTTAGCAATGGCTAGGCAGGTGGTGGGTGCAAGCAAAGAATAACACGCCCTACCGGGTGGTGTCTGTCGCGCACGTTGACTCCTATAGGGACTGAGGTTAGGTCCTCTATAACAATGCGTGTGGCGGCAAGCGAAAGACCAGGGAACCTTTCAGGCTGATGGCAGGAGCAGAAGAAAACTATTCTTTATTTTCTTTTTTTCTAACCTCGCAGCGCGCCGCACGAGGAACGAGGCACATGCGCCTGAGCGCGCCATAATTTATAGGCGGCCGATGAAGATGACGATGGCCGCTAGAGGGCTCCCCCCCCTTTTATGAGAAGGGCAGTGATGCACTGGCGCCCAAGAAACAGTCTTTGGTGTCAGGCGATCGGGTAAATTCTGTGTTTCAGCGGCGGCAAAGAGGTTCAAAAGCACATAACGCTGGCGCGGTCGCTAGGTAGGCGGGTTTGACTCTGTCGATTCGCTACGACTTCTTCACATCCGTTCAGCTCGATGGTGACAGTTTTTTCTGTCCGGCTGAGCACCTTGAATGGGCCGTCGTAAGGAGGCGTAAGGGACGGTCGGATACCTTCACGCCGGACGAAAACGTGGCTCGCGGTGGCCATGTCCTTGCTGACAAAAACGTCAGTCGACGATGCATCTCGACAAGGACAAGGACGCAGGCGTGAGAAGAGGAAACGGAGTTGTTCAACGTAACTGTCTGGAGCGGGCGTGGCTACAGTAGCCGGCGCGAAAAATATTCGCCAAGGCATACGCAATGCTGTACCGTCGACCAACTCCGCAGCTGTGCAGCCGAGGTCTTCCTTGAAAGACGAGCGCACGCCAAGGAGGACGAGAGGAAGGTCTTCAGCCCAGGACGAACAAGCCTGGCGAGCCATCAAGGCGACTTTAAGTTGACGATGAAGACGTTCAACCATTCCATTTGCCGATGGGTGGTACGCGGTTGTATGGATATGGCGGACTCCTAGCAGGGACGTCAGTTCGCGGAAGAGATCGCATTCAAACTGACGGCCGCGATCGGTGGTAACAACACTGGGACAACCGAAGCGTGAGATCCAGCCACCGACGAACGCTGAAGCTACGGTAAATGCCGTTATGTCGGTGAGAGGAAACGCTTCAGGCCAGCGGGTATATCGGTCCACACAAGTGAGGATGTAGCGAGCACCTGGAGATGGTGGGAGTGGGCCAACGATGTCAATGTGAACGTGGTCGAATCGAGCATCGGGTGGACGAAATGAGTGAATTGGTGATTTCGTGTGTCGTGTTGTCTTGGAGCGTTGACAGTGAAGGCATTCACGCGCCCAGCGCCGCACGTCGGAGTTTACACTCAGCCACACAAAGCGGGTCGTAATGAGACGCTGCGTAGCACGAACTCCGGGATGACTGGCGCCGTGGAGCTTGTTGAATATGTGACGGCGGAGTGCGATAGGGACAAATGGTCGTGTTCGGCCTCGTGACACGTCGCAAGTGATGGTGCCCGAAGAAAATGGAAGGGGAACATCGGTCAGCGCCAGTGACGTGGTGGATGAGCGGATGTCCCGAAGTTCGACTTCTGTAAGTTGCGCCGCGGCGATTTCTTCGAAGTCCAGTGCGGGCGCTGATATCGCGTCGATACCGGAGAGGGCGCCTGCGGCCGCGTTGACCGGGCCTTCAATGTATCGAACGTCCACGGCGAATTCGGAGATAAAGTTGAGGTGCCGTATCTCTCGTGCGGTATAAGTGTCGTGGTTACCGCGAAAAGCGAATGTCAAAAAGGCTTGTGGTCCGTGAGGACGTGAAAGCTTGAGCCCTCCAGTAGGTGTCGGAAATGTCGAATGCCTAAGTATACCGCCGGCAGCTCACGACCGAACGTGCTGTAGCGCGTTTCTGCAGGTTTCAGTTTCTGCGAGAAAAACCCGAGTGGATACCAGGAGTTGCGTGGCAACTGCTGTAAAACCGCGCCGACAGCCGCACTAGATGCATCGGTGATAAGGCGCATTGATGCAACGTGCAGAGGATGCACCAGCAGTGTGGCGTCTGCCAATGCGTTTTTAGCAGCTTGGAAGGAAGCTTCGGCGTCAGACGTCCAAGTCAGTGGCGAGGATGGAGCTTTTGTGGTCTTAAGTAGGTCGGTGAGCGGTATGATGATGCGGGCGATGTTGGGAAGAAAACGGCGGTGGAAGTTGAGCAGCCCAAGGAACTCCCGGAGCTTTCGGATGGATGTTGGGCGAGGGAAGTCGCACAGGGCTTGAACTTTCTTGTCCAACGGCCTGATGCCCTCACTAGCCACACGGTGTCCGAGGAACTCAATGTATTCGACACCAAAGACACACTTCGCGGGTTTGATGAGAAGGCCGTGCTCCTGGAGCCGAGAAAATAGCAGACGCAAATGGCTGCAATGCTGTTCGGGGGAAACACTAGCTACCAGGAGGTCGTCGAGATATGCGAATACGAATGGTAATCCACGTGTTACTTCGTCGATAAACCTCTGGAATGTCTGAGCAGCATTTCGCAACCCGAACGGCATGCGCACGTACTCGAAAAGCCCAAATGGCGTCACAATCGCACTCTTGGGGATGTCCGCTGGCTCAACCGGAATCTGGTGTCTCCGAGTCTCCGGAATCTGGTAGGCCTTTACCAATTCTATTTTGCTGAATATCACCGCTCCCGCGAGGTTGGCAGAGAAGTCGTGAATGTGAGGGAGGGGATAGCGATCAGGGACGGTGCGCGCGTTGAGGGCACGGTAGTCGCCGCACGGGCGCCAATCCCCTGGGTCACGCTTTGGTACCATGTGGAGAGCTGAAGACCAACTGCTCGACGAAGGACGGATGATGCCCAGTTGCAGCATGTGGTCGAATTCTCTTTTGGCGATGGCAAGGCGGTCTCCAGCGAGGCGTCTGGGTCGGCAAAATACTGGAGGGCCGGTAGTGACAACATGATGCGTGACGTTGTGACGTACTGGCAGCTCAAGGTTGGAAGGTTTCGTGATGGCTGGAAAGTCTGACAGAATTGAGGCGAACGTAGATGATGGTATTTGTGGCGCCGTTCCCGTGGTAGACGTTGGAGGTGCGAGGATTCCTTGTATAGACATACTGGTCGTCCTGTCGACGAGCCGACGTGCGCGGAGGTCAACACTAAGGGCGAAGTGGGTCAGAAAATCAGCACCCAGTATGGCCATGCGTACATCTGCAACAACGAATACCCATCGGAAAGTGCGTCGGAGACCCAAATCGATGGTAAGAGAGCGCTGACCATATGTGTTGATGGCAGAGTTGGCCGCTTGAAGGGGCGCAGTCTGCGGAGAGCGTTGCCGGTCTAGTCAAACGGCAGGAACGACACTGACCTCTGCACCTGTGTCCACGAGAAATCGATGCCCGGCAATCCTGTCAGTGACGTAGAACAGGCGGCTTGTCGTATGGCAAGAGTCACTGGCCGCCATCAGTGGCTCTGCGGTATGTTTCCCTGCCAGCGAAAGGGGGGACGACATTGACGTGCGCTGGCACCGAAGTTACTGTGATACCAGCAGTATACGGGTCGGCGAGAAGCTGAACGAGAGCGAGACTTCGGAGACGAACTGCGACGGTAATAGCGGTCTCGTGGGCGAGGGTGGGACGGTGGCCGTACTGCATTAACTGTCTTGGCAAGGTCATCGATCAATTGCTCGAGGCGAGACTGCCGGTTCTTCGAGTTGGGACAGCGGAACGGTAGATGTTGACACAGTACCTCTTGTTGAATAGTCAGCGACGCGATCGGCCAGCTCCGCCAGCTTGTCGAGGGGCCAGTCGTCTCGTGCGGTAGCCAAGGTAATAACCACTTTCTGTGGCAGGCGCTGAAGGAACAGTTCTCGCAGCAGCGGGCTGTTTACGTCCAACCGACAGTCACTGAGAAGCAGCCGCATGCGACGTAGAAGTTCCGACGGTCGCCGGTCGCCGAGCTCATCTTCGTTGAGAAGCTGCTGGAGACGCCTACGCAGAGACACAGACTTGTGTTGCAGCACCGTCGTTTTAAAGTGGTCATAAGGATTGGTTTCGTGGGGCGCGCCCACAAGGTCATGGAACTCCGCAACCGCTTCCGTTGAGAGTGCGGAGACAGCGTGGTTATACTTCGCTTGTTGCGAGGTAATGCGCCGAAGGGCGAAGATGGCCTCCACGTGCGTAAACCAGGCTGCAGGATTCTGTGGCCAAAACGACGGCAGGTGAACCTGCACCGTGGCGATGCCCTCTGTGCCGATCGTCGGTCTGTTGTTCATGGTCTCGTCCATGATGCTCACCTTGCGCTCACGTCCAGGTCACCACGTTAAGGGGCTGAGGTTAGGTCCTCTATAACAATGCGTGTGGCGGCGAGCGAGAGACCAGGGAACCTTTCAGGCCGATGGCAGGAGCAGAAGAAGACTATTCTTTATTTTTAAAGACGATAGTCTTTCTTGGGATACCTCAACGGAGAAATTTTGGTTTGTTTCTCTGTTTGTCGGCACGTCGCACGATTCAGTTAGCTGGCCAAAGTTTAAGCCCCTGCCTTACGACCTCCAATCTTTACCGAGTGGCGTGTGTTTATACGGGTGAGCGTGGGTAATTAAAAATCAAATATTACACATATCTGAGGCACATCATCAATACCTTAGTACTATTCACAGTGTTCCTTTAAAACAAAATCTATAGAGACGTAATTATAAAGATCCTAGTGTTTATTACGCGGCGCTGAAAAGGCGCCGCTGAGAAAAAATAAGTCTCCGCCCAGTGATTTAACTTTGACGCTGTAGTGCTGCCACCTGGCAGCAGCATAGTTCAACACAAGCCGATGTTCCCCGGTAGCGCTGCAGATGACGTCCTCTTCTGTTTTATCAATGCCAGGCAGATGCGGCTGATTCAACGTAGAAAAGCGCTGTCTCAGGCAAGGCAAAACATATATGGCCGCTTGATGAAATACGATCCACTCAACAAGACATCATCAGAGAACGCAGAGAAAAGACCGACGACCAAATTTCAGCGGAGAAGCGCCGGCGTCCGTCTCAAGCGTGCCCGGGAACCGTTCGAAAAACGAGCCCGGCGGCTAGCCCAGGTATTAAATTGTGGTACTCATGCAGTACGGTCGGCACAAGACTATCGTCTTTCGACGACATTTGCAGCGAAGCACGCAGATACGCGGCCAATTTTTCTTTTTTTCTAACCTCGCAGCGCGCCGCACGAGGAACGAGGCACATGCGCCTGAGCGCGCCATAATTTATAGGTGGCCGATGAAGATGACGATGGCCGCTAGAACTCCATTCCTTGATCTCGCTTGCATGTGGGCTTTGTCTGTCCCTCCTTCCGCTTTCCACACCCCCCTCTCTCTCCTCTCCTGCGCTCCCCCTTTCTCTCCTCTAGGAATCTTCTACTCTACGGAGCGGCGCCCGCGTCCCACACCACCACAACGCATGCGCGTCCCCTCCCCCCTCTCTCTCCTCTGCTACGCTCCCCCCTATCTCTCCTCTAGCGATCCTCTACTCTACGGAGCGGCGCCCGCGTCCCGTTGACTCCATTCCTTGATCTTGCTTGCATGTGCTTGCCGGGGCTTTGACCGTCCCTCCTTCCCGCATCCCACACCCCCCGCAGCGCATGAGCGTCTCTTCCCCCCTCTCTCTCCTCTCCTACGGTCCCCCTCCCCCCCCGTTCTCTCCTCTTGGAATCCTCTACTGTACGGAGCGGCGCGCACGACAGGTGGTGCAACAGCTGCATACTCCGCTGGGGGGGCGCCACGGTAGTACTGCGGTATGAAAATGACGGAGCGCGTGCGCCTCATTCTCTCCCGTGCAGCGCCGCGATGAGCGCCCGGGCCGCTGCCGCGAAACGGGAGCGGCGACTGTAGTGGTTGACGGCCTTATAGTGCTACAGTGTTCTGGTTCGCATAATGAGTGCTTCCCTACTTCATGAAAGTGGCCGGACGCGGGACGCGGGAAGGACGGACATAGCCCCGAGCATAAGATGCTTCGCATCTAAACTCCATCCATTACTAGAAATGGATGGGATTGGAACTAGGGACCTCTGCGTGGCAGTCGAGTATTCTACCACAGAGCTACGCTGGTTCTTGAAACTCCTTCGCAAAAACACCCTATACAGGTGTCATGTCGGGCAAGAAACCGTCGTTGAAGAGTAAGATAACAACCAGGCGTCACACAATGCGAATTTCGCAATGAGTGTGTCGTTGAAGCCGAACCCATTATGAAAGACTCAGCCATAACTCATCATCAGCCACAGCACAAAGTGCGCATAATGCCTTACATATGTGTAGAGGGTACCTCGCTTATCTCCAGAATAACAAATAGTGGCCGTATTGGTAGCTTCCATACTTCCTGAAAGTTACGGTGGTTTATGACGTACTGGGTACCTTACATGTGTGCTTGTATTAGTTGTCCGACTGATCCGAAGAGCTGAACGGATGGCTCGTGCCAGTGGGGCCCTGGAATAGGGGCACCACCCTGCCGGACAGACTACGCTTTTCACCCTTATATTCCCTTCGGGGCACTGGGGTTCTAGCCTGTCTGGTTTCTGTATATAATAAAGTTGTTCTACTACTACTACTACTACCAAAGGGAGTCTACAACGGGCTCTGGAAACGACACTGTTCCAGCTTTCGCTGTGACTGTGCTGCGTGTTCTACGTAGGCCTGGACATTTTTTTCTAAATTTGCGCAGTAGTGGTTACGGACACCGGCGGCGGACAACTACGGCGCCAAGAACGGTCCTTGTTGTGATCTCATAACAGCTTACGGTGTAATATTGTTTTGCTGCATTCAACAAAAAAGTACGTCCAGGGGGGCCTGTGAAGCGGTCGGGAGCCTCTGGCTCCCGCCCCCGTCGCAGGCAAGACCTTCGGTGGGCTCCTAGTAGCTCCTCCCCAGAACTCTAATATTAAAGTTCGTCTGACTGACTGACTAAGACATGTCATGCACGCCATCCTTAGCTGAAAAACATAGATCTCCGAGGTGTATCTGGTGGCCGAGACTTAAAGATGCATCATAGGCCTCACCGTTTGTGGCGGTCAATTCCATGGTGAAGCCACCACGTGGACCAAGCCAAGCCACCTTATAAGTCAACATGGCCGCTTGGGCAGTCTCGGAGAGCCGACTGGCAACGTGAAACGCGGCAATGCACCCACAGTTGCGACGCAACAGCGGGGTTTCCAATTCAGGGCCTTATTGGAGCTATGGCGGCGCTGGACAGAAACGACGTAACAGCCAGGAAAACGCAGAACCCAGGAACGCAACAGCGGGGTTCTACTGTATGTATGGAGAAGACGTGATATTGCAGACGAGGATGCATTAGCGATGCAGTCAAGCAGTGTCGGCTGCTAGTGTTCGTCTTGTGTATTGAAGAACAAGCACTCTGCACGAAAATGTTACGAGGAGAAAAGATGACTCGCAGTACATTCACAGGCGATGTACAGAGGAGAACTCGCTAAGAGCCATACGAGATAGCGAGCTGTCCGCATGAATATTAGTGAACGCCATTATTTTTGTGCGGTCTGCATCTGAAAATATAGCAACGCTTCGCAGCAGATCTATCAGGCTTGTGGACTTCCATTTTTATTTAGTTCACGCGTATTTGAGATCTTTTGTATGCTAGTAGCCGCGTAGAGATGCAGGTTTTTTTTCCCCCTAGTGCTGGGGTGGAGGGCGACTGTGCGAGCACTTCCACTGCCTCCCTCGTCTCACGCCCCTGTCTGTGCAATGGACACTTCTCTGTGTATCAGTTTGCTTGCGGGGTCACTTCGGTCCTTCGCATCAGTCGAATTCAGCTGAAAAAGTTATCACTATCATCGGCCCCTCCTCCCACTTCGCGTCCAATGAAGACGGCCTATGCTTCTGTTCCTCAAATTCTGCTCCTTGGCTGAGGTTCTCGGGTAAGTTATTTACCAAGAACAAAGCCGAATAATATTATATGGTGTTTTACGCGCCAACACCACGATATGATTATAAAGCAAGCTGTAGTGGAGGGCTCTGAAAATTGTGTTCTAATTGCCCACCTAATTCTAAGCACACGAGTGTCTAGCGTTTCGCCTAAAGGAAACGCGACCACCGGAGGAAGTATCGAGCCCGCGACCTGACGGAACAAAGCTTGGTGAACCTAACCAGAGAAATTGTGTCTGCGCTTTTTATATAAAACATACGCCATAACACTTGGTAAAGCAGTCAAATAACATTATTTTCGCTCGTCAACTGCATCCCGAACGTACGCTAGTTATTCTATTAACGACTTACGGCTTCTCATGCCCTTAAAAGTGCTTCTTAATATTTCTTTTCTTTCGCCAGTCATTGAATTCAACTCTTTTTTAAGCATGTCTCTGCTAAGCCTCGGCTGCGCGCCGTCAGCATCAAATAGAATGCTCGTTCCGACCGGATGCGAAGTTTCGCACTAAGCAACTGTACCTTTGGGCCTTCCAGCTGTTCAACATTGCGTATGAGCCACGGATTGTTCGAAGCACGAAATAAAATACTAATTATCATGCGTTCCTGATGTAAACGTGTTGCCGCCGCTACGTGAGACACCGCATCACTACGGGTCTATAGACAGGCCGTAATATTATTGCGGCGCTAAGTTTAGGACCTTGAGCCTGTGCAGAGCGCTTGTCCACACAGTCATTTTAACACATGTACAGTGAAAAATCGCTAATATTTAGGAGAAAACGTTCGTATATCGGTCGTCTTCGCGGAAGCATGCGCAGAAGGCCACTCTGTGGCACTCATGCAAAAGAAATGTTGCCAGACGGTCGGAAGTGGCTCCTTGCTGTCCCTCGTCATATGCGCTCTGTCATCTGCGCGAACTTCCACGCAGATCCCCAAACTTCTCACGCCGGCGTCTTGAAAACCTACGCAAGGGTGCGTCAGCGATACTACTGGCGCGGAATGTACCGCTTTTTGCAGAAATACGTCCAGTCTTGCACTACATGTCAGTAAGGCAAGACACCACCGCGACACCTTACAGGCACGTTGCAGCCGCTTCCCTGCCCTGCTCGCCCATTTGACGGCCCCCCTTCTGTAAAGTGGTTCTGGAAACCGGTGGATTATTGTCGGCATCAATCACCTGACACGCTACGCCGAGACTGCAGCTCTTCCGGCAGCGACCGCCCGCGAAGATGCTCATTTCATCCTTCGCAACTTCGTCCTTCGCCACGGTGCTCCGCGGGAACTACTCAGTGATAGAGGCCGCGTGTTTCTCTAGGATGTCATCCAAGTCCTCCTCGCTGAATGCAACATCATTCACCGGAAAACTACCGCCTACCATCCACAAGCAAACGGCCTCACCGAGCGGTTCAACCGCACACTCGGCGACCTGTTGAGGATGTATACCTCATCCGACCACACCAACTGGGACATCGTACTGCCTTTTGATACATTCGCATACAACACCGCGACGCAAGCGACTACCGGCTTTTTCCCCCTTTCTTTCTTTTGTACAGTCCGCGAGCCTTCCCACCCACTCGATACCATACTGCCGTACCGACCCGATGCCTCTGAGGGCACTCCAATTTCTGAAGTAGCCCGATACGCCGAAGACTGCCGTCAATTGGCTCGTTCCCTAACTACCGAAGCTCAAGGTCTACAAAAGACACGACATGACGACATACATCACCCAGCTCCCAAGTTTCCTGCTGGCTCCCTTGTTTGGCTATGGGTACCCCCCACACGTTCCTGGCCTCTCTTCTAAACTTCTGGCGCGGTACCATGGTCCGTACCGTGTCATTGATGCCACTTCGCCGGTGAGCTACATCGCCGAGTTCGTCGCACAATCGCCAGACTTACGCCGTCGAGAACGCGAGACCGTACACGTCGACCGTCTAAAGCCACACTACGACCCTGTTATTCTACCGACGCCCTGAGTCGCCAGGATGGCTACTCTTCACCCCGGGGGGTATTGTAGTGGAGCAGATTCATCAAGTGGTATGCGCCTGCGAAAGACGATGACAAAAGACCGGTGCTGTGATTGCGCGTGAGCCTCTGCTGTCTTTGCGGACCTTACATTGCTTTACCGTACGGTCATTCTTCATTACGACTCCATCCTATAAATAAACCTCATCGATAAACCCCATCGCACACTGTTTATCATTAACCACTTTGCATAACCAAAGAATGTTCGCTCATTGATAGGACTACCAGATTAGCACAACTGGGCAGCCTTTTTTTTTCTTTTCTTCGCGTCAGAAAACTCGATTGTTTTATGCAATTATATCTAGACCTATGTAGGGTACACTGTAGTCAGCTTTTACTCAGCCCGATTGGCGGGTGCTTCGCCGTCAGTTACCATGCCACCGGGTGTGCTCCTGAAATGTTTTTGAATGGCTCCTTCTGCTATCGCAAGAAGCATGGTTGGGTGCCCTGTCTTTCCAATAATAACATCTGGGGTTTTACATGCCAAAACAATGATATGATTATGAGGCACACCGTAGTGGAGGGCTCCGGAAATTTTGAACTTCTGGTGTTCTTTAACGTGCAGTGACATCGTACAGTAATTGGGCGTCTAGCATTCCGCCTCCATCGAAATGCGGCCGCCGCGGCCGCTATCGAAACCACGACCTTCGGGTCAACAGCCGAGCACTGTAACCGCTGTACCACTGAGGCGGTGGAAGAGCCGGCCTGGCTTTACAGGGCGGCGTGCTTGGCCAAAAAGAAAAAAAAATTAAGGCTAGCTTTACTCCGATGCTCGCATGACCGTACAAGCGTGCTGTTTAAGAGTGCGCAATCGCGCTCTTTGCGAGCTTTGAGAGCGCTTATTGATAGGACCGCGAAAGCAGCAAAGATGGGCGGGACGCGATCTGCAGGCGGGAATCTAAAACACTGAGAGATGGTTCTATTAGCTGCTCATGTGTGAACACCGAAGTGACAGGCGTACGGAAAGCTCTGCCGGAATATTAGAAACCTGTGTCATTAATCGTGCAATGTCATTTTCAAACAAGGACTACAAAATCATCCTCAACTTCGCACACTTTCCCTGGACACGCAGCTAGTCTATAGGCGCACCTTTACATAGATGTCGCAGCCAGCTAAAAAAAAAGGAAGAAATTTACAACAAAAATATTATTTAGCTTGTTTAAAATGTTCCATCGATTGCATTATACTAAAGGGATTTATTTCGAAAATCCTAAAGAGCCTCTTATACATAAGGTATACGAATATCGGTTGTACATCGCCTTTACACAACCCAAAATACTTTTTTTCCTGCCTTTCCGGTATATCATAGCCGATGTTACCTACTGAACCCGAGAAACCGGCAAAGTTATTGTTGGAATATGTAAATTTTTAAAGACAAGTTTGTATGTCTCTTTAGCTGCGCTTAAGGGAGGTAATGGCGCTAGATGGCTCAACGACCTGTAATAAGGCAACTCTACGTTGACGTACCGTATTTACTCGACTGCAACGCGAGGGGTGACTTTTCATTGCGTCCAGGAAGAAAAAAAGAACAGTATTTCGGCATTCGATTGTAAGGTGAGGGTCGACTTTATAGGTAGCAAAAATCTGAAAAGGAAACAAAAAAATCGCCATATCCACGAAGTGAATGATGATAGTGGGCGAAGCTCGATCGTTTTCATCCATGGCAGAAAGAGAATGTGTGGTCTGGAACGCACTTATACTTCATGGTCATCAGCGTCATCGTCATCGTTATCACGTGTAGTGGGTACATTCCACTATGGAACGCGCTTATACTTCATCGTTATCACGTGGAGTGGGTACATTCCACTACACGTGGCTACTTACCTACCTACTACTACTACTACTACTACTACTACTACTACTACTACTACTACTACTACAGAGGAAGGGTTAGACCCACACCCTAAGGAGCTTCGCCCCCTAAAAAAACTCGCGTTACATTCGAGTAAGTATGGTACAGTTTCGATAAACTTTGGGGACCGTTTATGTATGCTTATGGTCTATGTGAACGCACACATTCCGCTAGGACCTGGTTGTTGACCGTCGTCCACCCTGACTTTACGCGAACGGGGCGTGCGTGAGTGCGCAGGCGTGACGTCTGGCGTGATCCCGCCAGGCGACTGTTGAAGTGTCCGCACGCGTGGGCGCAAGCGAACGCCGATGCGGATTCTGTGATAGATAACGTTCGTTTTCTTTTTTTCAGTCGGCGCACAGTGGCCTTGCCATCAAGTTGGAGTTCACGGTAGACAACCAGCTGCAGTTCCTATATTTAGAAATCAATTCTGCGTTTGAACATACCTGCTGGATGTATGACACGTAGCGGGAAAGCTATTTCGGCCTATGATTCCAATCGTACCAAACTCATAAAAAGATGCCTTGAAAAATCTTGCATGTTGCAGGCAACTAAAAATCGGGCCAGCACAAAATCAGCCAGAGCATGGATATACACCAAATGCAGGACTCTGAAAGAGTGCGTTTCCAAATACGGTTCTGGAGGCTGTGGTGGAATTGTCTGCAAAAAGTAAACTGCCACGGGAAGTTAAAGAAAAAGAAGAATCCGGTGGTTGTGTTGCCGTAGATGCACACAATAACCCATAGGACAAAGTAGTGGCTTCCCAGTATGATGTGCAGGTGATATTGAAAGCACCCAAGACATTAATAATAATGATAATAATAATAATAATAATAATAATAATAATAATAATAATAATAATAATAATAATAATAATAATAATAATTGTTGGTATTTAACGTCACAAAACCACGATATGGTTGTGAGAGACGCCGTCGTGCAGGGCTCCGGAAATTTCGACCACCTGGGGTTGTATAACGTGCATCTAAATCTAAGCACACGGGACTCGAGCACTTTCGCCTCCATCGAAAATGCGGCCACCTCGGCACCCAAGAGATTTGTATAGTTTGGTCTAAAAGTTAATTTATATGGCAGGGATGAAAAACCACGAGATGCCACAGGTAATGCCAACCATCAAAAAAATTTGTTGAGCTCAACGTACGTGTAGTTTGTCGGATTCCTTTGTCTTGCCGGGCATTCTACACTGGCTGGGCGGGCAGGTGCCTCTACACATGGCTCTTGTAGCACAAGAGAGATTTACAAAAGGGCAGAGAGGTCGGCCTGAGCGATAGTTTGCTCTGGCCTCCTACTCTGCACTGGGAAAGGGGAATAGGGAAGCAAAATAGTTATGAATGATGCTGGTTAGTTAGGGAGATTAGAATATAGTCCCGTCACGCTGGGGCAACTATAAAGGCGTGAATCCAGTCGCAGTAGAGCTGCAATCGAGGGAAATGCGTATCAACACTGCCCTGGCTTAAGTGTAATGCGGATTTCAATGACACAACCACTTTGGCATATAGCAAAGACGAATTAAAAAAAAAAAAGCATTTGTAGAAGGATGGAAGGAAGAAAACAACAGAGAAGATAGAGAAATTAACCACACACTTGCCCGATTGGCAACCCTGCGCTTGGAGAATGGGAAAGGGGAGTATAAAGATGAGAGGAGGGAAAGGAAAGAAGGAAAAGATCAGTAAATGCGCCCACGTGCATGTGGTGGTGGCACTCTACAATATTCAAATGTATTCACATATGCCCGCAGTCCTTAAAACGCACAGAAATGCTTTAACTGCCGTTCAGGCCGACGAGCGATGGGGACGGTGCTCGAGCAGCATTTGCACGGAAAGCGACCGATAGTTCAATAGTCGCAACACAATATAAACTGTTTGTTTCTCATAGGCAAATTGGGGGCAGCGGCATAGCAAATGATCAATGTCTTCTTCGGGGCCAAATACCTCGCACGCCGCACCGTCGGTCCCAACAATTAATGTTCTGTATGCCTTCGTGAAGGCAAACTCCAACCATGAGAGAGAGAGAGGGGCAGCCGACAAATAACCGTTGCTTCACATCGACGAAGTCCTGATGGAGGTGGGAGTCCCAGTGTAGTGTTCATCTCGTGGAACAATTGTACACTCTAAGTCGCAAACCCGCAGCGAGTAGTTAGTCCGCGGAGGGATTAAGTGCAAGACGAGGGTGCCATGTGCAAACTGCGGGAGGAACTGTTAGACCACAGGGAGCAACGTTTACTCCCATGGAACTCTGCGGCGCAGTGGCGGCCTCGAAGTAATGATCAGCATGCGCTTAAGCAAATAGTCCGCTAAAGAAATCAACTGTTAACTGTTTATTTTAGTGTAAATAGTCATGACAAGTGCGGCAACTACGGCAGGAGTTTATATCGTTTATCTAGCATAAAAATTAGCAAATGTGTAAGGCCTCCACCCCCCCCCCCCCCCCCAAAAAAAAAAAATGCGCTCGCGCTTAAGTTGTATCAATGCGCGGCGTGGCGTTCTCATCGTATGCGCGGCAAGCTAACCCTCGACGGTGTAGCGGTGTGTTGTGGATGTGTTCTCGTTTCATGATTGCGATTGCTGTCGCTTGTGGTGCACTGAATCATCTTGGCGCTGTGGAAAACGTGATCCGCTACTGGAATGAAGTGCTACGCTATCGAAATGCTACGCGCCAATTGGAGCATCGCTGGAGAGGTGAGTGTAAACAAGGCTGCCGTCATTTCGCGTAATTTTTACCTGTGCTCCCGAGAAAAGTCTTCAACATCTTGCAGCTGTACGAACACGCTCTCAGCAGCTGTCGATGGTGCTGTTGCACTTCCTGAAGTCGGCTGGACAGCATCAATTCGAATAAAACATTGCACTTTTTCTTGTCTCTCCTAGAATGCAGGGAAGCCATCCTATTTTCTGCATTGAACAAAGTTGAATTTATGTGTACGCACGATGCTGAAGAATTGACACGAGTCGCTCAATAAACTTCGTTGTTTCTTTAGACGTTTTCGTTTTTCTGTCATTAAACACACATTTTCGCTGAACGATATGACCAACCGTGTTCTGTAGAATGAGAAGCGAGCAAGCTTGACACAGCGACAGGAACATATATGGGAACCTTCATATATATAGATACACTCATCAAGCACGCAAATGCGCTCGAAGTACGCGCGCAGAAAAACCAATCCAACGCATTTTACATTTTCACGAACGTCATCACCGAATGGTTGCTTGCGAAACACTGAAGGCCGAAGTTTAAAAATTGGGGGGACCCTTAAGCTTCGCCTTTAAGAGTTGAACACGGTAGCGATATCCTGTCCCGAGTTCGTACTTCAATCACTTAGTGCATACTTGCTATGCACCCACTACGTGGTGTTAAGGGAATACGCGTAGTAAGGTGTGTGCCTTTTGTAATGGGTGGCCGGCTTTAGAGTATGAAGTCGTTATGATAGACACATGTTCTGACGCCCGACGGCAATGCACGCTTGTACCACGCAATATTACTGGGGATATTAGATGTTATATTGCGACGCCTATATAAAGGACGCTTGCGTTTGCGAAGCTTGAAAGTTATTTTCGCTGCATTTCCAAGCAGAGGAAGTTATTTTCACTGTATCTCCAAGCAGAGGCGTGCTGTGCGGTAGAACACCTGCTTGCCACGCAGACGGCCTGGGTTCGATCCTCACTCGGACCCGGAAATTTTTATTATTTATTTTATTTGCATCTTTCTCGATTTTTCGGTGACGGACAAGATGATGATTTTTCGCTCACAACCAACGACACCGACGCCGACGCCGGAATTTCTGCGAAACGAGCTCTTTAACGCTATCGCGTTACTATTAGGAATCTTGCTACCTTAAGTAACATGGGAGAACGCGCAGCGTCTAGGCGGTGCGTACATATATAACACCGGTAATTTTCACTCTGCCATGTACTGGGGTGTGGTATAATAGTTCGCGCGCGCGAATACTGACTCAGTGGTCACGAGTTCGAATCCTGTGTGTTTGTTGTGAATTGTCTGTAGTTTACTTCTGAATTTACTTCTGTGTATTAATTGTAAATGTCGTCAAATGCATGTGTCAGCCTACAAATTCTAGGTAGTTACACCAGAGACTGTAATAAATTGTTTTTTTTTATCGAGAAGGAACGAGTGTTAGTCCCATCAGGGGTAACAGTTCGCCGTGCAAAAAAAGAAATAAATCAGTTCCTCCCAGAAAGGGGTAACTTTTACACACCGACATTTCGTTGCTCAAAACTACTGAGGACTAACAGTTCGTCCCCTGACAGTTACTCCCTGAAGGACGAATGGTTCATCCTTTGGGGAGTAATGGTTGTGGCAATGCAATTACCCCCCCAAAAGGACGAACCGCAGACCCATTTTCGTCCTTTGCGGCTTAGAGTGTAGGTGCTTACGGTATGCTGTCTGGGAAGCTCGACGTGTTTGTGAGCTCTCTGCGTGTGGCGCTTTTAGACAGGCAGGTGCTATTCCAAGGTAAACACGGATAATATTGAGCGCCGCACATGTTTGATCTAGCGCGACGATACGGCACTTATGCACAGGCAACGGGCTAACAGAAAAAGACAGCACAGGTTTGGAGCAGTGCTTGCATATATGCTGCCTCGTGCGCTGGTTGCCCACAATCACACCCCCCCCTCCCCCCCCCCCCCCCTTTTTTTTTTCTTTTTGTTTTCATTAAACCTATAACTAGATGCGCTTCGCATGTCATAGTCTTGTCTCCCGTCTTCTTGTCAACTTTGCAGCTGCTTATTCCGACTATGACGTTCCAACTAGCCCCAACTCAAGCTCTTCCAGTGGCGGATCCAGAGGGGGGGGCGGTAAAAGTGATCGCCCCCCCCCCCCCCAAAGCCTCTGCAGCCACCTCCCCCCCCCCCCTTCAGTTCCTCTCGTACGCCCCCCACCTCGAGGGGCACCACCCCTCGAGATGGTGCCCCTCGCTCAGCCTCTCTTTCGCTAATTTAATCCCCTAACACTGCACGGGATAGTTCAGGTGTCCTCTTCTCTCTCCAAGAATCTCACCTCCCCAAGCCCCTTGCTTCCCCAGCAATAGGGGGCGGCAGGTTAACAAAGCCTTTTCGCGGCGTAAAGGCGAGATGCTGGACTGCACACATCACAGACATATCTTTGCTAGAGCAGGTTGTGACAACGGAAAACATTTTTTTTTTTCGTTTTTTACGGCGCTCCCAGTGCAGCTTGTCGTTTGGGCCAAAGTTTTCCCTGTGAGAACTCAAAGTTTAGAAGTTCTTGAAACGATGCACCCGCAGGGATTAGGATGCCGGAGTTAAGTACAGAAATACCGTGTCTTTGGCACGTAGTCTTTTTTTTTAATTTGTAAGACTTCTGTAGCCGCTTTAATCCCCGCTTTACGTTAGCACGTTACGGAAATACGGTACGGGACTACGGTAGCGCCCCTCCTATCTCGATCGTTGTGCTTAAAGTGCGTCCCCCGATTGGCAGGTGCATCGTTAACAATGCGTGGGCTGACAGGCAACGTGACACACCGCAGTAATTTTTGAAAATGGCCTCTGTGCTGTTTGGGTGCCTTTACTAGAATTAGGAACGGCAAAAGCACCACCACCACCATTTCCGTAACTTGCTTCTTTCGCCAGAGATCTTTCGCGAAGCGCAAATAAGCGGCAGATGCAGTTTTGAGAACTACAGCTATAATGGTGTAGGTTTGACGTTGCGTTGCATAAAAAACACAAAGTGCTTCTTACAGCGTAGGAGCGAAAAGAAAGGTGCTGCATCGTCTTTGTTTAGGCCAAGGATATCCACTCTCGAATTTGGCGGGAAACACCGGTGCGCATTGAAAATGCACAGGCGGGTACGGACTGTCCCACAGTCCTACGAGTGTCAGAGGAACTGGGGTTTGGCCTAGTTGGTGCTAACTGATCGACATCTTGACCGCACAAACAAGACGAGGACAGAGGGAGGTACGACGACACGGGTGGTAATGTCGTCGTACCTCCCGCCCGTGTCGTCGTACCTCCCTCTGTCCTCGTCGTTTTTGTGCAATCAAGATGTCGATCACCTGCGAGTATCGTAGACATGCGCGTTGCCACCCGAGCCGTATGAATCTGGAGACTGGGGTACTATGGTTGCCACTTGACCCGTCCCGACGACGCAAGGTAAGCGTAGGCCGCGTTTAGAACTTTAGATTTCATATCGACACCATTGAAATGTATTTTTTTTTTAGTTCAGGAATACTTGAAACATGCTAGCTGCAGTATTCGAGCTACCAGGCACGCCAGTAATCTGCCAAATATGTCCTGCTATTTGTCGTCATCGACCTGTCCAGAGCAGCGATTAGAGTGTACCTTTCTGCCACTCTTTTAACGCTGTTACGAGGAAGATACCAATATCCTACAGAATCAGCTCTAACAATATGCATCAGTGCCTGAATTAAGTACTTTTTGCATCAGTGACTTTTTTTATATATGACAAAACTTCAAGGTACGTTTTTCTAGACATGTTGCGTTTACAAAGAATTTAAAGATTTATTCTTTGACTTTGGATGAAGAAAGACAGCCAAGAATTTTGTGCTGGGAAGTTTCAAAGGTGCTGAAGCAATGTCACATGAACTGAACCAATTTTGCTAAAGTACAAGCGATATGTCGCGCGCTGATATATTACAGCATTTCTTTCTCCCTTTCAGCCCGATATAATGTTGCTTCGCGCATTGTCATTTATTCTTTCAATTACAAAATCCGCAGTTGATTTTTTAAAGGTATCGCGCAGGAAGTCCTTTGCAAAGTTTACGTAAATATGCGTAAGCGCTGTGCTACCAGCTAATATTCGTCGTCTGTGATGATGTTGCTCTTCTGCTTTGTCGTTGCTGTCTTCGTTTTATTTGTTAAAATGATACGACGTGCACGTCCAGATGAGCAAGTGGCGCAATGCTTGCAATCTCCTCTGTGCACCCACTTACCATTGTGAAAATTTTGTTGTCATGAGTAGGCTCCCCTGTTAGTGGATTTAGACACTCATAATTAGTATTTTAGATACTCTCTAAAATAAATAGGTTTGCTTTGCAAGCCAGCACATGCGCAGCTCCGAAACCTCCTCCGCACACTCACACGTGTGCCGCCACTGGTCCGGTACTGAGAAACGCAATTTTTTTAGTGGCGGTTTGTCTCCTTTCCGGATCAAGAAGGCTGCCGGCTTTCCATTTCCCTCACGTTTCGGAGGCACTGTTCCCAGCGAGCGGTTCATGTTTGCAGGTGTGTTCTGAATTTTCAAAAGCTCGGGTAACAGCCTTCTTCCCGGATTCCTTTTTGTCACAGAAGCGCCGTCAAAGTCAATTTTGTGGTCACGCTTCTCACATTTAACCCCTTGAAAGGTGTGCCCTCGCTTCTCAGAGACAGAAAACGACCTGGAGTAGGCTGAGGGGGGAGCAACAGTCGCGCACCTGTTGTCGTGCCTTCTCGTCGGTGCCATACCGATGATCTTTGCTCGTACAAGTGCTAACAACGCGGAGTAGAGATGTGGGTATTCAAACTTGAAAGCCCTGCGCGGCCGACGGGACATTAACCTTTGAAGTGCAGGTGTGTGCTCAACGACCATGCCAATGCCCTAGGATTGGTGGAATCTTGGTTACCGCGTGGTGAGAGGGAAAAGGGGGTGGACCCCAACCACGCTTATTAAATCCGGTGCACAGGAGAGCGCTGTGCTTGTTCACTGAAATCTGAATAATGTAAGTACTTGTATAAAGCTTTCTTCCTTACATCAACTTGTCCTGATGACAGCCCCGGCACGACAACAACCCGTGTTCGCACCGGCCACGCAAACCCATTCCGAACAAAGGCTTAGAGCAGAAAAATTTGCCTATATCTAAAGTGTGAAAGCCCGTAATTTGTTTTCTTTTAATTTATCACGATTAGAAAACCGATTAGAACAATGAGAGGTACTATTGTGAACAAATTAACAGTATTTATGCTGTGACGAGGATCTTATGATAATGTGAACTACTAAAAACAAAAGTTAATAACCCCTCTCCCTCCTACTCACCGGTTGTATTTCAAGCGCGACCGACCCCCCTCCCCCCCCCCCTCCCCCCCCCCAAAAAAAATTACTGGCTGGATCCGCCCCTGAGCTCTTCTGAACGAATGTCATCGTGACATCAATTTTGGGTGGGGCCATGGTGCCCTTGATATTCTTGTAACTAAGGAATACACGTTTTCACCGTCGGTTGGTGGTAATGTACGGCACGCAAGCGACACAGGCGGTGGCGTCCAGCATTGTTCCTTTGTGGACGTGCGCAGCGTTTTTTTACACTGAAGCTTCAAAGGAGCATTACCTAGTTGTGTTTTCAGTTATCTTTGTTTTGCGGTCTCGCGTTTTTATGTGGCTTGAACTGAATTTCCGAGATACCCCCCCCCTTCCTTTTTTAAGCGAGGCTCGCACTGCTTTGCAAGTGTCGTTGGCGTTGTAGGCGTGACCGCGAAATGCCCGGCGCCCACGAGCGCACACACACACACACACACACACACACACACACACAAAAAAAGAAGAAAGCGTGCCTCGAAGGCACGCCGTTTTCCAATAATTCACGTTCTCTTGATCGTGGGCGTGTCGGCGATCAGGCGTTTTAAATGCGAATGCATTTCATAGTCGGGCTATGTCAGGCATCCGGCGTTGGCGTTGTGCGGCGTTGGCGTTGTGCGGCGTTGTCCGCGGAGGAGGAGGATAGGTTGAGGAGGTGTGCGCGCCGGCAGGTGTTAGATGTGAATCATCTTATGGCGAAGCTTGATCCGGTGGTGGTGGTGTGCGGCGTGACCACCCTTACTGCGCATGCGCAAACCCTTTCAAAAAAAAAATAAAAGTAAAAAACCTCCTCTCTCCCTCCTCTAGGCATCCCTCCCCGCGGCAACCACACCCTCACTGCGCATGCGCCTCCCCTCCTCTCTCTCCTGCTACGCTCCCCCTTTCTCCTCTAGGCATCCCTGCCCGCGCCGTCCACACTCCCACTGCGCATGCGCGTCCCACCTCTCTTCTCCTCTCCTACGCTCCCCCCCCCCTCTCTTCTCTAGGCATCTCTGCCCGCAGCGTCCACACTCCCACTGCGCATGCGCGCCCCCCCCTCTCTCTCCTCTCCTGCGCTCCCCCCCCCTCTCCTTCTCTCGCCTCGCGACGCCGACACAGGCAGCGTCAGCTAGCGAGTTTCTTGGTTGAAAAAACCGACTGCTCGCGCTGCACAACCGTTCACTGGCCACCCCGTATATATGGCAATGAATCTTGACCTCCAAGGTGGTGCCGGTGGGAAATTTCTCCTGTGCGTTGTTGAACAATAAAAATTCGCAGCGTGCGCGTTAACTAAAAGCGGACTGCGGCGGAGCTATACATGAAAAAAAAATTTTAGAAAAATAAATAAATAAATAAATAAATAAATTAAAAAAACAAGAAAAAGCTAAAAAATGCGCTGAGCCGTGCTCCCGACCGGGCTGCAGAAATTAGGCGCCTTTTCCTTCATCGAACCACAACCACCATATATAAATGGAGTGAAGCGCGCGCGAAATGCATTCGCATTTCCTCACGATTCCTTTCGGGGAGGTGGGGGCATTTTTTTGATACGACAATTTCATTTTTATCGAGGTTATCCAGCTGAGTAGTGATTTCATGTAGTCACATTTCATCGTTGCCTAGATATGAGAGAGCACGACCGTCTTTGTGTCCTGTAGCAACTGAAGTGTTAGGGCGCTAAGACAGTGGACGCAGGTCCAGTTCCTGAGATGGAGGAAGGAAACAGCAGGGGGGATTCTGCAATGCGTTAGAAAGAAAGAAAGAAAGAAAGAAAGAAAGAAAGAAAGAAAGAAAGAAAGAAAGAAAGAAAGAAAGAAAGAAAGAAAGGCAGAATAGTAGGTCAGGCAAGAACACGCCAAGTTTCGCATGCCCCCCATTTCACGATAAGAGAAAGGATGTTGATTTCTTTTCAAGTAATGGCAATTTCCTGCTCTACCAACCCCCTCTCACGCGCCGCCGGCGTCTGCTGCCACGTTCTTCATAACCGGGAAGATTTATAGAGCCACGGACGCGTATTTCCCTTGCTGTGAGTGAGCTGGGCACGCGGCGCGCCCTTGTTGTGTCTGCAACTCTGCGGACTAGCGTTAGTAAGAACATGGCTACCGGCAACGAAAGTCGCCTAGTGAGATTCGTTCGAGGCACTTGAGTGGTGGTCGCTAGTTAAAGGACAGGGGTAAAAAACCAAGGGGACCATAATTTGATGGTACCAGCAGCATGCACCGCTCGTCGCCCACGTGGTTTATACACCTGAAAACGCCAATCATAAGCAGTATTCACCACTGCATAATACAAAATGTGGGAAGCCAGATTATAAGTGAAAATTGGGGAGAGGGGCGAAGAATGTAGGGAAGGGTGTTTCAGCTCCACTAACCTGAAACCTGGGATGGGGCGAAGCATGCAGTGTTTTGAGAGAGATTTGTTTGATGAGGCCGTAGTGGTGCCAAACCTGAAGACGGGCATGTAGGGAAGGGTGTTTCCGCTCCAAGTAACGTCGTCGGAAAACTGCGTCGAAATGCAGCTTAGCCTAAGGTGCTTCCTCTTCTTCTTCCCTACATGCCCGGTTTCAGTGCTCTACGGCATATAGGGAAGGGTGTTTCAGCCCCACTAACGTCGTCCGCTATTTGTTGGGCTAACTGTTGCCTTCTTCATTTTTAACCCTTTGTGGGTCGTCCTATATTTTTGACATGGTGATATAAAAACCGGCTGTGCTTTATTGATATAACATAGAAAGAAATAGTATGAAACAACTTTCATCAAAATCGAGCCAGTAATTTACTGAAAAAAGCGGGACATATATGTCTCACTGACTCATGAGAGTGTTTTCAAAAAGTGGGAAAACACTGTCCCACTGCCTCATGAAGGCACCATCTCGCGATTGCATCAACGGGAATTTTTGGATGAAACGGCCGAAGCAAGTGGCACAGAGTATCACTTCTAAAGTTGTGAAGAGAAAAGTTGTGCGGACCTCATTTCAGCAGGAGAACGCCGCCTGCAGTTGCGTCTCTTGAGCCTTCAATGCGCTGTGGTATGTTCCTGTAAAGCTTATTTCACCGCATGCATCAGCCACTCTTTTTTTTTTTTTTTTGTCCATTTGGCTGTCCTTGCTTTTGCTGTCAAAATCGTCGAGTACAAATGTTATCCCTGAACATGTGCCTACATTTCAAGGGGTATATGATATCGAGAAAAATATTCCCACTCATTAAAGGGACCCTGAAACGGTTTTGACGATTTTGTACAAACACATTGAGCCAGTAGACCAAGTCCTAAGGCTCATTTACAGACTAATTTAAGCTCTCTGCGTACACTGTGTAATTGATTACAACGCTATAAAGCTGCGAATCGCTGCAGATCACTGCGGCTCAGCCCAACGCGTTTTCAACCGCCCCTTCCGAGTATGACACGCAGTCTGCGCACGATCTGATTGGCTGCGGTGTGCGCGCACGAAAAATTGGCTGGTAGGGTGGCGGCACCTGTCGGAGCAGATATGAACCCCTCCGCGATGTCTCTGTTGCCAGACGGCGTGCGTGCTGCCGGGCGCACTGGGCTATGGCCTCCGTGATTGCACGCAACCTGTCCGCGTGCAATCTCGGAGGTCATCACTGGGCGAAGCTCAAATCGTCGAGTGTGCTCACGTGAGCTCTGCGATCGCCAGCGATGCCAGCGTGTCTCATGAGTTGAGGAGGCAAGGCAGGGGTGAGAAGGAGGGTATGATATAATTGGCCGTAGCCGCCTTGGTACACGGCGTGCAGCGAAATTTGTGGTGCCAATGGTTCGATGATGCTCTAGCCTAAACGCTGACAAAGCTTCAAATAACCGTTTCAGGGTCCCTTTAATATCCGCAATTGCGCTACGGGATTAGCGGGATAATTTTGCAGGGGATTGTTCCGATGCATTTATCGGTGAAGTTATTTCGCAAATTTACAAAAACACGTGATGACTGGAAGCTAAGATCGCCTCTCTCAAAAACCAGAAAAAGAGAAAATTATCCGGCATTTTGATTGGCAGGTTCTATGTATCTCAAGAAGAGGGATATGCAGAAGCGATCAAAAAAATTGACCGTATTTCAACGCTATTGTAACACTACATCCGCCCTTCGAAAGCGTGGTAAAAGAATTTTTTTCGAGCTTACGAAGACTTAGGTAAGATATGAGTCACCTAATGTTGCGCTAATTGCAACGGGTGATGTGGGAGAAATTTTTTTCTGTAGACGGAAAAGTGGGACGTATGTGTCCCACTGCCGCACAAAGGGTTAATGGACCATTGGCAAGTAGTGGGACTTAGCCCATTTTCGTGGCTTATACCCGTTTATGTTGGACCGTGACTACATGACACACCGTGACGAGAGGAGACGACGACAAGCCTAGCTCCTGAGGTGCTTCGCAATTAATATACCCTATACACATATAAGATATGCGTAACGAACTTGACATAGGAGCACATGATTGTATGAAGAACACGATGCACAGGTCACGATGTGAATAAAGTGACTTGCATCTCTATACGTCATGAAATCCTATCCACAAGTCACGTGTGGCACATACCGCCATAACACGGCCCGTGATATGCGGGCACGCGCCACAGGTGATTCACAGTCTATATGAACCCAGGGACACTCACAATCTTGAAAATCTTAACTCGACAGCGTTATGCAGCCCGTGTTTCAGAAAACACGATGCCGGCTGCGACGGCGTTGTCGATGAGGGAGAAATCTCGATTAAAGCAAAGACTAAAAATTCGGCAGATCGCATGCCTTGGGATTGATTTCATGCGAAGCAGTTCGCTAGAATTCTCTATGCTGCATTTTTTTGGCTTTCGAGTCAAGCGTTACGTGGTGGATCGACGTGTTATTGTAAGTTTTGTAGTTGTGTACACACCGGGGACTTACCAGGAACGCTGAGTACACTGGCGTAAAAGGGATGACTTAGGTTCTGACGTAGCGTCAACACTCACGTTTGAGCATAGATGTCAGAATTATAGAAACGAAATGCGTCCTTACGTTGCGATGATGTGAGTATCGTAAATAACTTTCATTGGCGTGTTCCTCCGGGTTTGTCCTACGCTTGAATATTGATTTCTGAATCCTAGGAATTCTTTATTTATTTATTTATTTATTTATTTATTTATTTATTTATTTATTTAATACTGCGGACCTTACACAGGTCCAAGCAGGCGTGAGGGCAAAAACAAGAAACAAACAATGCAAATATAGACATAGTTCATAGAGTTTGAAGCAATCACAATGTGACGGAAGGCAACAAAGTATTATTCCAGTCTGTTACAATGCGAGGAAAAAAGAAAACTTGAATAAATATGTTGGCGTAAAATATGGTGTCATTGAATTCAGGATGATGGTGGCCGAGTATGTCTTGATGTTGAAGATGCAAGATAGGGTGAAGGGTTAATTGGTAGTTCCCGATTCCAAAGCAAGTAAAGAAATGGTAAACGAGCGGTTTTCCTTCTTAGTGCAAGGCATGGAATGCTGTTAGCCTGTATTATATCAGTGGGTAAGTCATACGGAGAAAAGTTTGAATAAAAAATTACACCATCTCCCGCTAAAGGGAACCATGTGTAGATGCGAAGCAGCGGGCGCTAACGCTTACACTGGCGGAGGCGTTGACGCTGGCGCTCATCGCAGCGTTGCGCATGGAGAGAAATCTGGGGAGGCGCAATCACGCAGTGATGGAACCGATGTTTCCTCCTGGAACATGCCAATCGCTGCTAATGGGCAATGGGAGACAGAAGACTCCGATTGGACACAGAGACCCGCAGTCCGCTTTTAGTTAACGCGCACGCTGCGAATTTTTATTGTTCAACAACGCACAGGAGAAATCTCCCACCGGCACCACCTTGGAGGTCCAAGATCCATTGCCATATATACGGGGTGGCCAGTGAACGGTTGTGCAGAGCGAGTAGCCGGTTTTTTTCAATCAAGAAACTCGCTAGCAGAGGCTGCCTGCATCGGCGTTGCGAGGCGTGAGAGGGGGAGCGTAGGAGAGGAGAGAGGGGGGGAGGGGACGCGCATGCGCAATGGGGGGTGTAAACGCCGCTGGAGGGATGCCTAGAGGAGAGAGGGGGGAGCGTAGGAGAGGAGAGAGAGGGTGTGGGGACGCGCATGCGCAGTGGGGGGTGTGGTCGCCGCTGAGAGGGATGCCTAGAGGAGAGAGAGAGGGGGGAGGGGACGCGCATGCGTAGTTGGTGCGCGGACGCCGCTGGTAGGGATGCCTAGAGGAGAGAGAGGGGGGAAGCGTAGGAGAGGATAGAGGGGGAGGGGACGCGCATGCGCAATGGGTGTGTAAACGCCGCGGGAGGGATGCCTAGAGGAGAGCGTAGGAGAGGAGGTGCGTGGAGATGGTTCGCGCATGCGCAGTCAGGGTGGTCACGCCGCACACCACCACCACCGGATTGAACTTCGCCATATGATGTTTCACATCTAATAAACCTTACAGCTTTTCACTGTACATTCTGGAGACCGGGAATGTTGGTTTAAGTAAAGGGGTCCCAAACAACCCATATTTATCCCACTCCAAGCAGCATGTCCTGTCCGCCGCGGTGGTGTAGAAGTTACGGTGCTTGGCTGCTGATCCAAAGGTCGCGGGTTCGATGCCCGGCCGCGGCGGTCGCATTTCTATGTCGATGAGATGCCAGAGGCCCGTGTGCTGTGCGGTGTCTGTGCACGTTAAAGAACACCGGATGGGCAAAATTTCCGGAGCCATCCTCTATGCAGTCCCTCATAACCATATCGTGGTTTTGGGACGTTAAACCCCAGATATTATAATCAAAGTAGTGTAACAATCGCTCTAAAGTAGAAAAAAGGAACGCGTGCATTATTCTACTTTTGTTTTGCTTTGCGCCGGCTGTCCAGAGTACATTGCTGCATGTGTTTATTTTGATAGTTTCGGGTTTCACCCGAAAAAAACTGTTAGCAACTCTCGGCGCAGACCGCGCTGCTGTGTTTAAGAAGCTTCGTGATTGTTTTAGATCATTTTGTTGAGATTGCGCGCAGGACGCGAATAACCAAGATTATTCGAGAGCTTACGCGAAGCACCAGCGATAACGCTCCAAGGTTCGGTGGCTACTGTATGAAAGACGACGCGTTGCGCCGATGATCAGTTTATCGACGGCCGAAGCCCTGTTCGCCGCTATCGCTGTACAGTGTGTATTGCTGGAGTTTGACATTCCGTTTCCCGAGCACAGGTTCACCCAAATAAAAAAAAACAAGTTTCCTCTCGGACACGCCGACTGCGGCCTGTGTCAACGTCACATCTGGTGACAACGTGACCATATCCCAACTCGACCAATCCATTGCCGGATGGTAATAGTCTAGCCAAGGAAGGTAACAGTTGTGAATTAACATGACTTGGCATTCTCATATTTCACTTATGCGGAAAACGTAAACAGCCCTCTCACATGCATACGCGAAGGGCATGAAGCACCGTCAAGCCACGATTGCGCGGTTTTCTGGTTCTTCCTCTAAGCTATGTGCGTATTTATGTACGCATTACTAGAACGGAAAGTTGGGCTAGTTTGAACACCTCCATGATATATGCAGCGTTAAAGACAAAGACGTAAATAACGGAACGCACGGGACGAGCGCTGTCCTGTGCACTCTGTTTTTTACGTCTTCGTCTTTAGCACTGCATCAATCAATCAGGTATGCATGCATATCTGGAAAAAATTAGCGCAGCTCGCGCTAAGTCGCGCTATGCTGGGTCACAGCAGAGCTGGTGGACACGTTTCAGCTTCTTTTGTTAACCATCTGTACAGAATGCTTGGGCGGTCAATTGAGCACGGGCTGGTTCACGATGATGATAATTTTCTGTCGACGACACACGGCACACTTCGACCATAACAGCTCTGCTGTAATAAATAGTCAGACTTGGACTTACCTACTGATGTTGCGGCTTCATCGTACGCATGTAGAAGCAATTAGCGGTCCATAAAGCAGGCACCACTTGCTCGTGTTAATATGTCATGAGAGCCAATTGCACGCGTGGGCTGTTCACAAGCTCGTAAAATCCTCAGGTCATCACCGAAAGATGACAAACATTTTATTGTGATAGCCGCTATAGAGACGCTTGGTTAGCCTCCTTGCCTTTCCTCTTCGTTTCTCTCTCTCTCTCTAGGCGAAATTCGCTGTCGCCGTGGTGTTCTGAATAAAGCCCCAAGTAGAGAGGATCCTGTCTCGTCCACGCCCACTACACTGTGCTCTGAGTGAGAGGGAAAGACGGGACGGGCAGTAGCGCTAGAATCATCATTCCCAGGATTTGGGGACATCTGTACGTGGCGCCATCTCTTGGCAGCAGCAACGGCGTCCTGCAATATCTGAACGAGAAGGAGGCGAAAGTAAATCATATCTCTTGAAAAAAAGCTAGTTATCGAAAACGACTCCGCGTTTTATGCAGCAGAGACCTGTTGGAACTTTTCGGTGAAACTGCAGCACCGCACTACAAAGCGTGTGACATCCCAAGAGAATTGAACACCGCGCATTAGAAACACATTGGGCCCCATTGTAAAATATCAAACGCTCTGGGAGGCCACGCGGTTTCCAGCTCGACACTGTAATTTTAACAGAATGTTGGAATAAGTCTCTCGTGTGAAGAACCAGGATTTCTTTTTGATAACTAGCTTTTTTCGTCAGATATAATTTTTTTTTCGTCTGTTCAGTTACGGCAGGCCACCGCTGTCACTGACGAGAGGTGGCGCGACGTGCGCATTCCCCCAAATCCTCGTGATGGCCGCGTGCTTACCGTGTTCTTGGACATGGGCAAATCGAGATGTTTAGGGGCAGCGTATGCAGGCGAGTGGGTCAGGGAACAAACGGGGGTTAAGGATATCATAGTTGAAATCAAGAAGAAGAAATGGACATGGACCGCGCACGTAGCACGTCGGCAGGATAACCGCTGGTCATTAAGGGTAACTGACTGGATTCCAAGAGATGGCAAACGCGTGAGGGGGGAGACAGAAAATTAGGTGGGTAGATGAGATTAAGAAGTTTGCAGGTATAACGTGGCATCAGAAAGCACACAGGACCGGGTTGATTGGCGAAACATGGGAGAGGCCTTTGCCCTGCAGTGGGCGTAGACCGGCTGATGATGATGATGATCCAGGCGAGCTGCCTCTCCTCTTTGTTCGCACGGTAGTGGCACGCGACTGAGCGTATGGGCGGCTTGCGCTCCCTGTCCTAATGTAATCTGGCATTGGGTGAAAAGGCTTGATGATCAGAGATTGGCTGGTGGTCTTGCATGCCCTTTTTTGGAGGTCGTTTCATCTCAGAGTTTCGCAGACACGTTCAAGTGAGAGGCAAAGCCACCTTCCTGCTCACTTCACTCCGCGCTGTATTTTACGCCAGAGCACGATGGCACCAGTGTTCGCGCTCATCGAAACGAACCGGTCCATGCTTGCATGTGCGCGCCTGACACCATGGTAGTTCACTTAGGCTGGGAGTGAATGTGTAGTGCATGCATATGTATTTATGACCGATAAAACTGCGAACCTTGCATCGTAGAGTTCTGAGCCATTCCATGCAAAGTGTCCTAGACGTGCCGACGAGCCACTCGGTTATCATACACTTTAACGCGATAGCGTTAAAGAGCTCGTTTCGCAGAAATTCCGGCGTTGGCGTCCGTGTCGGCGTCGTTGGTTGTGAGCGAAAAATCATCATCTTGTCCGTGACCGAAAAATCTAGAAAGACGCAAATAAAATAAATAATAAAAATTTCCGGGTTTGAGTGAGGATCGAACCCAGGCCGTCTGCGTGGCAAGCAGGTGTTCCTACCACACAGCCACGCGTCTGCTACGAAATGCAGCAAAAATGACTTCCTCTGCTTGGAAATGCAGTGAAAATAACTTTCATGCTTTACAAACACACGCGTCCTGTATACAGGCGTCACAATACAACATGTAATATCGCAGTAATACTGCGTGGTACAAGCGTACATTGCCATCGGGCGTCAGAACATGTGAATATCACAACGACATCGTGGTTAAAGCCAGCCACCCATTACAAAAGACACACACGTTACTGCGCGTATTCCCCTAAGACCCCGTAGTGCGCACATAGCAAGTTCGAAAACATTTCACGCTCGTAATTGCTCGTGGTTTAAAGCATGCTGCCCCTTACATAGTGTGCACTAAGTAATTCAAGTACGCACTAGGGACAGGATATCGCTATCGCGTTGAACTCTTAAAGGCGAAGCTTAAGGGTCCCCCAATTTTTTGCTGGTAAAATTGGTGGCTTTTGGCTGTAAGCGCACTGTTGCGACTGGCCTGCTGCTTGAGCCGACCAGCGGGTAGCGTGGTGCCGAGCGTAAGGTGTCGAACCGCAGGCCCATCGATGTCCGGAGCGGAGAGCCGTGGCAGTGAGCGACTCGGGAGGAAAACTTAACAGAAGTTTATTTACATGACGAAAGATGACAGATTGAGAGACTCGTTACAAAAAATGTCTTGGGCTTTTATGTCGCCGCGTTGCCAACTCTGGGCGCATTGTCCACATCGTTGGCCAATACGGCTCTCGATGGCCTTGTAGCTCCACCCACGAGACTGGGGACCGACGTCCAATAGGTGCACGTGGAGAGGGCACCGTCGAAACGATGACCAAATATGGTCACGACAAGAGCACCACGGTTTTGCGCACAGTACCAACTTTTGCACACGTTTGCAGATCTTGGCCGGTGCTGGTTCCCGGAATTCTTCCGGCCGGGGGGGTAGAGTCTCTGTGATCGTGCCGAAGAATGTCACGGCTTGTTAGGAAGATCCTCCGCCAGGCAACAACACGCAGCAGGTGTTCTGTGGACTGGACCTCGGCTTTGTCTCCTCGTTGCTTGGAATGTGACGAGCAGCCTCGTCCCCCCCCGCCGGCAGCATCTTGCCACAAAGGGCTGTTCGCGGCACTGCCGCTGGAATTTCTGGTCACTTGACCACGCCGCACGCTCGTAGGCATTCCAGGAAAAGGGATTAGACCTGCTCCCCCCGAAGGGCAGCGAACCCGGGAGGACTTTAGAAAAACAGGAGCATTCTCCGCGGCCTCTGCCGCGACGGCTTCCAAGGCCGATCGTAACAGCTTCCCCGGCGGCCGGTTGAGACCTCGACGTACAAAGGTCGAACACCTTTGTGGGGAGAGGTCGATGAAGGCGACGCTGAAGAAGTGAGGTCCTGCGCTCTACCGACGCTGCTCTGCTGCATTCCTCTGCCAGCTCTGGTGATCTCGAACATCTGGTTTCGTCGTCCAATGTCGCAGAGGGGCTCTTCGCCTTGCCAGCCCGTTTTGCTTCCCGGAAGACAGCACCTGGGTCAACCACATGAGAACCACAACCGCAAAGCCAGCAAGCGCCCGAACTCTCTCCCTGAGACCCACCAGGCTTTTCACCCAAACAAAAACATTCTCTGCTTCTTAATTAAATTAGCAGCAATTCCAACAACCTAGAATAGGCTTCGCAAATGCACAAACACATGTTGTGACAGCGCACAACAATGAACAACAACAAAAAAAAGACAATAGTAAACCTTATACACATAACCAAAAAAAAAATACCTATTAACACAAGCCTGAGTACCGACGCCATCAAGTTCCCTAGAAACAGCGACTTGAGCCCTCAACGTTGCCATTTCAATTCGTGGGACACCCTGACGCTTGTCCTACCACTCTTCCGACGCGCTCGCGGTTTCGACCGGGTGAGCGCGCCCACAAACCCATTCTCGAACGCGGGGTTCTTCTGCCGTAACAACCAATCGGATCTGTTTGAAAACAGATAACCATACTGCATCGGCAGATAGGCAGACACAGCTGCCTTTGTATGCAATACGCCAAAGGGGCCCTCGATGCGAACCTTAGCAATCGGAAGGCATACATTTCGCGCTTCCGCCGACTGCTTAATCCAAGTGCATTCACCTGTGAACTGTCCCGGTTTTACATACGAGGAATGGACCACGCCCACCGTTGCTGCTGAATCTCGCAGCACGCGACACCCCCTTTCCGTTTACCCTCATTTCTTTAATATATGGCTCCAAAAGTTGCATGCTTTCAACCCCGCTGTCAACTGACAGGCAAGCAACCTTTGGCTCCTCGCAGAACGCAGCCATATGACCTGGCTTGTGGCAATTGTAACACACAAGTGG
Source organism: Rhipicephalus appendiculatus (assembly GCA_030522465.1). Lineage (NCBI taxonomy): Eukaryota > Metazoa > Arthropoda > Arachnida > Ixodida > Ixodidae > Rhipicephalus > Rhipicephalus appendiculatus. The sequence goes on from JALIZH010010140.1 coordinate 119,396, forward strand.
TCGCCTCTTTTCAAAAGCACTCTTTTTGTGCTGTTCTCTAGCCAGATTGGCTTCTTTCGCCTCTTCCCCTTTCGCTAAGGGTTCAGTGTTATGCGCTTGATTCTCCTGGACGGACTGTCCATTCCACCCAGTTGCCCTTTTACTCTGGCACTCCCGCTGGTGAATCTCCTTTCTATCAAGCGCACGGCGCGAGACGAACTCTTCAGCAAGCTCCGCAGCCTTCGAAACGGTGCTAACGTCCTCCCTGTCTTGCACCCAGAACCTAACGTCTTGGGGCAAACGACGATAAAACTGCTCGAGTCCGAAGCATTCAACCACTTTCTCTTTATCCTCGAACGCCTTAGCCTCTTTGAGCCACTCCCTCATATAAGCCATTAGCTTGTATGCAAAGTCAGCATACGACTCATCTCTCTGCTTTACGGCGTTCCGGAACTTCTGCCTGTATGCCTCCGCTGACATTCTATACCTCTTTAGCAGGTTCGACTTAACCTGGTCGTAATCATCTGCTTCCTCCTTGGTCAAGCGCGCAATTACATCGGCAGCCTCACACGGCAATAACGTCAGCAAGCACTGCGGCCACATAACTTTGGTAACACCCGCCTTCTCGCATGTGCGCTCGAAGTTTACTAAAAAGAGACCTATGTCCTCTCCGGAGCGGTAGGGTTGCATAAGGTCCTTCATTCTGAACGACTTTCGTTCTACTCCGATAGATGCTTCGCTACCTTCTCTACTACTTCGAGCCTTGAGCAGCTCGAGTTCAAGGCGCTTTAACTCAAACTCCTTTTCCAATCGCTTATTCTCCTCTACCACGAGCCCCCTCATTTTTTTCTTCTGCTTCGCGCTTTAACTCAAGCTCCCTTTCCAAACGCCGATTCTCCCTTTCTTCTGCTTCGCGTTTTAGCTTCTCCTTTTCCCCAATCAGCTCTAGACACTCTGAGAGCTCGTCGTCATCTGCCTCAAGGTTCTCAATAGCTGCGATTATCTCTGGCTTTCTCATTTGCTCCTGGACATTCAAACCCAAACTTTTGGCAAACTCTAGCAAAAGCGGTTTTTTCAGTGCCTTTAGATTCATGGTTGCTGCAAGTGCTGCCAATTCTTCACTATTACAAAAACAACTACGTTCTCGTGCTCAGATCCACGTAGAACAGTAGGTACCGAAATTACCACCTTTTCCAACAAAACTCAAAACAAAGCCTGGTAAAATCTCAGTGAAGAAAAGTCAAGCACTCACCACACCCTGCAGCCATGATCTCGGCGGAGTCGATCCCGACGCTGGCATCAGTTTGTTGCGGACTCGGGGCTAGCAGGATCCCGCCGTCTGCCATCCAGTTGTTGCGACTGGCCTGCTGCTTGAGCCGACCAGCGGGTAGCGTGGTGCCGAGCGTAAGGTGTCGAACCGCAGGCCCATCGATGTCCGGAGCGGAGAGCCGTGGCAGTGAGCGACTCGGGAGGAAAACTTAACAGAAGTTTATTTACATGACGAAAGATGACAGATTGAGAGACTCGTTACAAAAAATGTCTTGGGCTTTTATGTCGCCGCGTTGCCAACTCTGGGCGCATTGTCCACATCGTTGGCCAATACGGCTCTCGATGGCCTTGTAGCTCCACCCACGAGACTGGGGACCGACGTCCAATAGGTGCACGTGGAGAGGGCACCGTCGAAACGATGACCAAATATGGTCACGACAAGAGCACCACGGTTTTGCGCACAGTACCAACAGCACACGTTTGCAGATCTTGGCCGGTGCTGGTTCCCGGAATTCTTCCGGCCGGGGGGGGGGGTAGAGTCTCTGTGATCGTGCCGAAGAATGTCACGGCTTGTTAGGAAGATCCTCCGCCAGGCAACAACACGCAGCAGGTGTTCTGTGGACTGGACCTCGGCTTTGTCTCCTCGTTGCTTGGAATGTGACGAGCAGCCTCGTCCCCCCCCGCCGGCAGCATCTTGCCACAAAGGGCTGTTCGCGGCACTGCCGCTGGAATTTCTGGTCACTTGACCACGCCGCACGCTCGTAGGCATTCCAGGAAAAGGGATTAGACCTGCTCCCCCCGAAGGGCAGCGAACCCGGGAGGACTTTAGAAAAACAGGAGCATTCTCCGCGGCCTCTGCCGCGACGGCTTCCACGGCCGATCGTAACAGCACGTAATATTGTGGCAAGAAATTTCAGCATGCAGCAATATTTCAGACTGAAAATAATATTAGAAGTCCACTTGTATTGACTCTTTAGTAAACAAACTTATGCTTTTCTTGCCAGTGCAAATATTGTCGTTTGCAGGAAAATGTCGTTTTGTTTAAAAATGTATATTGGCAAAATATCCGCTTTCAAGTAAAAAAAAATCCGAAAAAAAATGCGTCATTCCTGCATTTTTTACAATGTGTTTTGTACGAATGTCCTCGAAATATTATTTTTTACGAGGGATTAGATAGAATACTTCATTTGTGAACAACAGTGGGTGAAGTCTAACTGAACCGGTTGCCCTTTTAAGAAAGGGAAAAAGCTTTTAAATCGGTTCTCTGAACGCACCGGGTACTTTATAGTGCTGGGAAGGCGCTAGAAATGTAACTAAGAGAGAGAGAGACAGACGCAAGACACATGCGCACTTTCACTGCACAGGACGACACTTATCAGTGCTGTATTGCTGTATTCATGCCTGCAACTCCATGCCGAACTCGTAGACGTGCTATACTACGCTTTTGTGTTGTCCTCTGTGGTCTTCTGACTCATGTATACATGATTTTACTTTCGATTCATGGGCGCCGCCATCTTGGACTGATAGCGATTGTTTTCCCGGTCTTCTATGTCGTAATATGAAATGATAATGGTCAGGAAACGTTTAGTGTACCGGCCCAAACGTTTTCGTGCGTGCGAGTTCACAGTAGCACTGTTTGTTTATTTGAGGCGGATACAAAACTGCAACGTTATCAGTCCAAGATGGCGGTGCTTGAGTGCGTCCGGAAAATGGTGTATAGCTCAAGTGCAGCCTACCAGAACGCGAGGTAATCATTCCTATGGATTTTCGCTGAACATTGCAGATTCATAGCACAAGACCTCCCGCATTGGGTGAACACACTAGTCACAAACCATGCCTTCATGATCTATTTTGACTCGCAAAGGTACCCTTCCTGAGGACATTTTGTTGTAAAATCATTCACTGTAGCCTCAAAATGCCTAGGGCGTAATTCTGTTGCCGTGTGCGCATTTTGCAGCACAGTAACTCAGCATACTAAGGAACGACACGCTAAACATTACAAAGATTCGCTACTTAGACTGTATGCCCTCACAATACAATTACAGAACAGGGCGTTGTGAGGGTTGTCAGCATAATGAAGATTCGCTTTTTTTCTGCTGTATGGAAGCTTTTCGCTGCTTCCTATAGGAAAAGTGCTTGTGGCAGTGTCGGAGGAACAGTAAAGCGTTTGCAACAACGGCAAGCCTTGAAATGCCCTCCAGGTAGAGTGAACTATAACTGTGTAGCGGATTGTACAGATGTGACGAAACTATGAAACCAGCCCGACTGTTTACATGGTAAGAATACAGAAGCATCACATCCCTATAGGCGTGGAGCAGCTTGGTTGGAGAACAGAGAGCTAGACTCAAGTAACGGTTCAGCAAAGCGGCTCCTATTAATGTCGCTCAGAAGTCTCACTGCCTCGAGTCTATTTCCGATTGCAATGATTTCGCAAAAACCACCTAGTCAATAACGAAGAACTCATCGAAGTGTAGAGGAAGTTCGCGATCACATAAGAATTTCTTCTTGACTTTCCAAGCCTTACGTGAACGAGCAGTGCTCGGTGCTTGTCTTGAACAATTAATATTCCATCAAGCACGCTACGTAAAACGGCACTCCAGTTGTACAGAGGTGATTCAGAAACATGCGAACTGTGCAGCGCGTTAACTTCCGCTGTTCGCAGTTGTTTTTATCGCGTTTTTACTTTGGTGGCAATAACAAGATGTCAGACTTGCTTGAACAAATCGTGGAAAACTCTAGCGTGCTTGTATTATTTGCCAGGTGACATCCACTTGAAAAGAAATGCGAACAGCGGAGCATGTAGATGCGGCACTGTTAGGGTTTCTTTCCACCAAGATAGCGCATGTTCTAACATGCTCGTATTGAACAATTCCCATCTGCTTGCTATGACAAACTTTTAAGTATGTCTATACATTTTCCTGTGTATACCAGCTGTACAGATGGCCCTGCAGCGTAGTTAGCCAGCAGTACCGGAAGCTGTACGCCGGCGTCTGCATTTATTATCGGGCCTGCTTAGCATGTTTATTTTGTAACGGAAATTCAGCATTTGTAATGATCACATCAAGGCCACGAGACTTCAGAATTCTTGCCAGTCGCAGACATACGCCTGTTAACATACCACGGCCAAATATCACCCTGCAAGAACGACTACGTGCTGTGCGGCAAAGTGGCATCAAAAGAGAGTGCCCGATGCATTCGAAGGGCCAACTTGACAAGGTTTTCGTCGTTATATTAAAAGTTATATAAGACTTCATTCGATACTTGCAGTGAATTGTTTCATGAAATGCAACATAAAAATAATCTGTCTAGTCGAAATCAGTGCGAAAACATACGATTAGCGGATCGGACATTAAGGCTAGTTGATATGCATTTACCTTGGAATGCTCTTGTACAGCTCACCATGCCACGTGGACGACAGAGAAGCACACATTCGGACAAATCTGACTCTCTTACATGAGCAGTTACCGCGTATGACATATGTCCTACCATGTGCACGCATGCGCAAGGGAAATTGATATGTATAGCATAAAGAACACGAAAGGCAGCCCGACTTGTTTGCCACTACTGCGTGTTCTTGAGGAACTAGATCTCGGTATTTCGTAATTAGATGCACTTCGTAATGCTTATTTTTGCGAAAGTGGTAAGTATCCAGGGTGGCTCTTTTGGTCATGTCTCTTCGTCTATCTTCTATGAACACGCGGATAGTAGACAGAACAGATAGGGGTGATTGGTGAAAAAAAAATATGGTTGATCCCTCCTTCATATGAATCGGTATAACACGAAATCAGGGGTGGAACAGCTGCTCCATTTGCGCCACTGTGCGTCAAACTTGTTTACATGCGCCATCCTGCGCCGAACCACACCTGTTGCGCCTTAACTCGCTTATCAGCGCCGTACTACGCCGCAGCACCCGAATTTAGCCGGAAGGTGCACCGTGCCCGAAAACGTGGCTGAAACATCGTGTTTTCAGTTTCATAGAAACGCTGTAGTTGTTGCGGTTTCGTCAACGCTGTAATCGCTCGAGCAGCAGCTGTGAAGTTTGATTATAAGGTCGCGATCGCTGGCGCGTGCGTCATCTCGGCAGGCATCAGCGCGAATAGCTCCTAAACCCTTCTACTTGCTGCGCTCTCAACGCGAAGAGACTGTGCTAAAAGAGCATCTCTCCATAAATTTCTAGAGTTACGAGATATGGGATCCAATAGAGTTAGCTGCGAGCCTTACTTCGTATAACATAACAATTTGTTGCAATCGCATTCATTGCTTCGCCCGTGTGGCCAAACTGATTTTTTAAAACTTGATGGCAGTGCTCAGAAACGAAAAAAAAAGAAAGGATGACGGTAACTGTGTTCAAGAGAAGCGGGGGTGGTGTCAGGCTCCCGGAACAGCCTAGTAAAGACAGGTGCAGAGGGCTGCTCATCAAGCGCACGCGCGTGTTCTCATTCATTTCGCCGCTGTGTTGCTTTATACGGCGCTTATGGACTCGGCGGTTCACACTTGCGCGTTCAGGTTAAAAATATGGGTGGCTGTACATAGCTAAAGAAGTCACAGTTGCACCGCAAGGGGTCGGCAACGAATGTACGCGATAACAACATATTTTAATGTTATACGAAGTGAGGTTGACAGCTAACTCTTTTGGATAACTCTTTTACAAAACTCTGGTGGAAGATAACTCTTTCACAAAACTCTGGTGTAACAGAATACAGCCACGCCAGGGAGGGCAACATTTTTCGCGCAGTCTTTTCGCGATGAGAGCACAGCACGTCGAAGTGTATGAGAGCCGCCCCCCTCTGATGGCTGCCAAGCTAGCGCGCGCGGCAGCGATCGCGACCGCGCCCTTAGAAGCAAAATTCACAGTTGCTGCTCGAGCGACACCCCCCCCCCCCCCCTCAAGTCCTTTCATGCTCGTTCAAGACGGGCCTATCGTTTCCAGTCTGCTTCGACGGGAGGCCTCCCGAGCAGGGTGATGTTATCGCATTTCGCCCTCCGAGCGACGGAGATGGGCCGGCTCGTTTGATCCCTGCTTCAGCCGCGTTCGTCGCCCCCCGCTCGCGCGCTTTTACCCGCGAGTAAAATACACGATGCGCGGGGGTATGTTAGCAATTTGGACTTTATACGGGACATGACGGCGACGGCAAAAACCCGTCGACTGTGTCCACATAATTGCTATCGCAATAATTAGGCTATTGCACAATTTAGCTTGGGGTTTGAAAAATGCGGTATTGGAAAAAGTGTCGCTTCACAAGTGCTGTGAAACGGGGCTACGTCTGATCTGAACGTTCTCTCTGACTGCTCCAAACATGCTCAAAAAGGCCTTTCTGGCTGCTCCAAGCCTGCTCCAAAACGTCTTTCTGGGTGCTCCAAGCCTGCTACAAAAGGCACTTTTGCCTGCTCCCAGGAATGCTCCCAAACCCATATACCTTGTTCCACCCCTGCGAAAGTAAACCCGTGTCCTTACAGAAGTAGTTTAATGTTTACTGTACATTGATGAAAGATAGCTTGTAAAATATCTATTGGTGCTTGACAGCTATAGAACCGTGTAAAGTGGATGCACCCACGATGACGTTTAGTGATACATCTCCATCCCGACGATTAACCTCCATGATAAATGATTAAACAAACCTATGTGGACATAGATGCTTGTGGTGGCTGTAGTAGTTAACGGTGAGAGCGGAATCAGAGAACGTGGTGACAGCCAGAAGAGCGTGACTGATTGTACGCCGAACTTGGGCGAAGGTCGCCTATTCGAGGCACGTTAGACAGATTTAGTTGAGCGTCCGCAACAGCTTTGCGGACACAGCATGCCATAGGAAATGGCTGGCAGGCTGCGTTCCCCAGAGCTGCTGCGTACGCCCAACTACATCTGTCTATTAGACAGTTTTATTTGGGCACTCGCAGCAGCTCTGCGGACGCGGGATGCTAGCCATTCGCAATGGCACGCCTGAGCCACCATAGAGCTGGGGAGCTATTCTCGCGGTGTCCACTTAGTGGACATGTCCACTTCGGCCTCCACTGATTGGCTGGAGCTCGGCGAGAAGCGTGCCGCCTCTTTCCGGTCTTTCTTCCGTAACTTCAATTTGACGCCACGCAGCTTTCACTACTCTCGACACAAATGAGAAAGGCGGAATGCGTTTCGCCGCAACGAATGCTGCCCCCAGAGATCCGCTTTTGGACGTACATCTCGGAGGCCGTGCACGAACTCTAACCACCTTAGCCCTTGAATTAGGTTTTACGCGGCTGCCCGCATGACGCACCTGGAAGGTCGGTACGAATTCCCTGCATCGTTCTTCAAACATCTCAACACGTTCATACGCAAGTTCAGACTTGTCAAGTTTGTTTGAGTGTCCTGTTACTGTACATTTCGTCCACTTTCTTTCTCTTTACGCTGGGAATGTGCAGGCGGGTTCGGTGCGTCGACGTGGTCAAGAGCGCCATGATGTCATGACTCGCCGTTTTTTTTTTTTGCGTAACTGAACCCGCTCCGCCGAAGTGGACATGTCCACTAAGCGGACACCGCGAGAATCGCGTCCCTGCTGCGGACGCCATACTAAATCTGTCTATTGAACACCACTGCCCGACTAGAGTGAAACGCAACGCACGTCGCGTCTTCCCTGTTGGCCGGCCGCGAGTTTTCGCGGGGCGCGGGCGCAAGTTGAAAACGCTGAGTTGCAGTTAGGCTATGGTGGCTGGGTCGCCCTTTCCGGAGGTGCACTGAGGGACAGGGGCGGAGCCACGTTTCTTTTTGTTGTTGTTTGTTTCCTGATGCCATTTCCGTTTCTCCTTTTTATTTTATTTTATTTTTTTCTGCGCGGAGCAGCTGCATGTTTCTGAAGTCATTCTCGGTGCTTCCTTCTTTTGTTTTCTTTTTCTCGCGCGAGTAGGGACAGCACTGCGAGTAGCGTGGACTGGCGTGGACTCGACAGCGCCGACGAGCATACACGGCGCATGCATTTGAGTGCACGTTTGATCACAACTTAGTCTGACGTGCGGCTGCATGGTCACTTTTAATTGCGATTCGGCTAACTTCCGAGCCAAACTAGATCCGTGTCTGCCCTGATCGCGATCAAAGGTGTCCACGCGACACCGGTATGGTGTGAAAGCAAGCTCGACGGCACGCAGAAGTTCGGGAGGGCCATCGTGGTAACGGCTAGTTATGACGGATGGATACGCAGGTCGTTGGAGGCGCACATCATATTTCCAAACATCTCGTTGCGATTAGGAACATAATTAAGCCTCCTGTTTTCCCGAAGAACCTGTTTTGGAAACGGGACGCTCTAGAACGTTCGCCAGACGTCTACTGAGTTCAGTAACAAACTCCACAATGAAACTAGCTGCCATTCGTACGTTAATTCACATGCTCTGGCGGAGCCCCTGATTCTCAACGTACGACCGAAGAGGAAGGATACGGAGCTGTGCGCTAAGGAGCTCAGAACTTCTGCATCAACTCAGGGCCGACCAGAGGGCCCGCGACGCGGCATCAGGTTGAGGCTCGGCCTACCCGTCCCGACGTGGGAGCGGCCCGCTGCTCTACCGCCTTAACCGATAGCTTTCCTCGGGATCTAAACTGAAGTTCTCTGTCTGTCTGCTCGATGAGTTAGCTGGTTAAGTGGAGCATTAGTTTAATGCGCGCTGGAGAAGTGAGTACTTCAAATAGAATGCGTCATTACCAGACATTACTCGGTTGTTTTCATATAAAACACGTACTGGAACGGTGGCTGGCAGGCTGGTCGTATATCGTATCCATTATTTATCCGTGCGTCGCAAGAACACGGAGACGGACAATAAATCCCAGCAATGTTGCAGGAACAAAAGCAACAAACCGGTGTACCTATTGCCGTGTATCACTTTGTTGCCACCGTCAAACAGCTCTCACCACGATGGCTCGAACTTCTGCGTGCCGTCGAGCTTGCTTTCACACCATAGCGATGTCGCCCGAACACTTTTGATCGCGATCAGGGCAGAGACGGATCTAGTACGGCTCGGAAGTTAGCCAAATCGCAATTAAAAGTGATTATTCAGCCGCACCTCAGACTAAGTCGTGATCAAACGTGCGATCAAATGCGCCCGTGTATGCTCGTCGGCGCTATCGAGTCCATGTCAGTCCACGCTACGCATAGTGCTGTCCCTACCCGCGCGAGAAAAAAGAAAACAAAAGAAGGAAGCAAAGAGAATGACTTCAGAAACATGCAGCCTCTCCGCGCGGAAAATAAAGAAAAAAAAGAGAGACGGAAATGACGTCAGGAAACAAACAACAACAAAAGCAAACGTGGCTCCGCCCCTGTCCCTCAGTGCACCTCCGGAAAGGGAGACCCATGGTGGCTGGGCCGAAGCACGCGAGCGTCGCAGAGCTATTTTTGGTATAGACGGATGCTATGAGCGACGTCGATGCTTTACGACGCTTGGGGTAAGGTCGCCACCTGGCGGTGTGTTAAGGCGTTAACGAAATTGCCCTTCTCCTATTGAAAACGCGCCGAATGGAACGGACGCGTAGAAACGTCGCGTTGAAAGAAGTAATCGTAGTTGTCACGGTCATGATTCATTACGTCACTTTACCAAGACCACTATCCGAGGACAGTGTTAGATATAAAAGGCGTGCTTTTAAAGTGTGCAAAGTGTGTGACCGTGACGCAGCGGATAGTGTGCCCGGCATGTGTTTATGCGGACCGAGAGGTCGTGGGTTCGACTCCAGTTGACGGAACTTTTTGTCTTCTGATCGTGCGTATTTTTTCGACGTCATATCCTTGACGGAAATACGTCACTGAAGTTTTAGTGGACCCCGGCATAAAACACTTTCGTGTTAAAACAATACGGTCAAAAATATATGCGATCTATCGCGATAGATAGATCGCATATATTTTTCAGGTTTTTCCACTTGTATCCAAATTGTACTGAAGCGTATTTTACAAGAATATTTCATATCCAAGAAAAATCATACAAGAATATTTGCTGGAAGTCATACAAATACCTAGATTGGTCAAGCAGCGTATGAGTTAAATAAAAACTCGCCAACTTTGAAAATTGATTTTGTTTTTTTAAAATATGTCGCAGGTAGTGGAACACAAAAACTTCGAAACTTTCATAATAGGACCTTAAACAGAACTTCTATAGCGGCCCAAGGTAAGTGTGGGGGTTTACTGTTCAGAGATAAATTTCAAATAACTTTCTCGAGTACGAACAGTTAAAGAAAAGAGAGCGGTAATTGAGGAGACACCAGAGGACGGAGAAAAAATCTCTTTTTTAGAATGGACGCTGTGGTGCAACAAGACGCCACAAATTTTTCAGCAATGCCTGCAATGGCCGACTGTCAGGTCAGGGACAGTTGGCACGGAGTGACCCTTCTGCGTAACGCGGCTCTCGCTGCGTGCGCTTCGCGTTTGGGGCGAAAGCGCAACTTCTTTCGAGAGAACACCAGCGTTGGATGCGGTTCCTTCATAGCGGTCGCGCAAAGTACACCACTTTGTTTTGTTCGAGTAGTGAGTACTACATCCTCGTCGTCTCAGTTTCTTTCTCGGCCTCCTCGTCGTCAGTCGGGTCCTTCTTGCAAGACGTGTGAATGGCCAGCGGTGTGTAGAGCAGGGCCGCGAGGAGGTTGGATGCCCCTAGAAGCCTGTACATGCCGTCGTACGAGCCGAGGTCGTCACGAAAGAACCCTGAAAAGAGGTAAAAAGAAGATGAAACAGCGGATTTATTCAGCACTGAAGTGTATTTTCAGTGCAAGACACGGTCCGTATACTGCACGTTACGACGCTTTTATATTAGAACCTGCAGAGCCACGGTGCATGTCCTTTGTGCGTCCGGATGGCACTGCTGCGTCATCGGACATCACGTCAAGTCGCAAGTGCCATTCGCAACTGTTGTGCGCGGTCACCCCGACGGAACGGCCCACTTTTTTTTGTCTCCCATTGACCATGGGTACGCGTGAAACAGCAGAACAATATTCTTCATACTCATCTACCGATATTCATTAAAATGGTATGTTTCAATGCGGCCAACGAAAGTCATTTCTAATGTGAAGCATTGTGAAGCATTCTGTGTCTGCTGATACAATTTTTTTCAACTGTATTTCATGATTTTTTGAAAATTATCTCACAACAACAGTATGCTTTGGTTGAAAATTGATAAAATGTGTCATGGTAAACGCGAACTACACTGGGAGTTCGGCCAATGAAAGGAAAGCGTTAGTCGATATATCCGTTCATTGAACGTTAATTAAAATTTTGCTGACGTTACAGGTGCGTTTTTGGAGGTTTTTCTTCCTGACAATATAACCTTATGCACATTTATAACGTTTATTTGCCTCCTAAATCTTTGTGCAAGCATCACTGTATTTCGAAAAATCCCCGCAAAAATCCTAGAGTCTGAAGTTTGGGGACGTATAAAGTAATGCGAGAGTGCATCTCCCACTGTAAGGCGTCAGAGAAGAAGCATTCCGTGTAGGGGCAATAGCCCAGGCATGCTGACGGTACTAGCTGCCGTGGTCAGAGTCTTAAAAGGTGGACGCGTTTGGGCCCTTCTTCTCTGCGTTCTGCTTGTCGTTTATTTTATCTGAACTCACTAGTTTGTTAAATTTAGGTGGAGACACGTTCACTCCAATGCTATTGACCGTGTATTTACAGGAGTTTTTCAGGGCCCTAGATTGGGAAGAGTTAGGGATAACAGTTAATGGAGAGTATCTCAGTAACTTGAAATTCGCTGATGGCATTGCATTGATGAGTAATTGACGGGACGAATTACAACTCACGATTACTGAAGTGGACACCGACAGCAGAAGAATAGGTCTGAAAATGAATATGCATAAAACTAAAGTAATGTGGAACAGTCTCGGCAGAGACCAGCGCTTTGTGATAGGTGGTGAGACACTGGAAGTTGCAAAGGAATACGTCTACTTAGGACAGATAGTATTCGCGGAGACGAACCATAATAATAATAATACGTGGGGTTTTACGTCCCAAAACCACGATGTGATTATGAGAGCCGCCGTAGTGGAGGGCTCCGGAAACTTCGACCATCTGGTGTTCTTTAACGTGCACTGACATCGCATAGTACATGGGCCTCTACCATTTCGTCTCCACCGAAATGCGACCGCCGCGGCCGGGATCGAGCCCTCGACCTTCGGGTCCGCAGGCGAGCGCCGTAGCCGCTGATCCACCGTGGAGGACAGCCGAACCATGAGAATGAAATAACTAATAATAAGCATGGGGTAGAGCACATTCGGCAAGCGTTCTCAAATCATGACTGGTAGTCTACCACTATCCCTCAAGGGGAAGGTATATAAGAGCTGCATCTTACCGGTGATTACCTGCGGAACAGAAACCTGGAGGCTTACAAAGAGGGTCAACTTAAATTGTGGACGACGCAGTGAGCGATGGAAAGAAAAATGACAGGTGTAACCTTAGGAAACAGGAAGACAGCAGAGTGGGTCAGGGAACAAACGGGGGTTAAGGATATCATAGTTGAAATCAAGAAGAAGAAATTGACAAGGGCCGGGCATGTAGCGCGTAGGCAGCATAAACGCTGGTCTTTGGGGGGTAACTGACTGGATTCCAAGAGAAGGCAAACGCGTGAGGGGGAGACAGAAAATTAGGTGGGCAGATGAGATTACGATGTTTCCAGGCATAACGTGGCAGCATAAAGCACAGGACCGGGTTGATTGGCTGAATATAGGAGAGGCCTTTGCTCTGCAGTGGGCGTAGTCAGGCTGATTATGATGATGATGAGATGAGGAAGAAATCTTAAAATCGCAACGCCAATAGGGGATATTCAATTGCTTCGTGCACTGCCAACACTGGGCGCGTCTGCCATGTTGTGTCGGGCACCGTCGCGGAATCGCCTGCTAGCGTCTCCATAAGGATAGGGCACGAAGAGGCTGAACCGCTCTCGTTTGCGGAGCTTTGGGACCGCGAAAATACGGCTTTTTCTTTCGTCATCCAGCGCCGAACGGTCAGTGAACCTTACTGTGCTGCCACAAATAGACCAGAACGCAACGTCGGAGCTCTACGCGCTTCAAAACTGCGGCAGCTGCACGAGGCGCATCGCATTGCAAAGCCGAAGAGCAGTTCTCCAGTGGCGTGTGTTTCCGATCTGAGGTAGGCGTTCAAGAAAAGTGTTCATTGAAGAGAAGATGGGGTTCTTAAACTTCTCAGATGACCTTGCTCAGCAATACATCTCCATTGAATTTCCCACTGCGATTATAATAACACACTTCAGATATCCAAACCACGTTCTTTCTGCGCGACCCGTGCAACGCTGTGCTGCATTCCTCGACTCATTTTTTTTATTTACACAGGTATCTCTACACCCTTCGCAATAACGTGCGTGGTAGTTTTTCGAAATAAACAAGGCATCTGCATGTGCATGAGCTGTGCGCCGCAAACCAAACAAAAATACTGAGAGCGCGTTTCGACTGCATACGGAGACAGCGTCCCGAGTAACGCTGTTTTAATACACACTGGTTGTTTATAATGCCTTGTGGTCGTAATCTGTCGCGCGGATTGAGTGTTGTCGCTCTGGTTTTCTTGAACGCTATACGTGTGCCTTCATTGACTTTTCAAAATATCGCGCTCTTTGCTTTCGCATGCCACGGAGGCGTGCATTATCGCTCGCCGCGTGCTATTGCGAAAAGCATACAAGCATACATGTGCTCACGATCAGCGGAAAGATTAGTACGACCATCTACCGAACTAATAGCGCCATCTACAGTACGGCCACAGAACATGTGCGGCTCCGTAACTTAATGCTCCGTGTTCGCAGCGCATGCTGACCGAAGGAAGCAGAAGAAAAAATGCCCCCACCTCCCCGAAGGGAATCGTGAGGAAATGCGAACGCATTTCGCGCGCGCTTCACTCCATTTATATATACGTGCGAGCGAGCGGACGGGAGAGTGGGGCGCAGGGAGGAGAGAGAGCGAACGGCGAGAGAAGGAGTGGCGAAGCACTGCACCTACCCTCTCCTACACTCTCTCCACACACGCGGGAGCTCCGCCGAGCTCCCGGGATGCGCGCGCCCTCACACACCAGAGCGCGCTCCTCCTCTCCACTCACTCTCCGCTACTCCGCCCGCACCACCTGCTCCGGTTGTAGGGGCGAGGATAAGCGCGCGCGCCCGCAGCTGTTGCTATGAGAGAGGGAGTGAGAGCGGAGAGATAACACCTGCCGGCACGCGGACACCTCCTCAACCTATCCTCCTCCTCCTCCGCGGACAACGCCGGATGCCTGACATAGCCCGACTAAGAAATGCATTCGCATTTAAAAAAAATAAAAGCTGAGGGTGTAAAGCGAAGGGCAGAAGCGGCGTGCCAGGCGTGCGGACTATGTACTTCGGCGCACAGAAGGCGGGCGCACACTGCCGTGCGAAGCTTGCAAAGCGGTGGCTGTGTGAAATTTCCGATCAGGTCTCGTGTGGCGGCACTGCTTTACCGCGGACGCGCGCAACTACGTCTGTGGCACTGCTTATACCCGTGTAAATAAGTAAGTCCTTCATTTCGTCGAACTGCAGCGCCGAAAGCTATGTTGATCAACCATGCTCTCTCGCGCGTGTGCGATGTCGGTAGTCTGTCTTAAAATGCATATAACGTAATATATTTTTCTGTAAGTCTAGCTATGTTGCAGTCGAACAATTAAATTGCACGGAGAAATAAGAACTCAGGTTGTAGAGTGCACTTGCGCGTGCTGGTCACTTCCGAAGGTGCCGATCTTGTTGACGAAACAAGTGCGCATCGGTATGTTCTTTTCTTCGTTCATGGAATCGATAAATTCGATTAAGATTAGTCCTAACTTGTTCCCGGCATTATCAGGGCTCCCTCGTTGCCTGAACAGCGTACGAAGCACTGGGAAGTCATCGCAAAACGAAGATAAACAATCAGCACTTGCACCGTAAAGGCTGTGACATGCGACTGGTTTCGTTTTCGTGCCAACAGCCATGGCGGATCGAGCTTACGGGATCATCGACAGATGGCGCTGTACATTTTGAATGCAACAACATATGGTAGATGAAGAAGGAAATCAGTTGGAAGGGTATGAAGCGCTAGGTTACATCCGAAAGGTAACAGCCGATTCGTTTAAAAAGGTCGCCCAGGGGATTCCCCCGGTGAGTAAAAGTATACAGAAGAGTACAACCGAGGAAGATGTAGTACTTGAAAATTTCAATTGGAAGAAGGCCGAAGGAAAGATTCCTAAGCGCACTACTCCTGGCTTAGATGGGGTTCCCGTCAGCCTAATTAACGAACTAGGACAGAGCACTAAAGAAGCACTGCTGAAAGCCGTAGAAAAGTGCTTACAGGAGAGGGAAATACCAGACAGTTGGCGAAAAAGTAGAATGAACTTAATCTATAAAGGCAGGGGAGAAAAGGATAACATTCGCTCGTATAGACCGCTAACTATTACATCGGTGCTATACCGGTTGGCGATGCAGGCAGTAAAATTAAAAATAGAAACGTGGGTAGAGCAAAATGATATTTTGGGAGAACTCCAGAATGGATTCCGAATCGACAGGCGGTTAGACGATAACCTGTTTGTTCTTACACAGTGTATAGAAATATCAAAAATAGAAAACAGGCCCTTATACGTAGCTTATCTAGACATCACCGGGGCATATGACAACGTTAATCAGGAAATTTTGTGGGATATATTGAAGGAAGTGGGCATAGGTGACGACTGTATACAGCTTTTGAGGGAGATATACCGAGAAAATACAGTTTGTGTAGAATGGGAAGGAATAAGCAGCAAGGACAGCGTTGACATTAGCAAGGGGCTGAGACAGGGATGTCCTTTGTCCCCGCTGTTATTCATGCTGTACATGGTGAGGATGGAAAAAGCGCTAGAAGGGAGCAACATTGGATTTAATCTGTCACACAAACAGGCAGGCGCGATGGTTGAGCAGAAGCTTCCAGGTCTATTTTATGCTGACGATATTGTCTTATTTGCGGACAGTCAAGATGATATACAGCGGCTGGCAGATATATGCGGAAGGGAGGGCGAGGCTCTAGGACTAGGTTTTAGTGCAACAAAATGTGGATTGATGGTATTCAATGATCACGAAGACCATGCGGTCTTAATACAGGGCCAAGAAATACCGAGGGTAAGCGAATACAAGTACCTCGGAGTGTGGGTAAATGAGGGGGGATAGATATATGGAGGTACAAGAGAAAGCATCGGTAACAAAGGGAAAGAGGAATGCTGCAATCATGAAGCACAGAGCGTTATGGAGATACAATAGGTACGAGGTGCTTCGAGGGCTGTGGAAGGGTGTGATGGTTCCGGGGCTTACATTTGGGAACTCAGTGGTGTGCATGAAGTCAGAGGTGCAATCTGGAATGGATGTAAATCAAAGGACTGTGGGACGCCTCGCGTTGGGCGCTCACGGGAAGACGACAAATGAGGCTGTAAAGGGTGATATGGGATGGACAGGTTTTGAAGTGAGGGAAGCTCAGAGCAAAATTAGATTTGAAGAGAGGCTGCGGAAAATGAAGGAGAGTAGATGGGCAGGGAAGGTTTTCAGGTATTTGTATAGAAAAAGCGTCGACACGCAGTGGAGAAAAAGAACTAGGAGGCTCACCAGTAAATATACGGCTAGCAGTGTGGGCGACATGGCAACAAGGAGCATTAAGCGAAAAGTCAGAGAGGCGGAGAGGACTTATTGGATGACAGCGATGGAAAAGAAGCCGGCTCTCAGTGACTACCGAAAGGGAAAAAACGAAATAAGGAGGGAGAGGTTTTATGATAATTCAAGGGGAAGCGCTTTACTGTTTGAGGCAAGGTCGGGTTGCCTTAGAACGCGTAGCTATAAAGCGAGATTCTGTAACGAAGAAGAACAATGTACATGCTGTGGGGGAACTAAGGAAACGATGGAACATGTACTGATTGAATGTGGCGATATCCACCCAGATATACGTGTGGACACGAGTCTACATGAAGCCTTGGGTTTTAGGGACAACAATGGAAAGCTGAACACGTCCGCGATAGAAATAAGTAAGAGACGGTTAGAGTATTGGTGGCAGAAAAGTAGAGATAAAGGACAAAAATAAAGAAGGGGGGAAAATAAGGTCATTCTGCCTTAAGAAGCAGAGAGATGGACCGTGAACTTATATTTTTCTTTGCTGTAATAACATAGATTTAATCAATGTAGATAAGGCATTAGGCCACCATAAAAAGAAAGTTTTTTTTCGAGCCTGGTGGCAGACATGTCACCGCCCCGTTATAAAGGGGACGCTCATAGCATCCATCCATCCATCCATCATCCCCTATTGTTGCTATCAGCATTGGCATAAGATGTATTCTTATGTATTGCAATCGTGCAGCTCATTTAGGCAGTCTGATTTATAGGAGTATATTGGTATAGACACAACGCATAAATAGACGTTGTGTATAGACACAACGCATAAATAGTCACGCCCTTTTGCATCATCTTCATTGTGAACAAGGGACCCGTAGCGGCCCCGAAACGTCAATATATGTTTACTTTTCTTAGGACAAGGCGAGTGCTTGTTTTATTTCTACAATAGGAGTATATTAATACAAAAGTTTTTTCTCTCGAACCTCATGTTTAATTTCAAAATGGTCTATTGATGTCATTATTCCATGAACTTGGCGACACATGATGCAGTCGTCAATACGTTGTATCGTTAATGAATCAAATTATTTTAAGTATGCGGAGATCAAGTTTAGCTGAAAAACAGGAGGACAATCGTGTGTAAGGCCCTAATGGCATGAGCATCACATCGGGGCCTCTGTACCTAGAATTGCGCTTCCTGTTTTGCACCAGTTTCTTCAATTTCTGTCTGTCTATAGATAACACGTAAGGTTCTTAGAGCTAACCACGAGGTGTTATGGCAGCAACAGTGCAACAGCACATGCTCTCAGCGGCTGTTGTGGATCGCCAGTCGACAAGCATTGTACAGTGTGATGAATACTTTATTTTGTGTGAGCCTTACGCCACGATACTTCCTTGTCAGCTGAGACCGGGTGATCTACCGGACAGCCAATGATATTGTCACGCACTCGTGACGTTGAAGAAGCAACCGATACTAAATGAAACGCTCTAGCGGGCGAACTTGTGCTCAGTTAAAGAAACAAGCACCACTCGCTGTAAAATGGTAACTGCGAGCGCGGACATCGGTCGCTAGTAGTCTAATCGTCGACTGTATGCGTTGTCTTATATGCATCAGCGATCGAACCTTTATTTTCACGTCACTGGTGTCAACAATCCCATATTAGGTACTCGAGTTGATCTATGTAAGAGCTCTTGTTGGTATTTATCGACTTCGCTCATAAACAAACAAACAAAAAAATGCGAACCAGGACGCGGAGGTTTAGAATAGCAAATGTCATATGTTCCTTTCTGGCTCGCACAACATGCAACTTTCAATAACTTCTGTGCTTTCTAAAAAAAAGATCTTAATTCAGACATACGCCACCGCATTAAGCATTCTTATGGCCAAAACCCATTTAACTTTCCAAGCTTACTATGCACTCACCCAAGAATATACGAGGGGCAGAAAAGGCCATCATAGACAACTTGTAGTGAAAGCTACAAGCTAATTAGAAATTAACCATGACGCAACACGCTGGTTTGAACAAGGCCCTCTGCTACCGTCGTTTGTTATGCAACGCATTCGCATTTGTTCAAGCGCGCCGTAGATGGCAGTTTTCCCAATATGCTGGTACATTATATATCTACGTGACCTGTGTGTTATTGCTATTGAGGCTTGGAAATGCATCCAGGTAAGCGAAATGTACACATGAAAAGGCGGCCTTTTTTTCCCAACAACCATTCGAATGCCCAATTCATGCTTAGGCACACAATAACATCGCGTGAAGTTCTCAGTCGACATAAGGTATACCGTTAGAATTATAAGAGAGAAACAGGGGCCGGGTATGCCTATCTGGCTATCAAATAACACTCACGAGGCTATTGTAGGCGTGCTCAGTGCTGCGCCTCTTGTAACAGTCCCGCCTCGCGAATGTATAGAGCTGCAACGTGCAATTATTTCCAGGAAAGAAAATTACCTACAGTGAGTGTTAACGAGCAAGACTGAAGTAATGGATAAATTTGCTATTGTTACCTACCGCCGAGTCTTGGTCGACCATTGCTGGCAAGATATGAATTGCAGCAAAATAATCGTGTTGTTGGTAATAAAAAATACTGACGGTTGTGAATAATTATTTAAGATACTTACCGATGATCGATGGGCTGCACAGCTGCACAGGAATTAGCAGCAAGCCAGACACTGCCATGCACACGGGAACTTGCTGAGCACCAAAGAATTCCGTCATTATTGAGCACCGTAGCGAGCTCGTAGTGGCTACGAACATCACGAGGATGGCGTCGACGGACAAGTACGGCACTGACCAGGGGGCATGCGGCACCGCACCGTACAAGAGCGCCATGACAGCAAAGCACATGGCCGCCATGGTCGGGCGACCAATGAAGCCCATGTCGGCGATGAGGGGAACTGCCACGTAGCCAATCACTTCCAGAACAGTCGCGTACGTAACCTGCCATGTCGGCATCCGACTGGGGGGGCCCCTTTATCAACTGCGTAGCTGTCGATTGTCTCTAGGAATACGTTGTAGCCGTAGATCTCGACCACAGCGCCGATGGCCACCACGTAGAAACTCGGCATCTTCAGGAGGGAAAACTTTTCGAGGAAAGACAATGGAACCTCCTCGTCGTCCATTTCGTCAGGAGTCTTCGGCGGCAGCGTGAAGGACTGCTGAAGCACTTGTCCGAGCCCTCCCTTTTGAGGTGGAACACCGTTGTTGTTAGAACTGTCACCGACGCAAGGAACGGAGTCTCCTCGAAAAGCGCCAAGAGTCCAGTTTGGAAGCGTTGGAATGATAAGTAGTGATTTTACACGATGCCCTGCGATAAGCTTCATTCTTTTTTTCGACTCCAGCTCGCATCCACAGCCAGAATGCCACGGCCATGACGTGCATGGACAAAGCGCTGTAAATAAACAGGGTTCCACGAAGACCGTAGTTTTCACTAAGATAGGAAAGCAGCGAGGGAAACGCGAAGGCGCACAGCGTAGTTCCCGGCGTCCCGGATACCACTGGCTGCGCCGAGGTACTTGTCAAAATGCGTACCCAGTATCACCATGAGACTGACGAGGACAATCCCTGCACCGGCACCTGCAACAAGAAGTAGCATGCGACCTTAAAGCTTAGGAACCGCCACGGTTGCGTAAAATGGCGGTTCAAATGTTTTTCCACTAAAGGACATACACCTTGCGCGCTGCTCCGCGAATCATAACTCTGTTTCCTCATTGGCTACGGAAAGTTTTGAATTTTGACACACTGCACCAATTCTGTACGTGCAAGCCACGATAAAGGTCATAAAGCTTATTTCTTAAGTTTGTCAATCCATCACCTGTGATATAGAGAATTTCATAACGCGAGACACCTTTGTACTTGACTTAGTACCGAGCAAACATAAGCCGAGTTGTCGTTTCGTTTACGAGGCAAGCTGGTGTCCATGCTCATATGCATCCAGCAGGCCACTTATAGCAGCATAAAACATTTGAAGTATCGGTCACTGTTTACGAAAAGCCTTGTAATTTCAGGAGGAAGAGTAAACTCCCTTGAGCATGTAGGCCAATGTTAAACAACCTAATAGCGTCGTAATAACACAGTTCATAACTTCGTAAGAACGCGTCTTTCAAACATCAATTTGCACCAACAACACAGATTGAGAGAAGTGAAAGAATTACAGTAAATGTTCGTTAATAGGGATTTCCCAGGGCCGGAAAACATGTATGAATTACCCGAATGCCGGATTATCGAGAGCATCGAGAAAACAATACACAAATGCCTGTTACGTCAACGCACTACCATTTTCTTGATGAATAGGTATATCATGTACTTATTTTGCATAAAGGCTGTCTACTGGTCGCAATTTCCGTCATCCTGCGACTTCGCTGACAGCGTGACCATGGTTCCAGACTCCCAAGTTCTCTGTACCCTCCCTCATTACGTACCGCCACCACCAGCAAGGACGCGTGACGATAGTTATTTCGCAAGTAAAAGGGCCAGCAACAGATAGTTAGCCCATCGCAATGTTGCAAACGAGTATTATGCCTTCATGCTGACCGCGACTGAAAGCTCTTCATCTCCAGCAGCTTCCGTCATGTTTGAGCTTTGTGGTTTTGCTCGCGCGTTGCATCAATTCAAATGAGTGTCGGATCCGCATACGGACAAAACTGTGGTCATTAACTGATGAAGATAGCGATGCGGACAGCGCCGCCTAGTTTTCGTTGTTTCCTAACGCCGTTTTCGTTCTTTTGAGTCGCACATTTGCGGAGCTTTTCGCTTGGTGCCCGCCGATGATGGTCCGAATGAACCGGGTTCCGGACCAATCCGACGGAATCAACGAGAATTTGAAGCCATTGAACAATACATAAGCCGCTTCGGGACCAGGGAACACGTCCGAACTATCCCATTTTCCGAATTTATGCTCGTCGAATTAACCAGGTTTTTAACAGGAAAAGAGTTTTGTGCCGGGGTCCAGCAAGACTTAAGTGACGTATTTCTGTCACGGAAATGACGTCGAAAAAATGTACAGTCAGATAGCAAAAAAAAAATCCGTCAACGGGAGTCGAACCCACGACCTCTCGGTCCGCGACAACAGATGCTGGGCACGCTTTCCATTGCGCGACGGTCTTTTTCTTTTCTTGCTGTTTTGCGCCACGTTCACATACTCTGCAGGCTTTACAACCGCGCCTTTTATATCTATCACTTTCCACTCACAGTGCTCTTTTTGGGCAGGGTGTTGTCGGCGTCTGGGAGTGCTAAAGCGAAGTAATGCATCATGACCGTGAAGCAATGCATCATGACCCGTTCGGTGCGTTTCCGATAGGTGAAGTGAAATTTTGGCGAGGCCTTAACACACCGCGTGGTGGTGACCTTAGCACAAGCGTTGTAATGCGTTGGCTTCACTCATAGCATCCATCCATATCCATATAGCTCCGCGATGCGCTGTAACAGCGTTCCCCACCCCAAGAAAAATTGCGGCCGGGCTACAGGAAACACACGACGCGCGTTGCGCTTCCCTCTAGTCCGGCTGTGGCGTTCAATACCTCTAACATGCTGCGGGTAGGCGACCTTAGCTCCAGTTCTGCGTCGAATCAGCGATGCTCTTCTGGCTGTCGCACCGCATTCGCTGATTACGCTCTCACCTTTAACTACCACAGTTAGCAAAAGGGTTTGTTTAACCATTGGTCATGGACGTGAGTCGCCGGGATGGTGATATATCACCAAGCGTCAGCGTGTGTGCATCCACGCTGAACGGTGCTGCGGCTGCCAAACAATAACATACATTCTGCAAGCTGTGTTCGAAGTATACAGCAAACATTCAACTACTTCTTTAGGGACACTTTTAACTTTCGTGTTATGGCCGATTCCTATGACGGAGGGATCAACCATGTATTTTTTCTGTGATTGCACTTACAAGACAGGAAGTCGATAATAAGAAAAAAGAAAGCAATTAAACTGTTTAAAGTTCGTTGAATCTTTATGGGCAAGAATATCAAGATCACTCGCATAAGCTTCGTTTCTCGTTTAGTCCTACAGTATAGCAGGTAAGGGGTAAGCACAAGGAAATTCTTGAGGAGAAGGCAGATCGTTGTGGGTCTAACAACGCCAACGCTGGACACTCAAAAGAACGACTGAACAGCGCACCTTGCATGTGGTTTTTTTTTTCTGTTGCCAATGTGGCCATGTTACTAGAAGCCACTCAGCTACAAATTAGCCGCCTTCACATGTGTGCCAAAAAGCTCAAGAAGTCATTACATGTATTCTTACCGTGCAGTGCGCCGAGGGTGACAGTCATGCAGGTGACGGTGGGCGAGAAGGCAGCACCGATCAACGGTGTCCAGAGCAAAACACTGCCGAACAGAGCTATCTGGTGCACGGTGAGAAACTTTTGGAGGAGCACCACGAAGCAGCCTGCGATGAAGAAAACACGTTTCAGCGAGCGCCAGTTATCATGCCGGGCCTGTCACTCAGGCCCGTATTCACAAACCAACCTCGGCCTTACCTCACGTTTGCCTCAAGTTTCTGTACTCTCTACATGCTTCATAAGGCCTCAAAAATGGTAACAGGGTTAAAGGTAACACAAGATTGGTTCATGAATACTGGCCTACTTTGTTCATCAAGCTCAATAAAGGCTAAAGAGCGATAAGGAAAACTCGAGGTAAGCATGAGGTTGGTTTCTGAATACGGGCCTCAATCTTCGAGCAAACTTTGCATCGTTCGAACCTTGGTGCCTATAAACTTCCTTCAATTTTTAACCGAGCTACTAGAAAGAAATCACGCACATTCTCCGAACAATGCATCTGGATAAATTCAAATCTGCGCCACTATAAGATACATAAATCAGTCGTATGTAATCAGTTTCATTTCTTTTTTATATCGAACTCCTTGACACACCGTCACGTTTCCTCTACATGCCAATCATTCGTTAAACGTGAACCTGCGCAGTTTAGTCGGACTGTGTCGATGTTTTCGGCCCGTTTGCAAGCATATTTGCCCCTAAAAGGACGCACACAGATTAACACGAGGACGACGACACGGAAGGCACTTGTCTTCGGCCTGGTCTTCTTTTCTGTGCGTCCTTTTAGCGACAAATATGAGAGAGAGAAAAAAAGGGAATTACAGGAACGTTAACAAAAGGAAGCCTCCGGTTTGCTACCCTGGGAAGGGGAAAGGGGGATGTAAAAGAATGAAAGAGCTACGAATGCCGTTCAGCCTATCACGACATGACTCTATACCCTGCTGGACCTTCTGGCCTTCTCAAATGCCTATTCATGCCTTATTGGGATGGCTGCAAATATGCGTGCAAACAGAGTAAAAGGTCGCTAATTCGACCCTCGTTGATTAGGAAAATCGGATAATTTGTATGTGTTCACTGGTCCCGGACAGCATATTCAATGCTTAATGACCTCAAACTCTGGTTAATGCGGTCATATTCGGCCGCAACCCGTTAATTCGGACGACCCTCGGAGCGCGCCGATAGTGAAGTGCTGCGCACATGCGATGCAAAATAGCGAAAACGACCTCCGCAGAAAGGCGAAAAGAGGCGGCGCTGTACGCATCGCTATCTTCAGCAGTTAGTGACGACGATTTTCTCCACATACGAATCCGGCACACAGCAGCTTTATTTTGCCTTGATGCAAGGCGGGCGCGGTGTCACGAAACTTATACTTTGCGCAAACTGTTGAAGATGAAGATCTTTCAGCCGCAATTGACATGCTGGAATAAAAGTCGTTTGCTACATCACGATGGACTAACTATCAGTAGCCAGCCATTTTACCTGCAAAAAAGAACTATCGTCACATGCGTGTGGTAGTCCTGCGGTACGTAATAAGGAAGGGTGTACAGTACGTCTCGGGCTAATTCATCGCGGTAGTCCGCCGTGGTCGCATTGCGAACAAAGTCGCAGGATAATGAAAATGGCGGCTTGTACACTGCTTTTGTGCAATATAAGTGGCTAATTTACGCATTCATCAAGAAAGTGAAAATATATTGATGTAACAGACATATATTTATTGTTTGCTTGATACTTTGGCTGATTCGACATTCGGTGAATTCGGACATTTTTTTTTCGGTTCTGTGACATCCGAATTAACGAAATGAGCTTCCACAGTATACACCAGCTGGGCCAAGAGCGAGTTTTCCTTCCGGTACGCAAACTTGTCATTCACAGTCGTAATAAGGGAAATAAGTGAATTAAAGTTTCACTTAGCAAAGTCGCAACACTAATACCTCTAGTATGTACCCGCATGGGCTGTAAGCCTATAATAAACTGAAGTATGCCATGTCTGATTGTAAGGCAGTCAATACAATCACGAAACTACCACTAAAGGGGTTGGAAGGTGTTGCGCTGCAGGCAAAGTTATGTTTATGCCTGTTTTTTATTTCGAAAATTATTCCGGAATTCGTCATGAGAACCCTTTACCCATCCTTCCTTGCAATGTCAGGAGGCCTGCGCAAGCACTAGCATCCCCAATGTCCTGCTATATCTCGTTCTAGACAAGTTGTACTCGGCTGAAATAGACATTATTTAAATACACTTCAAATGTTTGCCTCAAAAATGATGGAATGATGTCGGGTATGTCGTAAACGATACCGCAGAGAACCATCCCTGTGGACACTCCCGCCGCCATCATGCATAATGGCAAGTTATGCATCTGCGGTTTTGCAGTGGTCAGCCGGCTCAGCTGTCTTTCTGTCTAGCATCAACATTGGCTGAAGCTTTCTCTTGCGATTAGTTTAGCGTATACGCTAGAACTCCACTATGTCTTATACTTCATCTAAGTGAACACCAGGCGCTTTCTACCTTTTATTATTTTTTTTTGCCGTATTTGTAAGCGCCTTCTGACTCTGCTGTAGCCGTACCTATGACGCTTACCAAAAGAATGTTTTTATACACTGAAACTAACTCTTGTTGTGAGATGCAGGCGCAGCGGGCGTCGAGAACCTAACTAAAAAAAAACTGCTTCCATAAAAACACTGCTTTTGCTGAAACGCTCATCGCGTGATTTTAGACGTGCATGAATTCCCCACTTGCCAGCACCTTTATTCGCGCGTTCAAACATTTTTTTTTTTTTGCGAATTTGACTTCGCAAACAAAGACGCACAAAACAGGAAAACAAGGTTAGCGGAGTCTTTCAGAAACATACCACCTGGACCAAATGGGAGCACAACTTGCAGCGCTAACATTTCGCGCACGTGGGGCCTTCATTGCATTTCCTTGTTACAGTTATAATCCATCCATGATGGTAGAGAAAAAAACCGGCAGATCCCACGCACTGTGGGAATCGATGTAATGCGAAGCAGCCAGCAAGGATCAAATCATGTTGTACGTGATATGCATGTCATTAGTTACATTTAGGGCCTGTCATTTGTGTTCGTCGTGCAGTCACGTCGCGCAATACAAATTTTGGTGTATACCAAGCTAGCGTACTGGACGCAAGCGCACCATGAGCGTGGCATTGTAGATGACATGCATGCCAAGATTTTCGTGTTACCACCTGCCACTTATGTTCGCTAAATTTTTTAACTCTAATCGCAGCGAGACGCGACACCAATCTGCCTCCGTTTGGCATGCGTTCGTATTCTCGCGCTTTGCGCATTGTGCAGACGCCATCCGCGTTCCAGCGTTTAAATTGACGGTCACTTTGTCAATTCCAAGGCGCGTTCCTCCAACGCCTGTGCCCACTGAGACGGGGTCGGTCAGAATGGAACGTCATGCGCGCGTCTCCCTCCTTGCATGATTTAGAGACGCTAGGCACAGCACGCTACGTAAGCAAAGCGCGAGCACTGTAGAGTCCGACGCGACCGGCGTCCGTATGCGCGCCCCGGCGCCCAACTGGCACCGTGCCAGGGCACGGCTGTAGGGAGGGACGGACGGACGTGAGCATGAGACAATTAAGGCGTATGCCTTAAAGATTTGACGTATATCAAGCTAGCGAAACGGCCACGAGAATGACATCAGCGTGGCATGCAAGTCATGTTGCACATGACATTTCCTGATTTCCATATTACCACCTGTCATTTGTGCTCGTCATACAGTCACGTCACTCAATACCAAATTTGGTGTATATCAAGCTAGTGAAACGGCCCCGAGAGTGTCATGAGCGTGGCATGCAAGTCATGTTGCACATGACATGTCATGATTTCCATATTACCACTTGTCATTTATGCTCGTCATACAGTCACGTCGTTCAATACCAAATTTGGTGTATATCAAGCTAGTGAAACGGCCCCGAGAGTGTCATGAGCGTAGCATGCAAGTCATGTTGCACATGACATGTCATGATTTCCATAGTACCACTTGTCATTCATGCTCATCATACGATCACGTCGCTCAATACAAAATTTGGTGTATATCAAACCAGCGAAACGGCCGCGAGCGTGCCATGAGCGTGGCATGCAAGTCATGCTGCACATGACATGTCATGATTTCCATATGCCCGCTTGGTATTTATGTTCGTCATACACTCACGTCACGCAATACCAAATTTGGTGTATATCAAGCTAGCGAAGCGGCCGTCAGCTCGCCATGAGCGTGGCATGTAAATCATGTTGTACATGACATGCAGGTCATGATTTTCATATTACCACAAGTCATTTATGTTGATTATCGAGAAATGTCTCATCGTACCAATTTTTAGATAGATCAAGTTAAGGAAACGGCCTCAGGAGCACTATGTCCATGGCGTGTAAATCATACTTTTCATGACAAGTTATTCATGATTTTCATGATATGACCAGCCATTCATGTTTGTCATACAGTCATGTTATGCCACACCAATTTTGGTATAAGTCCCATTAACGATACGGCCAGGAGAGCACAAAGTCGTAGGCGGCTAGATAGATAGATAGATAGATAGATAGATACGCTCAAAGTCGCCGAAGTTCGCTAAGAAATGCTTCGCATTTAAAAAAAATAAAATGAAACTTGCGCAGCTTCCACTGTATCGCGCAAGGCTGGGGCGCAGAAGAGCTGGTCGGCACTCGGCTGTTCCTGGCTTGGCTAGGCACACATGCATGCGCGCGCCCATGCACGAAGTGCTCACGTGATAAAATTGTAAACCACGAGCATTGGCTAGGTATCGAGCG
Source organism: Rhipicephalus appendiculatus (assembly GCA_030522465.1). Taxonomy (NCBI): domain Eukaryota; kingdom Metazoa; phylum Arthropoda; class Arachnida; order Ixodida; family Ixodidae; genus Rhipicephalus; species Rhipicephalus appendiculatus. Next base: position 147,256 of record JALIZH010010140.1, read on the forward strand.
GTTCGACTGGGTATCGCTTGGCAATTACAGCGCCAAGCAGCTTAAATATTTAAAATCGCTTTGCAGTCTCTGTTTCCATTTCTTTCTCTCTCTTTCTTGCCTTTGTTTCTCTCTTTTTTTCTCTTTCTCGCTTCCTCATTCTTTCTATCTCTTTCTTTGTCTCTCTCTCTTTCTCCCTTTCTTTCTCCTTATGTCTTGATATCTGTTTTTTCTGTCTTTGTTTCTTTCCGTCTCTTTCCCTCTGTGTTCATTTCTTTCTCTCTATTTCTATCATTCTTCCTCTGTCTTCCCTTTCTTTACCTCCATTTCTCTCTCTCTCTCTTTCTACCTATTCCTCTCCCTCTCTCTATCTGTACTCGTTCTCTCGCCCATCCGAGTTATTGCGAATCGGCGCAGCGGGAGAGCGCGCGCCGGGCACACGTGATCGAGGAATGAAGCAGAAGATGAAGATGACGAAGTGAGCGCGCGCCCGCATGATGACGATTGCTTCTTGTCTACATCGAGAAACGAATGAATGGCGGGCATAAAAGTTATGTTTTAAAAAAAGCACATATTTGGTTCTTTTAAAACGCTTTACACGCGCCTGCAAACTAAGGGCAGTTTTAACGCTAGCAGAGAGTTGCAGATTGCCTTCGTCTTATTGGAGTTCGTGGGTTGCCATTTGTCTCTTTAGATGCACACCATTCAGAGCAGAGTCCACGGGTATTTTCGGAATTAGGGACATTCTGTAATCCTTGTGGTACAAGCTGTGCACTCGTACATGCGACGCATAAGCAAGCATATTTTACGGATAGCGTCTGGCTAAATATGCCATATTCCAGGTCACTAAAATGCCGCCCAAGTCCAGTCATACGAGCCTCAGTGGAACAAGCCGCAACAAGAAGCTCCATCGAACCCTTCACTCTACGGAAACGCGCGGGCAGTGCCCACACCGATTTGGGAGTTCAGAAGCCCGTTAATCGGGATCAACATTGTGCAAGGAGTGAAGCGAAACTGAACTTCATTTTTACTGATCCCTTATACGTCACAAGGGTGTCCCATGGAGGGACGCGTTTGGCGCTTCTGTTGGACGAATTTTATAACGACTGAGGATTAGGCTAGGTGGTAAGCATTACCTTCCTTTAAATTGAAGGAATCAGTCTGGATATTCCACTTGAAATTCAGAAGCACGAACTGGGCCGTTCTGGCGGTTTCCTTGAACTCTAAACCATATGCACATATACTCTAAGTTTTTGTTTTAAGAAGTTAATATAGGTTGTTTTAGAGTAGATGAATGGCGTTGTTCTTTCTTGAACGTGGTGATTATTCTGTGTTCTGTGGCAATTCGATTTAATCTTTTTGCCAAGCTTTCATATCAGTAACGAGCGCGCATGATAGACCCGAATGATTGATTGGTTCCTTCTCGAGGGAGATAAATAAATTACGGTCTGATCCTATTCATATGACAGAAAGGTTAAGTATAGTAATAGATTCCTGAACTTCGTATCATACGAGTACACACATCTGATGATACGAACAAAAAGGCTTTCACACAGCATGTTGCTTTCGGAGGCATAGACAAATTGTGTATTGCGAATATATACTACATGCGCCCGAGGCTTGCCTAGCATGCAGTGACATCCGGTGCTGTCAAAAATCCTGGCATACATATAAATGCACAAAACTCATGAGGGCTGCGGTGACAAAAGCGTACAGTTGAACTGCGTCGCGGAGGACGCAGCTGCTACTCACTTCCCGAGTATGTCATTATGGTGAACACGCTTCCTGGCCAGGAGGCGGACGTGTAGTCGGTGGCAAAGGTGTCCATGATGGCAATGAAGTAGAAGCCTGAGTTTATCTGCGTCGCCATGTTGAAAAATGATGCGATGGCTGCCGCAGCCGCAATGCCCCAGTTTTGGTCGATGTCCTTGCGTAGGACGCGCCGCGACAGCCGCCTGTCGGCGCTGGGCTTTCGTTCATCGGTTCCAGGTGACATCGCGAAAGCATTGCTTGACCTGCAGACACAAGATTACGAGAGCTATAGTTTTTGTTCGCACTAAACACATACGATTTCCTTGAGCAAGAATTTAGGAATATGAAAAGCAAATAGCATCTTGTTACATGAACTACGCGTAAGCAGACTCTGCGAAACGCACGCACAAGTCATCTTGTGCCAGCTCTTGCCAATGTCCTATTTTGGGGTAGTTTGCGAGGCTCAGCTAGCACACAAACTAGTCCCGGTCTTACACCGTGGCACTCATAGTATCGATATGCCAGCTGTTTAAATGCACTTACCGTTGAAAAAAGCGCGCAGGTCATTATCGGTGGACATGTGATGATTGCTGAATTGAGCAGGCAAAACAAAATTGTGGGCCTAAGAAGTACTACACCGAGAACTGTAGCAATGTTCCAGTCTTGGAAGATAACTATGGCGAGCCGTGGAAATGAAAACGATAGGTGTGACCTTAAGAGACAGTCCTTAAGAGAGAAGAGGGGGTCAGGGAACAGCCGCCTTTTAAGGACACTACAGACCCAGCTATAGACAAAATGGGCATGGGTGTGGTATGCAGAGCGCAGGCAAGATAACCGCTGTCCATTACGAGCAACTGGACTGGATTCCAAGCGAAGGCAAGCGCACGGGGAGGAGCCCGAAAGTTAGGGGAGCAGAGGAGATTGGAAAATTTGCAGGGGATAACATGGCATCAGCAAGCACAGGACCGGGTAAATTGAAGAATTGGGGAAGAGGCCTTCGCCCTGCAGTGGGCGTAGTCAGGCTGATGATGATGATGATTAGTCAAGTGTTTTCATCACTGTCATCGTCACAGCGTAGAGAGTCACATAAGGAATATTTCAGCTAGCAATGGAAATCACCATATGCAATGTATGAACGAAAGAAGTGTAAATATAAGGGCTCGTTGCTTTCTTAAACACAATATTATTCAGAAGTAACATACAATAATGCCAAGGAAAGTATATGGATGTTATTAGAAGTAATTGTAATGTAAATGTGAAGAAAGATAAGTGGACGAAAAGATAATTTGCCACCGGCAGGGACCGAACCTGCAATGTAGTGCTTTATGTTATTTAGTAAATAAGTTGATAGTCTAAGCTTGTCTGTGTGGTTATATTTTTTTTTGGTTTCATGTTTTTTTGCGGTGCATATTTTTTTACATAACTTCAACAATTTCTCTCAAATTCGTCGCATTTTTTCTACACGTTCCCGAGATGCATGCCTACGTTTTGCTGGACTTACAGCATGAGCACTCCAGGAATGATTTCTGAACTTTCTTTTGTGTTTGCAGGGCACGCGCCAAATTTGTAGCACAATATTGCTTCGAGGAGTTAACAAAACGCTTATCGAAGAAGAGTGAAAAAGATAAGCTCTTGTCGCGTACAGCAGTGCGCTTCAAGAATTGCTAGCTCGAAATTTCACAAGGAAGTTTTTGGTTTATCATTTAACTAGGAAGAACACGGTACTTGCGTGCCCATATCGCTTGGGTAGCGAACATACGCTTTCTACATATAAATCGGATGCGCTTTTTCCCTCCTTCAGTAATCTCTCAGAGAAATATGATGTCTCCTTACGTGGAAGTATGTTTACTGAGACGCGTGAAATCACCTTCACGCTTCGATATTTGTTCTAAAAACTTGGAGGACGCTTCAGCTCCGCCTTCCAGAGTCGAACGCGATAGCGCAGGCCTCTCAAGCTCATCTCGGCTGATGGGTTACAGACACGAAAATTCACTCCCGCAGGGGCCAGGGCCGTAACGAAAGTAAGAGCGAGGGGAGGGGGGGCGACTAGGTTGTACGCCTAACATTGCCATTTGAATGCTTTCAAATGCCGCGTATGATAAACAGATCACTTCTGAAGGGGAACTGGCGCCATGATCGATAGGACTCAAATCTGGGCGTAGATTGTGACATATAGATTTTTGTTTCACGGTTACGTAACAAAGTCTTGTGACCGCAGGGGACGCCTCACGAACACAAAAGTGGTTTAAACCATGTATGCCTGTGTAGCGCATGAACATACTAAATGAGAAAATGAAAGGAAAATTGGACAAAGAGAGTCATGTGCTGGCCGCAGGCCGCTAGCGAGAGGTCCGCGGCCCGCAAGTGGCCTGCAGACCGCCTCTTTGAGACCCCTGCTATAACGCAATTGGGCCCCGTGCACATCACCTTCAACCGTGCCGCAAGGAGAGGAACGTTTGTTCTCGTAATATTGGCCGTTTGAAGGCATCCTAGAATGCCGGCTGCAAGTGCAGTTATGGAGTTCCCGCTGTGCCATAATTGTTCCTTTGACAAATTGCCGCAGTGCCCACTACGCGTCCCTAAGGTGTCACGCGAACCTGCGCAGCTGCGCACTTTTTGTATAGAGGGTGGGCAGCTTTTAACCACCTACTCATTCCGCAATTCACGTGTTTTGATACCTGGTGCCGTTCTATGATTCTGACACACAATATTTCAAGCGTTAAGGAGACTCCTTCCACTACATCATATTCTTATTTTACAAAGCAGTTTTAACCGCTACCGTTGCTCCGTGGTACAGCGCCTGGTTGCCACACAGAAGGCCTACGTTCGATTCTCACTCGGACCGAAAATTTTACAGCGAAGACTGTTATGAGATCACAACGGCCGTTTTTGGTGCCGTAGTTGTCCACCGCCGCCGCCGCTGTGGTCCGTAACCGCTATCGCGCGAAAAAAAAAAAAAAGAAAAAAAACTAATGAAAAAATTTAGCTTGGACCGGGGTTCTAACCTGGGCCCTCTCCGTGGCAGTCCAGTATTCTACCACGGAGCCATGCCAGTGCTTGAAAATCCTTCGCAAAAATACCCTACAGGATTCATGTCGGAAAAGAACGACGTTTACATAATATAGCGTGGTTGAAGAGTAAAATAACAACGAGGCGTCACACGATCCAAATTGTGTAACAAGGCGACACACACTGCGAATTGCATAACTAGTGGGTCATTAAATATTTTCGACCCATTACAAACGGCTCAGCCATAATTCTTCATCGTCGTGAGCCACCGGATCAACAAAGTGAATATAACGCTTTACAGATGTATAGCGGGTACCTCGCTTCTCCGCAGAATGGCGAACAATGGACGTAATGCGTATTTTGTCAAGTTTACCAACTCCACGGAAATTATAACTGATCGCGTAATGGGATGCCTTGCAAGTGCACTTGTATTAGTAGCCCCGAGAGAGTTTACAACGGGCTCTAGAAATGCCGCTCTTCCAGCTTTCGCTGTGACTGTTCCAGCGCTTTCCGCGCAGGCCCTGGCGTTTTTTTAACTGCGAAGCTGTTTAACGCTCGCCGCAGTTTGTCTGCCGGAAACAGAAGCGATTGTCATTATAAACCAGCACGCGCTCTCTCCGTTCTCTTCTTCATCGTCGTCTTGATATTTTGCTTCGCTCCCAGAACACATGCGGCGATTTCCCCGGCGCGGATTACATTAACCTGATGGGCGAGAGAACGACTACAAAGAGAGAGAGAATGCAAGGAAAGATAAAAGAAAGAGAAACGGGAAAAATTCTTGCTGAAAAAAAATCACGCCATATCCACGAAGTGAATGATGATGGGCGAAGCTCCGGAGGTAATCTGGTAAACCGTCAACCCCCGTAAATTTTGCCCACTCGATGGGGTAGATGATGATTTTTGTTCAAGAGCTCTACGGACCACAAGGAGGGGGTTTCCCTGATTTTGTTTTCCTCATCAGCGTCATCGTTAGCACGTGTAGTGGGTACATTCCACTATACGTGGCTACCTACTACTACTACTACATACTACAAAGGAGGGACAGACCCACACCCTAAGGAGCTTCGCCCCTAAAACTTCTACGGGAGGCGGGATTCGAACCCGCGTTCCCACGATCCGAAAGCGAGCATCGTAACCATTGGGCTATACAGGCTCGCTGACTGAGCATAGCATACATAGCGTTGTATAGTATAGCAAGGAGGTGGGCAAGTGACGGTGAGGAGGAGGGAAGAGAGTAAATCATAACATATAAAGGATGATAAAGAGAGCGATAGAGATAAAGTAAGAAAAAGAAAGAGGGAAAGAAATAGAGATAGAGAGAAATGAAGGGGAAGTAAGCGAGAAAGCAAGACAGAAAGATGAGAAAGAAAGAGCGAGAGAAAGAAAGTGAGGGGATAAACAATGAAGAGTGACAAAAGTGAGGAGGAGGGAAAGAAAGTGGGGAGAGAGTAAAGCATAGCATACACAGTATGAGCGAGAAAGAAATAGAGAGAAACAAATGTAGAAAGAGAAAGAAATAGAGAATAACAGAAAGAGAGAACAAGCGAGAGAGAGAGAGAGGTACTATTTATTTATTTGCATCAATCTCGAATTTCCGCTCATGGACAACGCCGAGTTTTTCGCTCACAACCAACGATGCCTCCGCTGACGCCGACAGTGACGCAGACACCAAAATTTCTGCGAAATAAGCTATTCAATTCTATCGCGTTCATAGCTGGCCTCTGCATGCTAAAACGCCGAGTACCTCACTGAGAACTTGTGTACTCTTTCTATAATGCATTAGTGATCTAACTACAACAGCCTTTACGTTCAGATACCTCGAGATCCATATGCATGCACAATCTTTGGTACTTCGTCCGCACCTCTTGAAACTTTTCAACAACCTATGTAAGCCCGGACAAGCGACAAAGAAAAATAATTCTCCTAGGCATGCATGGTAGAAGCACCTTCCTTGAAAAATCAGATGTAGAGGTATGTCTAAAATTGCCTTAAAGCCCATGAAATACTTCTGATCATACGGATGAATATTGCCGAACGTTAATAAAGTTTTGATGAACCTTCGTGGCTTAGTAGGAATTTTATTGACTGCTGTGGAAGCTCCACCTATTTTCTTGGACCATGCGAGTGTAGTGACAGCTACTGTGTATGTCAAGAACATTTCTTCTTTCTTGGGTTTGATCTTTGAATCACAGATTGTAAAACGCAAAATATTCTCCATTTTGACTGAGTTCCAGTTCAAGTGATATGTAAAGTGTTGCTTCATTAAAGCGCTGAATTTCTTTGATGCGCTCTAAGGCTGTTTCAGGTAATGTGTCCGAAAATCATGAAAAATAAGGGAAATGAAATATTCGCTTGCTGCCTTCATAAATACTTTATCTGTGCTTGGAGACATCATAAGATGCTAGACACAGAAATCACGATATTTATTAAATAAAATGAATTAACTTTTTTACTTAGCAGGGACAGGCGGTCGGGTCAAATATTGCTGTCCTTTCTGCGAAGAGTTCGCTGCCGCTTTCAAATTTTGGAAAATCGGCCTCCGGTAATTATTGCGCAGCAATGAAATTCAACCAAAAACACCGGTGAAAACGAAATCGAAGCTCCGGTGAGCGCAAGTAGGAGGGGACCAGAATGACGTCACTGTTCACGACGGCGATTGCTGTGGTGTTAGTTCTGCATTTGTTAACTCTACGCGTGCCACACGTGCTCTTATCGAAAACGAAAGCCCGCACAACTACGAAGCGAAGGCAGTCGATGGTTGGCGCAACGACCTTCGCTCGTCCAAGACGTCTCGGAAGAGTATGTAGCTGCATTCTTCCGAGTTTCCTTTTCGGTTTCACGGGCGAAATTTGTCAGTTTTCATTACTCTCAAACAATTACCATTGGCTGCTTTTGTGAAATCTACTGGTGAAAAAATTTAATAAACCGAATTTTCTTTCATTCCCCTTCGTAATTGATGCCTCTACTCAGCTTAAGATGCCGGCAGCCACATAAAATGTTAATTATGAAGGCGGCGTGAAATTATCTCATTTTTCATATTTCTGAGGCCTTTCGGACACATTTCTTGAAATGCCCCGTATATATGATTACTATAGCTGTTCACTGCGCACTCCCCAAGCCAATCATACCAATCCGCCACGTCATACAAAATATCCAGCCCTTCAACTCCAATCCGATCGACCTATCCTGGAACCAGGGGCGTAGCCAGAAATTTTTTTCGGGGGGGGGGGGGGGGGGCACCTCCTTGATTTCGGGGGGGGGGGGGGAGGGGAGGGGCTCCTTGAAATGGTCATTTTTCGCTCTGTATGCCATGGCGAAAAAAAAATTTCGGGGGGGGGGGGGGGGGGTCACGGGCCCGGTGTGCCATCCCCTGGTTACATCACATCCTGGAACTGCCACATCGATTACATTCCTGCAGCCGCTAACCGCTCCGTTGGTATGTTGAAGCGTAATCTGCGTCATGCTCCTGCGCATGTGCGAAAACTTGCGTATATTACCCTAATCCGCCCTAAAATTGAGCACGCCTCGTGCCATATGGGACCCGGAACAAGCGTATATCATTGATAACATAGAATCCTTCGCGAAACCGTACTGCTCGCTTCGTTTTCCCTGACTACTCTCGTTTCACTAGCGTCACTGCCATTAAAAGCTCGTGCAGGTCTTTGATAACCTTTCCAATCGTCGTAAACTGACCCATTTATCTATTTTTCATAAAATTTACCATCATGCGTTGCTTCATGACGATTCTTTTCAGTCACCTTAGCCATCTTTCCACGCCGGGATCACCCTCTCAAGATTAAAGGCATCACGTGCCTTACTTCATCTTCTGCTAATTCGTTCATACCGAAAACCATCTTTGAACGAAACCAGCTGTCTTGTAAAATTTGCAATAGAAAACGACATTTCGAAATTTAATGAAGTTTTAAACAATTGATAACCAAGTATAGTGTTCTGCCCTCTGTTCTCAGTAACACATTTGATCTTTATTTTGCACTCTATTATTATGCTTATTCTGTTATTTTGTGTATAGTTATTATATTGCCTTTTTAAATGTCTTTAAAATGTTTTCAATGTGTGTGGCATTATAATGCAGCCTTTTTCATTATGCCTTAAACAAGTCTTGTTATTTCTGCAAATTTTTTACGCTTGCTGTCTCTCTATTGCATTGTATATGTTTTTTCCTACCCCCATTCCCAATGAGGGCCTTCAGGGGGTTTCTTGAAATAAATAAATTAATTAATAAATAGATAAATAAAACAATAAAATACAAAGTTCCTCCTAGCAGTTCTTCCACTCAAATCTCATAGAAACCGAGTATTAAACGGAAGCTAGAACACGGTTATCTTTACATCTTACTGATGTTTCATTTAGGGCAAAATGAACGAGATTTGAAGATGGTGGAAGTCCTGGCTATGTTAATGGGCAATTTGTTTTTACTAATGCGACGTCCAGTTAAGGCTACGAAGCGCTAAGCAGTCGGTATTAAGATTTGAATTGATGCACGAATAGAGGGACGTAACAAGACAGTGAGGAGGCCTAGAATCAAGTGGCGCATTAATTGTGTACAATATATCAGCATTACAATATTCACAAGTGGTGTGCGCAATGAAAGCGTGCGCTGCGAGCAACAAAGTTCGTGCAGCAGAACGCAGATGGTAAGCGCGCTACTGCATATCGAAACCGTTGGGTTGAAGCAGAATAATACACTCTGACGATGTTGTTTAACCATGACCGCATAAATCTCACAGATGGTAAACCGGTTCTGGCATCCTGAAAACGTTGGGGTGTAGCGGATTAACATACAAGCACACCATGTTGTGACCATGACCATACGCGTGCGCCAAATTTTCCATTTGGGGGGGGAGGGGGGGGGGGGAGGCAAAGTTCTAACGCAGCGCCCCGCTGCCCCCCCGTTGCTCAAGTCCGGAAGAAAACGAGGCCAAAATCAAGATGAAGCAATGACGTGTTTCTCACAACGGCCTACCATTGGTACCTGGTATTCTGGGGGGCGCGGAGGGGGGGGGGGGTGTAAATCTGCAGCTCTTACATCAAGTCTCCTCGGTCGCCATTATCGCCAAAAACATGCGTTGCAGTAACCCTAGGCATCAAAAATGACGTGAAAAGACCCGACTGAGTAAAGCTAGGGTGCAAAAATTGGCGCCCCCCCCCCCCTTTAGATTATTAAATGCGAAGCATTTCTTTGCGTACTGCAGGCACTTTGAGCATTTCTATCTACGTATCTATCTATCTAATCTATCTAGCCGCCTACGTCCGGGTGCACTCGTGGTCACCCCCTTAACTTGGGGTAGAACAAAATTACTATGGGAGGATAAGATAGCTTGATGAACATGACTCGCTGGTCATGACATGAATAACGTCACAATCACGTCGCGTATGCCGTCAAACCGTTTCCTCCAGACACGTGTGGCACATACCCGTATACCACGGGCCACGATATGCGGGTGTGCGCCACAGGTGGTTGACATGTTATGTCCACCCAGGAACGGAGAGAACAGACATTGGCAATGTCAACGCGAGAGCGTTCAGAAAAATGACATCGGCAGCGTTGCCCGACGAATGCAAAGAATAAATGTCAGGGTCCCAGCAGGAATCGAACCCAAGCATTCTGCGTTGCAATCAAGTATTCTAGCACACAGCCACGCCAGGTCTCGGAACTGCTTTTGAAAAAAGACTAATGTTCGTGAAACGTCAATTGTGGGTGCAGTGGTGGCTATTTAATTGTATAAACATTACATATACATATATACTCCTATGATACAACCATCGCATAGAGTTAACGCGAATTGTAGTTAAGCGCCATGCACTGAAGTTGATTGACGTAGTACTGTCAAGGGCTACCATCCTCGTGAGCACAAGCACTACATATCAGCTTACCACTTCTGGTGTTCCTAATACCCATGTTGCTGTTGGAATTGTTACGCAATTGTAAACAATTGGTTATATAAAACATGTGCGACTGTTCAACATATGTATGTGCGTACAACATTTGTACATATCTTTAGCGTCATTTCGTAACGTTTCGCTCAATAAAAAAATTACAACAGTCACCTTCCCTCCGCATGCTTCGCATATCATCGACTCCCAAGGTACGTGGGATCTGCCGAATTTTTTGTAGGGGAGGGCGAGACGACCCCCCCCCCCCTCCCCCCGAATTCCCCGTGCGCAAGCCTATGACCATGACTGAATAAAGTTCTCCTATAGGTTCCCGAAACAGCACATATGGTCACCTCATGCAGTGCACGAGATGAAAGATATCTTGCTCGGCAAATAGTCGCGATAATGTGGCTTACCAAGAGGTTCAAGGTTTAAAACGAAGGAGTACGAGAAACATTGAAGAAAGGGCGCTTTGTAGCAGAAATGTGGTTCAATAAAACTTGTAGCGACTTTGTTTATACTTCAAACTAAAACGGGTATGCACAAAATGACAAACAGGTACGCAGTAATTAAAGCGAGACAAGTTTGAAGGTATTGAATATTTTAAGCATATAGCCACGAGGAACATTAAATGGGGCGCGAACGTTAGATGTGAGTCGAGTATGATTCTTTAAAATTTGTGATGTGCCTTCGCGACTAAGTGAAGTTCATGAACTTCGATTGTTACGTGTAAGACGGGGTCTCCTTTCTCCTAAGTCACGCACGAGCTGTCCTGAAAATTTAGCTCGAGACAATGCTTTTAGCGCACAAGACCTTGAGGCCATACTGCGAGGCTGAACGATTTTAATACTGCCTGCCCGACGAGGACATGTTCACAAAACATGGTTGATTCCTTCGTCATAGGAATCGGTATAATAAGAGTGCAACGTGTATTCACAGAAGTAGTGCTTATTGTGTAGTTATACATGAGAGCTTGTACAGTGTCTATAGACCTTATGCAAAATTGCTGCCATCTGTCGGAGGTTTGACGAAGCTACCCATTCGGCGCCATGTTGGAGGCTTGTGTCCGAGTCGTACTGCTGTCGCTGCTACAGCTTCTTGCTTGTATCTGCTTTGATAGGGTGCAATCGGGGCACAAAACGTGAGATTAGTGGGTAAGGGCCTGTACACGTTACCGGCATTTCCTAGTTATACGTTGACAATGATTGCGTGTTAACAACTGCGTCACAATGAGAAGAAAGTACAAGTTTGTCACCGAGTCACATGTAAGCCCGTCGTCGTTGAGAATGAAGCCATGCGCTAGGTTATAATATTTCTTTCTCTGTTTTAAGTGTAGCGAATAGAGAGTTGGTAGCTATTTCATTATCATGAGTGTAGTGTAGGATGGTTAGTAGGAGGCTTTAGCGCGCGACACGGCGAGGCGCAGCGATGACGGTAAAAATAAGTGCTGCTGATCCGTTTCAAAGCGTATTTCATAAGGGACAGTCTACGTCGACCTGATGTATAAGGCATCTAATATTAAGTGACTTTGTCCTCTTTTTATAATTTTGAAACAAAAAATATTTCGCTGCTGTAGTCACCGACGTGTGTAATGTATATAATTATGGCACGATTAAAATGCAAAAGCTTTTCGCCTCTCACGCACGTGAAAAGTCAACATGAAAAGTATTAGTTGCTTCAAGAAGTAGGCGTTGATTAGTTTATATTTTATGGAATATCCTTCCGACATGTGCTCATAAATAACACGATACGCCAAGAATATTCGCTTTCCCATCGCCGCTTTTGGGGACTGCTGATGCCTTGCAATTCCACCCCGTTCTAGCAAGACAGTTCTGCGACGCCTGCTGAACGCTTGCGAAACTACCTCAGCGTGTAACCAATGGCAGCGCACCCGCGGTCAATGTAACACGGATCTGCCGGAATAGCCTTTTTTTAAAAGTTTCGCACAAAAAGTGCCACACACAAGCGTCTGTTCACATATTATAACTCACAGGGGTGGATGCGGGATTTTTCCGAGGGAGGATCAGCTTCTGTGAGAACCTGATATGTGCTGTTCTTGCGTATAAATTAAAAAAAAAAGCAAGGGGGGTATGGTCAGGCCATCCGGGCCGCTCCTCTGTATTTATTGGAAATGATGGCACATGCAATGCTTCAAAAATACGCATAGTAAGACAACACGCGTGCAAAGCATCCCACCAAGGGCTACATTGTGCGCTCCAGCCAGTGGTGTAGCCAGGGGTGGTAGACCAAGTTCGTGCCCCCCTTCCCCCCGAAATTTTTTTTCAGCCATGGAATACAGAGCACAAAATGACACTCGACCACACTTACCTGCCCGGTCCCCACGTCGGATCAAATGCGTCCCCCCCCCCCTCCCTAAACAAATTTCTGCCTACGCCACTGGCTCCAGCACAATCGGTCCGTTCGCTGAGAATCAGTTACACTTCCGAGTACCTGTCTACCATTAATTGTTATCGCAGTGCAATAAACCTAATAATGGTGTCAATAGCAGCGCAGGCATACCCGAGTAGCCGCGATCGATGCAGCTTTGAAGCTCGTACACGAAGCCGGTTTGTCTGTGCCTGCAAGCACACGGCACGAAAACTGTCTCGTTCCGGCATGACACGAAAGAGTGTGCTCCGATGAGTGCCGATGCTGTCGCATACCGTATCTATTAAGAACGGCGAACGTAAACACGGTATCAGTCGTAATTAGCAGCCGGAGCAACGGAACGATCTGCCGCTTCTCTTCGGCCGCGAAGAAATCTAATAACATGGAGGTTAGTTTCCTGCAATCCTTTTTTCAGCGTCTCAATTTCCTCAGTCTGAGCAACACGGCACACGAAAATATCTCGAAATTGCCGCTGCTATGAGCCGCCACACGTCGACACGTACGCTCTAGTATGCACATGCGGGGAGCTCCTAGCCTTCAACATGGCGGAAATGCGTACGGCGGCCGCTAGATGGCAGCAGATTTTGCATAAGGTCTATTGATGTTTGGGAGCTATAGCAACGTTTGAAGTCGATGCACTCACGTTGACTCCTAGTGACACATCTCCATCGCGACAACTAACATCCATGATCATGATTTAACAGTTGTGGTAGCTGAAGTGGTTCAAATGTACCTGGACACAGCGTACCGTGAATCCCGCGCAAAGACAGCATCAACAAGCATATAATATACACTGGTATTCGATATGCACCTCTTCAAAGTGTCGTCAATTAAGCATAAAAACAGCGCTGTCAGCGCCCCCGAGTAATAGGGTAAACTACACCTGTGCTTCAGCAGCATGGGAAGCAGAGGTTCGTAGCTTAAGCTGCGAACGTGTGCAGGCGTTCCCCGTACCGCTGGCGTCTGTGTCGCTCCACCAAGGCACGACATTAGCCCGTCGACACCGTTGCCTTTCTGCGCTTATTGCAGCAGTTTTACTAGTCGATGCTATCGCACTCGAAGCAGTCGGTGGCGGAGAAGCACCGTTGGTGCACGTGGAAGCTGCACTCCTCCGACAAAGTGCCGTCGCGTGCTAACACGAACAGAGAAGCGAAGACCGTAACAGCGCCTAGGGAGACTCCCCCCGATACTAGCGCGGCCAGTACTTTTTGCTGGCATGCAGACGCTTTAACCATGGCCTCTTAGAATGCGAACCTCGCATGCCATGCTTTAACTGCGTCATTGCCGACTCATTTCCTGTCGGCGCTAGTAGGTGTCATAGACGGGGCCCCATAGGCGGAGTTTTCATTTTGCCGGAGGGGCGGGGCCCGGCTTGCTCTTCTTCTACATGGTTGTCCCTGTCGCTTCATATATATATATATATATATATATATATATATATATATATATATATATATATATATATATATATATATATATATCGAGAGAGAGCATGTCCGCCTCCTAAATTAAAGAATATAATTCAGGACTTTCATACCACCTTATTCTCTTTGGCGCCGACACCGCGATATCAGTATGAATATCTCTTGCGATGACTCCCGATTTATTTTTCAACTTACACAAAGACATCGATCCTCCTCGCAACGCTTGGCTCAAAGCGAAATATGCCGTATAGGCTGCTACTCGGTGACTGCAACACATAAAATCGATTCCCACAATGACTGGGACCCGCCTATTTCCTTTATTGACATGCATTACTTTGCTAAAATATGCACCAGACACAAGACAGTGGCCTAATGCTGGTACAGGAAGCTTTAATCTTCAATTTGTGATGGCCAAAAATAATTCTCAGGTGGTATAAAATACAATTTTCTACCACTATAGAACACTAAGAGGTCGCCTCAGTTGTTTGTTAACACAACATATTCTGCACATACAAATCTCTTTGCGGAGAATTATTAACTGAGTGTTTCACTTGTCACTGGTCCATAATCGGAATTTTAAAAGCCTGAAATGAAAAAGCAGGTATAAACAGCCCCCCTGTGAAATAAATAGCTGCCAGACAGGAGGCCAAACGCTCGTTGTCAATGGACGGGGACCTAAGCCAAGCTCTTAAAAAATATCCCGGGCAGGCGCCGGGGGGGGGGGGGGGGGGGGCTCTGCCCCCCGGTGAAGCCGTCCGGGGGGGGGGGGGGGGCGAGTCCCCGAGCCCCCCCGTACTCTCCGCCTATGCGGGGCCCCACACCGCCCCGCCTTGCCCCTCGCTCTCTGTTAGAGAGCAAAGTGCGAGAGAGAATGTGTGAGAGATATAAGGCACGTTTGTGGTGTGTTACGCAGCTCCCTCGGTAGCCTAGTCGGTAGCGCGCCGGGCGCTTCTCTTCGCGGACCGAGTGATCGTAGGTTTTATCCCTGGCGGCCGGCTGAATATTAAAAGTACATGTTGGCTGTCCCATCATTCAGGGAGAACCGCTGTGATCTTTGTTTGCCGCGTGTCGTAGATAGGAAATTATCATCATCCTGAACCGGCACGCGCTCAATCATCGCTCAAGCGCTCTGTAACAGGCTGGTTAACGAGAGAAGCTGAAACGTGCGGCCGCTAATCGGTGTTTGCTGCCAGTGTGTTCAGTTGTTAATTTTAGCCGAACAGTGGGTGGTGCACAATTTCTGTGGCACATGCGCGCTATAGCACTTTTACAGCACCGATGTTATGGTCGAGTAGTGAAAAAGAAGGCGAGCGAACGAGTACAGCGAGAGAGACATGAGAGAAACACAAATAAAAAAAAAGAGCGAAAGAACAGGAAGAAACACGGAAAAAAAAAGAGAAAGACAGAGAGACAAATAGGCACAGAGAGAAAGAGATAGAAAGACAGATAAGTGATCAAGAAAGAAAGCGAAGCATTTCCATGTATAGTATAGTACAACAAGGGGCGGGAAAGAGACAGGTGATATTGCAAAAGCCTAGCCAAGCCAGGCCTAGGTAGGCGCCCACCAACTGCGCTGGGACCCAGGATTGCGCGACTTCGTGCAAGCTGCGCTACATTTTTAGGAGCTCGAAAGATACAACAGGGATTTCCAAATTTGCCTCTATAGTTCCCTCTCTTTAAGCCTTTGTCGGTTGGCCTATATTTTTGACACAGTGTTACAAAAAACGGCTGTGGTATATTCACATAAACTACAACGAAATAGTATCAAACAAATTTAATCAGAATCAAGCCATTAGCTTACTCAAAAAAAAAGTGGGACATATATATCCCTCTGACTCGTGAGACTGTTTTGAAAAAGTGCGAGAACACTGTCCCACTGTTTCATGAAGGCACCATCTCGCGATTGCCTCAATGGGTATTTGTGATGAAATGGCCGAGGCAAGTGGCACAGAGTATCACTTCTCAAATTGTGAAGACGAAAGTTGTGCCGACCTCATTTTAGCAGGAGAACACCACCTGCAGTTGCGCCTCTTGTGAGCCATCATAGCGCTGTGTTCTGTTCCTGTAAAGCTTACTTCACCGCATGCACCAACCATTCTTTTTTGCTTATTTGTCGGTCCTTTCTTTTGCTGTCGAAACTGTCTAGCACAGCTGTTTTTCCTGAATATGTGCCTACTTTTCAAGAAAAATATTTCCACGCACAAATATCCGCAATTGCGCTGAGGGATGAGCGGGGTAATTTCGAAGGGAATCGTTCGGATGCATTTATCGGTGAAGTTATTATGCAAACTTACAAAAAGACACGTGATGACTGGAAGCTAAAATGACTTCTAAAAAAACCAGAAAAAGAGGAAATTATCCGGCATTGTGATTGGTAGGTTCTATCTATCTGAAGAAGAGGAAAATTCAGGTGCTATCATAAAACAATTTTACCGAAATTCAATGCCATTGTAACACTACTTATACCATTCGAAAGCATGGCAAAAAAAATTTCGTCATGACTACGAAGACTTAAGCAAGATATGAGTGAGGCAGCGCTGCGCTAAGTGCGACGGGTGATGTGGGAGAAAATTTTTTCTGCAGACGGAAAAGTGGGACGTATGTGTGCCACTGTCACACAAAGGGTTAACAAGGTTATCTTCCGCGTATTTGTTTAGTGCGGGCGTAGAGGCATTTGCAAGTGAGTGGCAGACGGTTGTGTGGCAGCATTGCGGCAACAATAGGTCAGTTAATGAGTCCTTACTCGGAAATTAATTAAAACTATCATCGCCATATATTTGCACAATATTGTATGCGATCCACCGGTGTTGCTTCCGTGACGTCCGTACGAGGAAATTGTACTGCATTTCAAATAGACAAGGGGAGGGGGCACACTGAAAGACCGCCCGTGTAGGTTAACAAATTTCACGTGGACGAAATTTATCGCGATTTCCTTGCTTCGGCGTGCCTCGCAATTAATTTTTGTGCGTAAAAAAAAGTCATAAAGAAATCAAAACCTAAGGCAAAGGACACTGCAACAATTTTCAAACACTTCGCCTTACGCTAACCTAGGTAACCACGAACGTGTGCTCATAACTGACGTCATCACATTCTTAGACGAAAAAAAGCCGGCAGATCCCATGCACTGTGGGAATCGATGTAATGCGAAGCAGCCAGCAAGGAGCAAATCATGCTGTACATAATATGCATGTCATGTTTTACATGTTACGACCTGTCATTTGTGTTCGTCATACAGTCACGTCGCGATATACCAATTTTGGTGTATGTCAAGCTAGCGAACTGGACGCAAGCGCACCATGAGCGTGGCATGTAAATGGCATTGTAGATGACATGCATGCCAAGATTTTCATGTTAATAATAATAATATCTGGGGTTTAACGTCCCAAAACCACCATATGATTATGAGAGACGCCGTAGTGGAGGGGCTCCGGAAATTTTGACCATCTGGTGTTCTTTAACGTGCACTGCGATCGCACAGTACACGGGCCTCTACCATTTCGCCTCCATCGAAATGCGACCGCCACAGGCCGGGATCGAACCCGCGACCTTCGGGTTAGCAGCCGAGCACCCTAGCCACTGTTCCACCGAGGCGGACAAGATTTTCATGTTACCACCTGCCACTTATGTTCGTTATACAGTCATGTCAATCAATACCAAATTTGGTGTGTATCAAGGTAACGAAACGGCCGCGAGCGCGCCATGAGCGTGGCATGCAAGTCATGTCCCACATGACATGTCATGATTTCCATATTACCACTTGTCATTTATGTTCGTCATACAGTCATGTCACTCAATACCAAATTTGGTGTATCTCAAGCTAACGAAACGGCCGCGAGCGCGCCATGAGCGTGGAATGCAAGTCATGTCGCACGTGACAAGTCATGATTTCCATACTACCACTTGTCATTTATGTTCGTCTTACAGTCATGTTACTCAATACCAAATTTGGTGTGTATCAAGGTAACGAAACGGCCGCGAGCGCGCCATGAGCGTGGCATGCAAGTCATGTCGCACATGACATGTCATGATTTCCATATTACCGCTTGTCATTTATGTTCGTCATACAGTCATCTCACTCAATACCAAATTTGGTGTATATCAAGCTAACGAAACGGCCGCGAGCACGCCATGAGCGTGGCATGCAAGTCATGTCGCACGTGACAAGTCATGATTTCCGTATTACTACTTGTCAGTTATGTTCGTCATACAGTCATGCCACTCAATACCAAATTTGGTGTATCTTGCCACGCGCCTTTCTTATTTTTCTGTACTCTGTTTTCGCCCACAAAGACTGCCCGCATGCTCGGCGCAAACCGCGCCTTATTGTTCTAGAAGCTTCACGATTATTGTAGATCCTTGTGTTAAGATTGCGCGCAAGACGCGAACACGCGAGCTTATTCCAGAGCTTGCGTGACAACCAGTGATAAGACTAGAATGTTCGCCGCGTGATGTATAAAAGCCGGTGCGTTCCAACGATGATCAGTTCATCGACGGCCGACGCTCTGTTCGCCGCTATCAGTGCCAGCGTTTATTGCTGTAATCTCACCTTCAGTTTACCGGCCACAATTTCGGCCCAAATAAAGTGTTTCATCTAGGACTACTGCCTACTGCCTTCGTCAACGTCAGGACCACGTGACAATCTCAAGCTAAAGAAACGGCCGCGAGCACGCCATGAGCGTGGCATGCAAGTCATGTCGCACATGACAAGTCATGATTTTCATATGACCACTTGTCATTTATGTTGGTCATACAGTCATGTCACTCAATCCCAAATTTGGTGAATATCAAGCTAACGAAACGGCCGCGAGCGCGCCATGAGCGTGGCATGTAAATCATACTTTTCATGACAAGTTTGTCATGATTTTCATGATATGACCAGCCATTTATGTTCATCATACAGTCATGTTATGCCATACCAAATTTGGTATAAATCGCATTAACGATACGGCCAGGAGAGCACAAAGTCGTAGTCGGCTAGATAGATAGATAGATAGATAGATAGATAGATAGATAGATAGATAGATAGATAGATAGATAGATAGATAGATAGATAGATAGATAGATAGATAGATAGATAGATAGATAGATAGATGGATAGATAGATAGATAGATACGCTCAAAGTCGCGGAAGTTCGCTAAGAAATGCTTCGCATTTAATACGTTTTGATGTAAACCTAATCTACTGCAGTGTATGGTACGTTTTGTAGAGAAGTTCTACAGCCCTGTTTTCCGGCATGCCTGCTTTGGATGCTTCTGAGCCTTCTGGACTTGAGAAGTCGTTTTCGGCAACCAAGATTCCACACCCATGGACACGCGCGACGAAGGCGCAGAAGGCAACTAAAGTGTTACTGAGTCAGTCAGTCAATAACTTTATTTAAAGGTTCTGAGGAGCTTAAGCTGCCGGGCGATCCATGAGGGACACCCTTGCAGCCGCTACCGTAGGCGACGCCCTAGTCGGGGCGGGAACGTGGAGGCGTTCCGCCAGTTCTTGGGCCCTCTGTACTGCCTTTAGTTGGTGGTGGAGCTCAGAGCTCCTGAGTGCCTCTTCCCCAGTCGGACTCACTGGTGAGAGGTCCCTGAGGTAACGCGGGACATTGCCAGAGCATGTGCGAGAGTGTACTATTAACTTCTGCACAATCTGGGCATTGTGGAGTGATGTCCGAGTTGTAAAGGCTGAGTCGGGCCCGTGATGGGTACGATCTCGTTTGTAGCATGCGAAAGGCGACCGCTTGCGCGCGTTCGAGCTTTGTATGTGGTATAGGTACCTGTAAGTTTATTTATTGGAAAATTATCAACCCTAAACAGCGTATGGTAAAGCCGTTCCCATTGTCGCGGTCGCGGACACTCTAAATTCTATGTTTTGCTCTGATTTTACCAAAGAAGTTGTTGAATGACCTTCCTCAATTTCCACTCTTTAATCACCCCATTATGGCCGTGATCACATTTTCGCCCGAAGAAATCAACAAACCTGAGTGACCGCCTGTAAACTGGACGTGCTCCCCGAAGTGCGCTCGTGATTCTGTTCACCCTCCTTCTCTTCTCTTCTTCTGGCTCTCTTTTCGCCCCTCTCACCCTTTCCCCAGTGCAGGGTAGCAAACCCAACGTTCGTCTGGTTAACGTGTCCTGTAATTCCGTTGATCTTCTCTCCGTACAGTAAAAGCTCGTTATTTGGACCCTCGTTAATTGGGAAAATAGGATAATTCGGACGTGTTCTTTGATCCCGGTCCAGTATATGCAATGTTTAACGGGAATCAAACTGTCGTTAATTTAGTCACATTAGGCCGCAGCCTGGTCAATTCCGGACGATATTCCCAGCGCGCCGAGCGCGAAGCGCCGCAAATGTGCGACCCAAAAGATCGAAAACAGCATTTGCAAACCACCGAAAAGAGGCGGCGCTGTCAGCATCTCTATCTTCGTCGATTGCGTATCCGGTACTCAGCAGCCTTCGTTTTGACTTGAGCGAATGCGCGCGCAGTGTTACAAAACTAAAACATGGCGGAACCTGTTGAAAATGAACAGCTTTCAGCCGCGGTCGGTCCGCTGGCATAAAACTCACTTGCTACATCGCGATGGACGAACTATAACTTGTCGGCCATTTTACCTACGAAAGAACCATCGCCACGTGCGCGTGGTCGGTGGCAACGGAGTACGTAATAAGGGAGGGGTGCAGAGCACGTTTCTGGCTAATTAAACACGGGAGTCTGCCGTGATCGCATAGTGAACGAAGTTGCTGTATGGCGAAAATTGCGGTCATTTACACTGCCCTTACGCGAAATAAGTACAGAATTTACGTATTCACCATGGAAATCGAACTGTATTGACGTAACAGACATTTACTTATTGTTTTCTTGATATTTTTCGAGAATTCGGCATTCAGTTAATCCGGACATTCTTTGAGGTCCCTTGAAATCCGCATTAACGATCTAGTCCTAGTCGCTTAGGTGCCGCTCAACTCAACTTGCTCTTCGAACATAGGAAAATGTTGACCGCTCCGAACTCAAGGACGTCATGATATCTAATATCAGATATTGTTGCAGAGCATGCAGGAAAACAATATAACATTTTGCGTCAAAATAGGCTAACAAAGCTTGCTCGCGCTTTCGCAATGTCGTCGGCAAGTGCGCAGCGAGCGGGCGCGACAGGTGCCGGCTGCTTTCACGAACGCAAAGCAGCGGTACTCGCATAACTTTGCGTTCTGGTAACCTGCACGCAACATTTCTTGGCATGCGGTGCACTAAACACGACGACATTGTTTACAGAAAACGGGAATCAAAGCAGAAAGCCTACCGTGCACCTGTTTTGTGAACATGTCATATATGTTCAAAATCGAGTTGCTTTTCCTTTCCCCTCGTGGTGTTTTATTTATTTATTTTTTTTGTTCTTGTGTACGTATAGTCGGGTGCAAACAAAAAATAAATGTAAGCTCCGCCCACATGTCCCGCCCACCGAGAATTGGCATAGGTGCCCTATCCAGTCCCATTCACTCATTTCCATGACGTCAAGCACCTTTTGAGTATTGTACGTAGGTGAATTTATCATGCAGACACATCTTTGTGTAGCTGGTTTTATCACTTGAAATCTCGAACTTCCTGCCAAATTTCAGCAAGGATTGTGACACCGCGGCTGTGCGAAACGTAACATTTTAGGTAGCGGCGGCAAAGTTTTAATTATCACTCTGGGATAGTATTTACATTACCAGCCAAAAAAGTACGTATGTGCTTATGTTTTGAACGCAAACCGCCTAGCACGACTTTCTTGCACACGTAAATGTCAGGCACGCCGCATTTATGGGGGGCGGAGCTTGTGGTTATTCTGAGGTTGTAACCGACTATTAAGGCGAAAGCCTTTAATGTCTCATGCTCACGTCCGTCCGGCGTCCGTCCGTCCATCCATCCGTATTTGTCCGTCTGTCCGTCCGTCCGGCGTCCGTCCGTCCGTCCATCCATCTGTCCGTCCGTGTTTGTCCGTCCGTGTCCGTCCGTCCGGCGTCCGTCCGTCCGTCCATCCGTCCATCCGTCCGTCCGTCCGTGTTTGTCCGTCCGTGTCCGTCCGTCCGGCGTCCGTCCGTCCGTCCATCCGTCCTTCCGTCCGTGTTTGTCCGTCCGTGTCCGCCCGTCCGTCCATCAGTCCGTCCGTCCGAGCCCTGGCACGGAGCCAGGTGGCTGCAGGGGGTGCGCAAATGGACGTCCGTCCGTGTCCGTCCGTGCGAGTCCGTCCGTCCGTGTCCGTCAATCCGTCCGTGTCCGCCGTCTGTCCGTGCCGTCCGTCCGTCCGTCCGAGCCCTGGCACGGAGCCAGGTGGCTGCCGGGGTGCGCAAACGGACGCCGGTCGCGTCGGACTCTACAGCGCTTGCGCTTTGTTTGCGTAGCGTCGCTGTGCCCAGCGTTTGGAATCATTCTGACCGACGCCGTCTCAATCGACACAGGCGTTCGCGGAACACACTTTGGAATTTACAAAGGGTCCGTCAATTTAAGCGCTGGAACGCGGATGGCGTTTGCGCGATGCGCAAAGCGCGAGAAAATACGAACGCATGCGAACGGAGGAAGATTATATAGTCTTGCGTCTCGCTGCGATTCGCGGTAAAAAATTAAAAAGGAAAACACGCATACATTCTGTTTGTGTGTTATCCCACTGAGAGTGTAAAAGAAAAAAGACATGGCGTAGTCAGTGGAATGGCCACATCGCTTTCGCCGTATACACTTTGGAATGTACAAAGTGTCCTTCAAATTTTTTGGTTTAACTTTTAAGCGCAATTCACTTATAGACCAAATGCGAACGGCGTCTATCCATGGTCGCGCAGTTCCAAGCCAAACGACCGCCGAGGTTCGCCGTTGGCTGAGAGAGGGCTCCACCAAGTCGGAAAGTTCCTGAGGATGCCGCCACTAGGGGCGCTTTCACGCAGCAGCGATGGGTAGCAGCGGTGAAAAAAATGAAAGTTTCTGAGTAACCACCGTAAGCCCAAAAACGAAATAAGGAGGGGAGGCATTTAATAACTCAAGAGGAAGAGCTTTACTGTTCCAAGCGAGGTCACGTTGCCTTAGAGCGCGTAGTTATAAAGCGAGAATCAGTAAAGAAAGAAAATGTACATGCTGTGGGGAAGCTAAGGAAACGATGTAGCATGTTCTGATTGGATGTGGAGATATCCAGCAAGGAGCATTTTTGGGCACGAGCCTACATGAAGCCTTGAGTTTTAGGGACAATACAAAGCTGAACACGATCGCGATAGAAATATCTAAAGGACCCCTGACACCGAAAGGTTTGTTTGAGACATTTTTACAGTAATTTGTTGCTTTGCGCCTGGTGATCCCAAAATTGAATCGCAAATACTCTAACGCACCGTGTAAATAATGCTAGCGTAGTTAATTCACAACGATTTTGCCTCAGTTCGAAACGCCCGCCTGAATACCATAGGACACGAGCGCCCCGCTGCGGGGGAGTGCCTGAGACTACGTGCTATCAAGCTTCGGTGACGCTGAACGCGCCGTTTTCAAACCGGGGGACCCGCGGGCGGTGGAGAATGAAACGATTTGGGTGCTTTGAGCATGTTCCCCTCAGAAAAAAGAAAAAACCAATCCTGGCGTAAGCAGTCAATGCCACCTTGAGAGTAGCCCGGCAACAGAGCCAGTCGGGGTATTGTTCGCGCCCCGCAAATGTTCTCTGACGTCTCGTGGAACGTCACACGGGGCCTCTGTCTACGTCAAACCAGAGAAGATGTCGATTGGTGCTGATAAATCAGAGGAGCACTCAGCCTTACTTTAAAACCAAATTAACATATCTTATTAGCCCCGAGAAGATGGGGTGGCGCCGCCTAGCGGGAGGCCTGTATGAAGTCACGGCAAGGATTTTCCGACGCCCGTCTTGGTGCGCCTACATTACATGAGCTCGCTTTGTACGCTGTTCCGCTGTTTGCAATCCCATTTAGCTTCTCTCAAGCTTGAGATGAATGAGGAAAACAGCATCGATGATGTTTCTAAAAAAACGACGAAGCTTTTGTCCAGTAAGATCGCCAACGGTTACCGCGATTCATCGTATACACTTTGATCAGGTTTGCTGTTCAATTTTCGGCCACGGCAATCCGCTTTCCGACGGGAGTGAAGAGCAAGAACATGCGTGTGCTTGGATACAGCAGCACGTTAGGGGATGCCAGGCGGTCAGAATTATTCTACACTGCACTCCGTATTGAAGTAGTGGTTTTGACACGTCAGAAACCGTATAAACAATAATAGATTGATTTGTTCACGGGCGGTTCCTTTTAGAGATACGATGCTTTCACATCCATAAGTGTTATTTGCATCGGACACATGCGTGCATCTGCGAACACTTTTTGTTTCGGTGCACCAAGCCGTACGCACAGTTGCAGAAACCCATGGAGTATCGAGGCTCGCAAATTATCTCGCAAGCTCTTGCACGAGAATGCAACCGCCTCTGTTGTGTTTGTTTTTCTTGTGTACTCGCTCACTCATCGTGTAGTTTCGTTTCACGCTTTCCTCGCAACGATTTTGTGGCTTCATTCATCTGACTACAAAAACAAGTTTAGTTTATTGCGGAAACTTCATGAAGCATCGCAACGGCGCTGTTTCATTCATAAGTACCAGTTTAGATGGCCCACTCGAAAATTAATTTTCCTTGCATTTGATTACCGCTCAGCGTCATCATCTTGCATTTGGATATGACGTGCGAGACCATACATTGAATCATTAAGGTGAAGAACGTTTAATTGTTACGTGGACCATGTCGCTGAGAGTGCCATCGAAACGGTTCAGGACGCTCATTTCGACTTTCATCCATTTGCTTTCCAAACGATTGCTATCAATAGTGCTTCCACGGGAATTAAACATTACCGCTCGTAATGTTTAATTGATCGGACCACCAGTTAAGTGATCGGACCACCAGTTAATGCATATCGGGGTATGCGGCCACATTTCTTCAGGTGACTCTTTAGAAGAAATTTATACATAATCCAAGCATACTGACATCTCAGCATTTCCCTAAACATTTTGTGTGTGACCGTATTACTTTGTTCAATATTTCTGATATATTAAGGGATTTTTTTGTGTTAGGTTCACCTAATGTCTCCTGTAGCAGAAAGCGCAACTTTGTCAAATATTGAAGCAAGGTATGGGTTTGGGCTAGTTGGTGATCCATTAATAACACACAGCGCAAGACGAGCAATGGACGAGAAAAAGGAACCACATAGACAAGCGCTGACTTCTAACTGAGGTTTAATGAAAACGTACATGCAATATAAGTCTCCAAAACACATCACGTGATTGAGCACGACAATCGCATACTAACTTCTGCTTGACTTGGTGAAGTTAGTATGCGACTGTCGTGCGCACTTGTGTGGCCGAAGCGGGATCGTTATATAGGCGGCCAATCTCTCCGGTCGAGGCCAAGGTCTTTGTCTGCCTCGCGTTTTCGGGAAGGAGTCCGCACTCGGGCTGTGGTCCCTGCAGCCTGCAGCTGGTTAGACGATGCGGGTTGTCTTTAGCGTCGTCTTCTTCGCTGCTTGGGCTTGAATCTCCGGTTCGCGCGAGCGTCTGGACCATGACGAAGCAGCACCTCCACCAGATGTCACGCGGTAGTGACGGTGAAGAAGCCAGCAGTCACGCTTGTGGGACGAAACTCTGTATTGGGCGAACGTGTGGCCAGAAAGCTGAGTAACTGAACGTACACGCAGTGCACCCTGTATACTGATTGCGGCGATCGCACTCGTCGGCCATCGTCCATCTGATCGTCGGCGGAACATCTCCCCTTGTATACATGAATGATCGAAAATTTCAGCGTTATCGCTAGGGCTCGCGTTAGCTCCAGACTAAACTCGACTAATGGTGAATTCCACTGGTAGAGTGGGAGCAACTTTTCTTGCTCCGCGGCCGCGAATCTGCATTCCACTGGTAGATTTGGAGCAAGTTCGCGTTTTTTACTGGCAGATTCGGAGCAACCCAATACGCGACGGAGCGTTCCATGTTGCTCCGTCTTGAAGAGGTGTGGATTTCGCCGGAACTCCGGCAACGCTTTGCCGTCATTTCCGGCACAGGCGGGACAACTCGCTTGTCTTCGGCGTTTTTTGAGGCGGCGTCTGGTCACTCTGCGCACTTGTTTACATTGGTAAAGTAGTGTCTTTTGAATCTGCTGGACGAGCTGCGTGGTTTACTTTGTGCTCTGAGCGATAGCGAGACAACTAGTTTTGACAGTATTAGCAGCAGCGATGTCGACGAACCGTACGTGCTCTACGAAATGATGTTTAAAGAAATGTTTCCTAACCTGCTTTGCGCACGCCCAAAGATAATCGGCTACGCCGAAGTTCAAGGAGCCGGTTTACGTGACGTATGCATAAGCAACGTCCGGAGCGACCTCACGCGGAGCATTCACGTGTTCCACTGGCAGATTTGGCTTGCTGCAGTGCGAGTGCTCGCTCCAGGATTTCGGCGGCCGCTCCGGATCTCCCAGTGGAATTCGCCATAATCGTACCATGCGCTCCTCCGCTTTTTCCGGGTATTTCTGTGCATGCGGTCATCCCTGGGAGTGTTAGCCAGCGCCACCCGCAGCCAAGACGGGAGGTGCGGAACATTCCTATAGCCAGAGGGCGTCACGTCGCACGTGATTTTTGTATGAAGTGGCAGCTGAACGACTAACCCTGGCATGCTGCCTAAAGAAACCTAGTCTGCCGGGGCGAGACCCTCGCTATGAAAGAGTCAGAGGCCACTCGCCGCCTTGGCTATGAGCTAACACTCTCAGGGCTAACACTCTCAGGATTACACGCATAGAAATAACCAACAAAGTTGACGGGAGTACGGGCGCCGTCGTGGCACAATTGTTAGAGCATAGCGCGCGTAATTTGAAGGATACAGGTCCCGTCAGAGCAGTTTTTCGTCCTGTTTAATTAATTTTTAATGTAATCACTGCAGTTACAAACGACAAATAAAGTCCCCTATGCTCTGCCTGGCCTAATTTTCCCTGACGCCGCCGCCGGTGTCTGTCGTAACTATCGCGCACAATAAGACAAAACTGGAATCGAGTCGGAATCGAACGCAGTCATTCTGCGTAGCAGTCAAGTGTTCCACCACGCTGTCATGTCGGTGCTGGAAACGCCATACAAGACCCTATACAGGCGTCTTGTATAGCGAGGAATCGCGTTAACAGTTTTAATACAGGGTGTCAGAAGGGTAGAATTGTGCCAGGCGTAGGAACATTTCAAATGGTTCACGAATGGGCTGTCTCAAACTTCCAACCCAATGACGTACCGAGAATATTTCTTCTTAACCATCATCAGCCACGGCAACAACAAATCAGGCAGCTACGTAGGTTCGCTTGTTGCCTCGCAGACGCATAGCGGGGAGCTCGCTATTTCACAAAATTATCATTATTCATATCGTAAATAGCGCCCCGTGACAGCACTTGCAGTAGTCGCCTTAAGAGAGTTTACAGCGGGCTCCGTGACGACCGCGCCTCCAGCTCACAATGCGACTGAAATTCCAGCGACTGTGCTCCACGCAGGCGTGGCGTTCGTTCCCCATATTTCTCGGTCCTCTTTGATTTTTCTTCTTTAGCTTGTGAACGGCACCCCGCCACCATCGCTATTTACCACTTTCATCGCGACCTTCGTGCAGCCCCGATTCGCAGCTGCTCACAAGCGGCCGGCTTCAGATAGACACAGCGGGTGATTTTTCTGCAGTTGAGCGCCCCTTTGCTAACACAATAACAGTGCAGATCCCACCCACTGCGCTCATTAATGTAAACGTAGTCTTCATGAGCCAAAAACGCACAACGGCGAATAACAAGAGACGCGTGACAGGTTTCAACGGCGAACGCGCACGGGGGGAGAGAATATGATTTTTTTTTTTGCCGAAAATAAAGGCATGCCGACACGATGTGTTTCATATTTGTGACAGACGTCACAGCACGCATAACGGGATACAGCGAATCGCGACGACGGAAGCATTCCACAATTATCTAATTATTAATTTTTGCTCGAGGTGCTTCACGCGCCTGTCAAGCCGGGCGCTGCGAAAAGTTTGTTGGAGCTAGGTAAATTTGTAACGGTAGTTTTTTTTTCTCTATTTTTAGTCACGCATTCGTAACCTATACATTACAGCATTGGGGGGATTTTGCACAGTAGTAATGGGCTTCAATGGAACATTTCGTAATGCGATATACGAAGCATATTTGTCTTATGATTTATTTGAAAGAGAAACACTACGCAGGATTATCTAAACACATCCGGACGTCTTGTAAGATGACAGTTTGCAACCATGAAGAATAACGATGGAAAGACGGCATTGCATACACAAATGACATGTACCGAATTTGGTATTTATAAACAAAAAGAAAAGTGTTTCTTTTTGTTTATAAATTTTAAACCCACAGAACGTAATTTGTACTCAGTTACCACACTCTCGCATGCATTCGTTATGTGCTCTCAGGTGCGTCCTATGATTGGTATTTAGAATTCTCTCAATGTAGTGAACTGTTCTGTGTGCATGCTCCATCACAGCCTTGTTTTTGAGTTACGCATTATATTCGTTTACATATCGTTCTTGCTTCCTTATTTCGTTTTGGATTACATCCTGCATATAAAATGCACATTTTAACGCTACATTAAAAATTGGCCATTACTTTGTATTCTTTCTTCGTATCCGCTGAAAAATGCTCCTTTGAGGCCCAGCGAGACTTTCAGCACATGTAAATTAAAAATAAAGTCGTTGGACTTCTCTGCTGTGTGAATTGGGCCACAATCGTTGCCCAGAAAAAGATACTCTTTCTAAACCTATTAGCAGCATGTAAGTCACTTGTTAAGGATTAGAATGCTTCGCGCTACGATTATTGCCTTTAAGGGGCCCCTGACCAGGCTGAAATACAAAAAGCGAGCGCATTATTCTCTCCTGGCGTTTCTCGCCTCTCTGGCGCACTTCGTGAGGCATGAACAGTGATTCCCGTGACGTATAAAATGTACACACTCTCGATTGGTCCATATAGGCGAAATATCAGATGTGAATTGTCTCCTGCGCTGCTTTGCCATGCCGCCTCCCATCCGTTCTTCCTTGTCTCGCATGACTATCGTACGCGATCAACTGATTTCATTTCATTTTGCGTGTTTCCTACTGCGCAAGCGGCGATAACATCGTGTAGCCTACAAGCGCGGAATCTTGATAGGCTCAACGCTTAGTACTGAGATTGTACGTGTGTTTTCAAGACATAAGTAGCGAGGAGGAGATATCGCCTGTTGGAAGGGTAGCGAAGGCGAGGAGAAAACCACACCCTAGTCTTGAATGAATGAATGAATGAAAACAATATTTATTTGGTCCAGCAGGACGCGACGATGTCGCGCACCCGGCTTAGTCCCACGTCAGGGCAGACAGGCTCAGCCTTTCTGCCACCTCGCGGGCCCGCCGGACGACCGTGAGTTGAGAGTCGAAGTTGGAGCTTGTGAGGAGTTCTCGCCACTCCCCCGTTGTGATGCTTGGGAGTAGAATCTTGGCAGTCGACCATCATGTGCTGTAGCGTGGCGGGTTCATCACATGCGGGGCATCTCTTGTTCGGGTAAACGTTGGGGTATACCTCGTTGAGGAAGACGGGGTTAGGGTACGACTCCGTCTGTAAAAGACGGAGGGACACGGCCTGAGCCCGATTAAGCTTAGGATGCGGAGGAGGAAAGGACCTACGCGACAGTGCAAAGTGTTTCGTGATCTCATTAAAAGTCTGCGGAAAGTCGCGTAAGGGTGAGGAGGAGAGGGCCAGCCGAGCGGCCGGTTAATTCGCGCGCGGCTGTGTTGGCCACCTCGTTGAGGTTGACCGGGATCTCCTCTACGCTGCCCATGTGCGCAGGGAACCAGTGGAGCGAATGCGATGAAGTGGTGTGGTTGAAGATACGAAGTGCTTTGGGAGAAATGCGACCTTTCATGTATGCCCGGAGGGCAGCCTTAGAATCGCTGTATACGGCTTCTGTGCGGTCCTCAAGCAGGCCCAGTGCGATGGCAACCTGCTCGGCCTCCTCGGGATCCGTCGTTCGGAGCGATGCGCAATTGGTGAGCTTGGCATTAGAATCCACGACAGCGACGACGAAAGCGTCCCGGTCGCAGTACTTGGCAGCGTCCACAAAGCTGGCGTCGGAGCCGTCTCGGTGCAGTCGTCCAAGTATGGCCGCAGCACGGGTCCTCCGGCGTCCGATATTGTGAATTGGGTGTACATTTCTTGGTATGGGAGCTACGTAGAGTTTCTCCCGGTTTTCTTTGGGTGTAGGCGCTTCCCCGAGCCTGCTTGCGATAGGGTTGATACTCAGTTCGTTGAGGATCTTCCTTCCGGTGGGAGAGCAAGAGAGACGTAAGATTTGGGACCTTTCTTGCGCCTCGGCGATTTCTTCCATGGTGTTGTGTACACCAAGAGTTAGTAAATTCTCCGTGTGCGTCCTCAGAGGGAGCCCCAAAGCCGGTTTGTACACCCGTCTTATCAGGGTATTCAGCTTATTCCTTTCGGCCAGAGTCCAGTTGTGCATGGCCACGGTATAAGTAAAGTGGCAGAGCACGAAAGCGTGAATCAGCCTAAGGCAGATTATCTTCATTGAATCCTTGATGCTTGTTTGAGATCCTACGGACTAGCCTGAGGGCGTTCTCCGTCTTGACTCTGATTTTACTCAGGGCCATTCCGTTGCAGCCGTTCGACTCCACGAACATCCCCAGGACACGAATGGATTCCACTCTCGGCACGACAGAACCGTTGGCGGTGCGTAGGCATATTCGACAAGCCGTGGCGGCAAGGAAGGACTTGTCCCCGCGAGATATCTTTTTGTAGAGGAGGAGCTCGGATTTTGCCGGCGAGCATCTCAGTCCAGTCGGGCGTAGGTAAAGCTCGGTTACGTCAATGGCTCGTTGGAGCGCCGCCTCAACTTGTCCATCACTTCCGCCACAGCACCAGATGGTGATATCATCTGCGTATATGCTGTGATTAATCCCCTCTACTTTCGATAGTTGTTTGGACAGTCCAGCCATGGCTATGTTGAACAAAGTCGGAGAGATAACCGACCCCTGGGGCGTGCCGCGGGTACCGAGGGTGGTCTCTTCGGACATATACTCGTCGATTTTGAGTCGTGCGGTTCTGTGACTCAGGAATGACCTGACGAAGTTGTAGACCCTCGGACCGAGCTGTAGTCTGGCAATGTTCTCGAGAATGAATCGGTGCGAGATGTTATCAAATGCTTTCTCGAGGTCTAATCCAAGGATGGCTTGAGTGTCTCTCGTCTTGTGATCGATGATTTGTTTCTTGATCCTGCGTGGAGAGGCCCGAACGGAAGCCAATCATGTTGGTAAGTATAGACGTCGTTAGACTCGAGATGAGGAGTCATTCTATTAAGCAGGGCACGTTCGACCACCTTTCCCCACGCAGGACGTAAGAGAGATTGGCCTGATGGTTGTCGATGCCAGGAGTTTTGCCAGGCTTCGGGATAAGGACCACGTTGGCCGCTTTCCATTGAGGTGGGACACGTCCCGCTGCTCCAGACTCTGTTGACCTGGTCAGTAAGGAATTCGATCGAGCCGTCGTCCAGGTTCTTGAGCATTTTATTTGTTACGCCATCTGGCCCAGGAGCAGACTTGCCGTTGAGGGCAAATGAGACTTGCCTGATCTCAGCCTCGGTGAAGTCACAGTCGAGCTCCGGGACCTCAGGGACCGCTGTATTCGGTATATTCATCGATATCGTCTCTGTCTAGCCCTTACCCTAGTCTTGGAAACGCGGAATGGTTAGGGGCCCTTTAAGAGATTTACAGCGGAGATTTAAGTTTGCCCAATACAAGAAATGCCTTTTTTGTGGGTCCTTGTGGTGCTTCCGCTCGTACTTTCAGAGTGAGTGACTACTCGAGGGCTCCCGTATGCCAACCCGGTCCTAAAATAGGCTATTTACGCGGTCCAATACTTCTTTGCAGTGGACTTTTAAAGGAGTACTGACACAAAATTCTGAAGGCGAGATAACGTGTGGGATATATTTGTGTGGACACACATGCATCATCTACGAAATACCAACAGATAAACATATCTGTTGCCTAGAACATATTTAAAATCACTTTCAAAGCGCATGTCGCGGCCCTGCACGCGAAACGCGCCTCTGGTTTCCTTGTAAACAACCAACCACCACCTGCGTCCGCGAGTTTGTGTTCGCTGCCGCGATCTTTGCAAGCGCTCTCTTCTAGCAGGTCTTTTCAACGGAAAAAGGGGCAGGCTTGCACGGGAGTACAAATGTTGGTGTCCTTGCCTCGGCAGTGCATTTTCGGGCAGTCACGCATATTTACAACGTCTCGGAGGTAGCCTTCGTCAAAAAGAGCGGTCAACGAGGTGCGCACGTGCACGCGATTTTATGTGGTCACGTAGCCAGCTATGTTTACACGGAAACCACTCTGGGTCCCGTCTCACTCGGCGCTCTCTGAAACCGAAACTGCGACTGGGTGGTATAAAACCCTGTCCAAGTAATTACCAGTCGCGCGCTCGAGCAAACGAGCTTTCCAGCCGTGATAAATGGGTCGTTAGCTACTTATTGCAACAGAAAAAAACAATACGCAAAATTTTTATGTCAGTGCTCCTTTAATTCTGGCGGTGAACAGGTGGGCGATATCTGGCAAACTCAGCGCTGTCGAAGGCGTGTGTTAAACCAAAATTGGAAACTAAAATAGGGATTCAAAAACCAGCGGGAAACATTTAGCGCACGCCATGCGAAAATACACAGCAGTGGTTTCACCGAGTCGTTCGTGTTTTCCGCCGGCTTTCATATCTGCGTTACAATGTACCAGATAGACCAGTTCGCGGCTTTGTTTTTCAACCTAAATTTCCTTCACATTCATTTCCGAAAACAGGGACGGTACCTACGGCAGTAGAGCAGACTTCAGTTGCTACTCCCCGGTGCTGTCGTGCTTTCGAGTACTTGTCTGTTTCGTTTGTTTAATAATACTCTGAACCCCAAAAGGCCCGTTACAGAAATGAAACCAAAAACATTAGATACGATACAAGCTAGAATCACTTGCCCAACGTCAATATGAACATGATAATCGCAAAGACACGGCCTTGCTTCATACATATGCGAAGTGATATAGCAAATCATAATAATATCTGGGGTTTTACGTCCCAAAACCACGATATGATTATGAGAGACGCCGTCGTGGAGGGCTCCGGAAATTTCGACCATCTGGTGTTCTTTAACGAGCACTGATATCGCACAGTACATCGGGCCTCTACCATTTCGCCTCCATCGAAATGCGTGCGACCGCCGCGGCCGGGATCAAACCCGCGACCTTTGGGCCAGCAGCCGAGTACCGTAGCCACTGTTCCACCGAGGTGGACGTATATATATATATATATATATATATATATATATATATATATATATATATATATATATATATATAATGAGGGCACCTTGCACCAGTGGTGCGAGGCTGGACCAACAGCGGAGCTTGTGGCCGTACTAGATTGTTGGCAAACTATTAACCTGGAGGGCCCTAATCAGCACCGCCTTAATTAGTCTGATCCTAATTAGCATGGTGTCAATGAAGACGTCCTTATTCCTTAAATTTCTAATTAGCAATGTGTTAATTAGCACGGTCTTAATCAGCATGATCTTAACTAGCCATTGTCTGAATTAGCAAGGTCCTCTCTGCCTGAGTTCCTGTCTGTTACTCTTTCTATATCTTTCTTTCTCTCTGTTACTTTCTCTCCTTTCTCTTCCGTTTATATGTCCTCTGCTCACTTTTTGTTTTCTTCAGAATGCACGTGCACTGAAGAAACGCCTACATTGCATATCTATTTTGTCAATCTCAATGGGTGCGCTGGCCACAGGCCTTATTATCCGCAAAATTACCGGGCGACACAGAAAAATGTACTCTTACTGTCCTCACTTCCCGAATCTACAGCGTCAACCAGATCTAAGGTAAACACCTGATTAGCGTACAAGCCGGTAAACCTGGAATGTTTGTCCTACTTCACGAGGGGAATGTTTGTTGCATGAAGCCTAATCATAGTGTCGATAAACACAGTAAAAATTTTCCGAATAATGCACTAAACTTGAGGTTCTATGACGTTTTGATTACAGGTTTTCACCTTAGATGTGGCCGACCCTTTACGTCGACGAAAGCAACTTGTCTTCATTCATAATGAGTCCAAAGATGAAGAGGACGAAGGGAGCGCGCACTGGCCGAGTTATTGCGTTGCATACGCGAGGCCTAGTTGTATTAAGTGCTAGGTGAGGCGAGCTGCATTACAAGGTGGAGGCCGTTGATGATGATGATGGTCTTCTGGTCACGCGAACCGGCGGAACGAAGAGCTTAAACAGCTTCGCTATTAAAAAACGAACGGAAGTGCACTTGTCGCGATCACTGCTTGGGTGGATTAATTGGTAAATAAAAACGCTGTACGATCCAAATGCGGAAGACGCGCTGTTCAGCTCGCTTAAAAATGTATTAATGGTACAAGAAGCCACCAGTGAATCGGGTGCATGCTTATTCATTTATATCTCTACGAAAGCAGCTATACTTAATATTTTCATTACGCACCAGTGGAGGTTCAATATTAATACCATGTCCGTATGGAAAGCGTGAATTTCGTGCTACTAATTTGAAGAAGTGGGGCCCATTGATTCGAATTTTGTTGAGAACAATGAGAAAGGGGAATTTAACTGTGCAGTATTGCCTTAATTGTAAACCAGGAAGATTTGCGTTTCAGCAGGGATCACTGCGGGAGTGACAACGGCGATATTTTTGAAGATGAATCTAACTGCTAAAGCTGAGATCGATCTCATTTGAGAAGATTAGTGTATTTCTTCATGAAGGAACTTTATAGCAGGTCTTATTGCGGTCTTTAAAGCCGAGGTATTTATTTCTCTGGTTCCACTACGTAACTTGCGTCTTAAGTCCCCTAGCTCTACAGGTTGTGTTGCATACCATATCAATGTGACACTTCCACCTAAGGTCTTCAGTAAATAATACACCTAAGTACTTAAGTTCTGTACCTTTCTTTAGACCAGTTTAATGACTTTTAGCAGAAGAATGAATTATTTTTTTTTATTTTTTACAGACATAGATACATATTTTTTATGGTTCAGCGTCGTCGGTCATTGGTCCCTCAACTCAACTGTTTTTCTAAAACCAGCCTGTAAGTACAGCTGAACTGGCCGTCTATAGACGAGTCTTTTATTGTGTGATATGCAATCATCTGCAAATAGTCGTAATGGAACAGTTGTACACTTCCTAAGATCATTATTAAATATTACAGACAGCAGGGGCCCTAGTACATCCTAGATACCATTCGTATGAGGCTTGAATTATAGCCACCTGTTAGCCGCGAGGCCCACCACTGGAAAAGCGGCGTGGCTGTCGGCGTGACGCGCCACGTGGTATCACGCGGTCACGGCGGCTGCGTCGTCTGCTTCGGGAGTGCTGAAGCGAGCTGAAAACGAAATTCCAGAATGCCACCAACACCGTAATTCTGAGTAAGTGGGGAGGTTTTTTGGCTTCGGGTACGCGCTGGACCAACAGTTGAAAGCACTGCAATATGCGGTCGCTGATTTGAAGGCGTTTTATATGGCAGGCCAGTGCTCGGTGCCGCAGTGCAGGACGTACGCAACGGAGCGCGGTGTCAGCCTTCAGACGTGTCCGCAGGGTGAGAAGATGCGCGAAGCTTCGATTGCGAAACTTACAGCTGGTAAAGAGCCATCAGCTACAGCACGCATGTGCAGCCGGTACTTCCGCGAGGAATATTGCTGCTTCGGCGTGTGCAGCGACATTCCGTGAGTGGCAGGGAGCGCTTACTGAGACGTTGACCGGTCAATGACACTGAAATCGCGCAAGCTGTTTCTCACCTTCATATCGCCTCCAAAATTATGTCGATTCACTCAACTTGATTTCAATTCCAGTTGGCACATCCCAGATCCATTTGTTTTCTACAGAGCCGTTTGTATGCTTGTCAGAAGGTACCCCGCCTTTTGCATTAGACATAATTTTGCCACCAAAACTGCTGGATAACTTGCCAAAGAATTCTGCGCATAAAAATGTTCAGTTGCAGTCTCTACACGTAGTTTTAAGAGCGTAGCACTTTAGGGGTATGGCTTGTCGTCCATTCATAGATCTCATGTGGCGTGGTCCGAACCTGCAGTGACCGAGCCTGCAGCCTTCGTGAATACGAAGGTTGCCGGCTCCAAGGTTGCAAAATATTTACCCCATGATGACGTCACCATATGACGTCAAGAACAGTGTAAGATTGCGACGTCACCATGACGTCCCACAGCGTGACGTCACATGATGACGTCATCGTATGACATTGTCGCTTGGTCATTGGTGGGCCGATGTCGGAGTCGGTGCAAAACCGTGTGAGATGCAGGAAGCTCGCCGTGCCTCGGATCCTGGAGGCAAAGCAAAGCCTCGTAAGGTGCAGAGAGGTTTCGGAGGGCAGCGGTGCAGGATCAGTACATCAACTGAGAAAATGCTTTCTGCCTTCTAGGTGTCTTGGGCGAATGCAAAAGGACCCTGTGAGTTTTTTTTTCTGAGTACTACATCTGTTTAATATTTTTTTCAGCAATGTTCTTGTTATGTGTTTCATTATTTCCTAATGGCTTCCTGTATCTCCCTTCGCTTTACCAGGTCTGTATAAAGGCCTCGCTCTCCCTTTTGATATCGTTGTTTGGTTCAATAAACACTGCTAGTCCGCGTCGTTCTTTATGCTCGGCGTTACCGCGGCAAAACCAGAAGGTTCTCCTGAAAAGCGGGAACTCAGTCTCTTTTCTGCTGCTTCTTAGACAGAATTTGCTCGTTGGTCTTGCTTAGCCAAATTGAGCTACACACACACACACACATTATATATATATATATATATATATATATATATATATATATAAACACGCGCGCACGCACACACACACACACACACATATATATATATATATATATATATATAGAAGGAGGGAATTGTAAACTTAAGGGCTCGTTTGCTTTGTTAAACACAGTATTAATGAGAACTAACAGACAAAGATGTCAAGGAAAGTATAGGGGAACCTATTAGAAGTAATTGTAATGTAAATGTGAAGAAAGGAAAGTGGACGAAAAGATCACTTGCCACCGGCAGGATCCGAACCTGCGACCTTCGAATAACGCGTCCGATGCTCTACCACTGAGCTACGGTGGCGGTCATCTCCCCGTCCACTTTATAGGGTATATATATGTACTTAAACGTGGGAGCGTCAGTCAGCGCCGCCTGTTGCCATTACGGCGAGTGTGGAACACTCTTTTTTGCCTGTAGGCGTCACGTAGTACGTGATCTTATTACGAGAGGGCAGCTGACTAGTAATCCCTCGCATACAACCTGAAGGCATCAAGTCTGCCAGAACGAGACCCTCGTTATGAATGAAGGGAGGGAATTGTAAACTTAAGGGCTCGTTTGCTTTGTTAAACACAGTATTAATGAGAACTAACAGACAAAGATGTCAAGGAAAGTATAGGGGAACCTATTAGAAGTAATTGTAATGTAAATGTGAAGAAAGGAAAGTGGACGAAAAGATAACTTGCCACCGGCAGGATCCGAACCTGCGACCTTCGAATAACGCGTCCGATGCTCTACCACTGAGCTACGGTGGCGGTCATCTCCCCGTCCACTTTATAGGGTATATATATGTACTTAAACGTGGGAGCGTCAGTCAGCGCCGCCTGTTGCCATTACGGCGAGTGTGGAACACTCTTTTTTTGCCTGTAGGCGTCACGTAGTACGTGATCTTATTACGAGAGGGCAGCTAACTATATATATATATATATATATATATATATATATATATATATATATATATATATATAGTTAAAATATATATATATAATATATCAAGCACGTAGGAAAAAATTGTTCTCGGAAGGGACTGACGTTTCGGCCGCGGGACCGGCCTTTATTATCCCTTCATTATATATATATATATATATATATATATATATATATATGCATACATTCACATTTATTGGGTTCGGTGAATGCTACACTATTGGAAAACGCAGTGGCGCTATCTCTGTGCCATGCATGATTATTGGACTTGTGTGGTCCTGCGTACTGGGACGCTGGCGCACTCTACGAGGCCCTCTGTACGCCGGTGCGCGGAACACTGGGACACCAGTTACGGGCCAAAAGGGGGGTTTATGAAATTCCTTTTCAGAATTTTTATTATGGCAAGATCATAACTATGACTCGAGCACAAGCACAGCGACAAAATACAACAGCCGCAGAAAAAAAACGAGCGCACGGTATTCGAACCCACGACCTCGATGCATCTTAGATTCCGAGACACGTTGCCGGACTGGGGACAGTTATAAAGGAATTGGTTGGAACACACCAAACTCGTGGGAGATAAAGGGAATGAAAATCATGAATATTGTACACAATGTGCGGTCGATACGATGTAACGCGATGGATCTCACTGTTGGCGTGCTGCAGATTGAACTAGAGAAAGCATTGGATCGTGTGCCACACGACCTGCTTCTTTCAATACTTGAGTATGTGAATTCTGGTAGTTCGAGGTGCGGCGGAGTGCAAATGGCTCACAGATGCTGCACAACAAGGCTGGTAATAAATAAATTAGAGGCTGAACGTAGACATCTGCTTTGCTCAGTCAGACAAGGGTGCCCACTATCACCCCTACTTTTTGCAATTTTGGTTGAGCCATTCAGTTTAAGCATAATTAAGAATAGCGCAGTACGTGGCTTTAATTTACGTAAGGCGGAAGTCAGCCTTCTTGCTTACGCAAATGACATTGCAGTTTTTTTGTACCAGTTATGACAGTATAATGCATACAGTCAATTCCGTGAGAAGCTTTTGTCAAGTAAGCGGTAGTGCCGTAAATTCGGACAAATGTTTTTGTTTGTGGAACGGGGGAATACGACGTCACCTCCAGCTTTTTTAAAGAATATTAGATGGCAAGAAACACCTCCAAAGTAATTAGGCGTGCTACTGGAGTACTACAGTGACAGTGAGACATATTGAAAAAAAAAAGTAGTCTTACGTGAGGAAGGAAGGAAGGAAAATAACTTTATCGGGTGCTTCAGTATTCCCGCGGGCCACGACTTGCAACTTGTTCTCAGTAAGCAAACTGTGGTACTACGTGTTGCAGGTGTTACATAGCAATGGAATAAACGTTCAAAAAAATGCAAAGAATATTTGCGGTGTTCTTTTGAAGCTAAGTTTGGGTAACGTCAAACAGTAAAAATCTTTTTGGAAAAGTTTGAGATCGTGGACTTGGTGTACCTCATTTGTACATACGAGAACTCGTGAATCGATTGCTCTTCCTCCGTTATACGAATGACCCGTTTCTGAGAGCAATTTTACAACTGACGCTGTTTACAGTCTTGCGGGGATTTATGTTCGCCTCACAAAGTGTGCAAGGGCCGATACGGGCCTGTCTAAAATAAGGGGTTTCAACTTTTCATTTCTTGTCAGTACGCTTTAGGTGCAAAGAACCTTAAGGGCTCGGCTTGTCCGCGTCTCCTCTCGTCACGGTGTGTCATGAAGTCACGGTAAATGATATAGGTAACGTGATGACGTGATCCTAGCATTGCATCATGACGACACAAGGTCGACGAAATTTGTGAAGCAATCATGACGTGGCGAAGCACCTTAGGGTATTGGCTTGTCGGCGTGTAATGCCGTCACGGTGTCACGTAGCCACCGTTCATCATAAAAAGGGTAGGCGCCACTAAAATTGGGTAAATCCCACTACTCGCTACCGGTCCACTAAAAAGTCACAGTTTCACCGCAAGGGTGAAGCAATGAATGCGATAGCAAAAAATTGTGATGTTATACGAAGTGAGGCTGGCAGCTAACTCTTTTTGGATCCGATCTCACGCTCTAGAAAACGCTTGTTTAAGAGAATTCTCTTCGCGTTGAGAGCGCAGCACGTAGAAGGGTACGCCGGCCCGGCCGCCGAGAAGGGGAGATGAGAAGGGGAGATGAAGCGCGCGCCCGCGCTCGTAAAATCGAACGTCGCCCCCCCCCCCCCCCCCCGCCCGCTGTCGGCCGCCGAGAAGGGGGAGATAACGCGCGCGCCCCCGCTCGTAAAATCGAAGCTCGCTCGAGGGACCCCCCCCTCGCGTCTTTTCACGCTCACGAACGACGGGCGGGCCCGGTTATATATATACATATACGGCAAATGACGCCGACGCGGACGCCGACGCCGACGGCGAAAACCAGCCGCGAGTGTCCATATAATTGCTATCGCAATAAAATGAAGAAGGCAACAGCTAGCCCAAGAAATAGCCGACGCCGTTAGTGGAGCTGGAACACCCTTCCCTACATGCCGCAGGGAACTGAAACCAGGCATGCAGGAAAGAAGAAGAAAAAAATTACACCATCTCCCACTAAAGGGAATGTGGGGATGCGAAGCAGCGCTGGTGTTCACTTGTGTTTCCATTTGTATGTTTCCGTGTATGTTTGATTTGTGTGTGGAGCTGTGTATCAGCGGTGCTGCGGCGCTGCTGTCACAGCTTACGTTGCCGATGCCGCTACAACTGGCGCCAACGTTGACATCCATAGCGCCGTTGCGAAGGAGAGTGCAGCGGAGCGAGCGCGCGTCGCATTATATATGAGCGCACAGCTGCGCCGGAGAGAGAGAAACGGGAGAGGAGAAACGAAGTCGAGGCAGCGCTCACCCCACCTCCTCCCACCTCCTCGCGCTCACGCGAGGAGAGGGTCCTCCCACGTCCTCGCGCTCACGCGAGCAGAGGGTGGAGACTTGGCGCATGCGCAGTAAGGGCGGTCAGGCCGCACACCCCCGATTGAACTCCGCTCTAAGCTGCTTCGCATCTAAAACACTGCGTGCTTCACCCTCCCCAAGTGTCACGTTAGTGAAGCTTAAACACCCTACATGCTTCACTCCTCCCCAGTTACAGATGCGAAGCATCTCATGCTCGGGGCTGTGTCCGTCCCTCCCGCGTCCGGCGTTCGGTCACTTTCATGAAGTAGGGAAGCGCACACTATGCGAACCAGAACACTGTAGTACAATAAGGCCGTCAACCACCACCACAGTTACGAGTCATAGCCGAGAGGCTAGAGCACAGAGTGGCTGCTTAGCAATGGCTAGGCATGTGGTCGGTGCAACTGCATAGGTCGGCGAACTCACTCATGAGTCGACTCACTCGGACTTGCTCAGACTCACATTGAGCCGTGAGTCTGAGTCTGAATGAGTCCGGGTGAGTAATATTTTGGTGAGTTTGAGTCCGAGTGAGTCCGGCTGAAGAAAATTTTCGTGAGTGTGAGTACGAGTGAGTTCGGCTCAGAAAAATATTGGTGAGTCTGAGTCCGAGTGAGTCCGAAGCGTAAAATATATTTCTGGAGTGAGTCTGAGTGAGTTCCACATTTTTTTTGCCGACCTATGATCATATCTACTTATCTTCAACATTACTATCAGCCTTGCCCGGATTCACGTCTGTGAATCCCGGATTCACTCATGTCTACTCACACGTATTCCAAAGCAGTGTCTTTCATACACCATTTCAATATTTATTGATCAGATGCGCGAATTACGTAGGGGAGTGCCTTGCCCCCCTCCCCCCCTGCCAACTCTCCGAAGGAAGTTCTTCATAAACATATCTTATGTTGTCATGTTTTTGAAGACAAATGACCTTACTGGTTTACGAGAGCTCATAACTCGTATTCGAAGGTACTATATCAAAAGGCGCTAAGAAGAGCGCCGATTGCGTGATATTGGTGTTACAGAGCATTGACACCATGGTCGAAAAAGATAATTCTAGGCTAACGGACTCATGAGTCGGCTCACTCAGACTCAGATCGAGCCTGAGTCTCAGTCTGACTGAGTCCGGGTGAGTAATGTTTTGGTGAGTTTGAGTCCGAGTGAGTCCGGTTTAAGAAAATTTTCGTGAGTGTGAGTCCGAGTGAGTTAGGCTCACAAAAATTTTGGTGAGTCTGATTCCGAGTGAGTCCGAAGCGTAAAATATATTCCTTGAGTGAGTCTGAGTGAGTACCACCTTTTTTTTGCCGACCTATGGGTGCAAGCAAAGAATAACACGCACTACCGGTGGTGTCTGTCGTCCACATTGACTCCATTCCTTGATCTTGCTTGCATGTGCTTGCGGAGGCTTTGTCCGTCCCTCCTTCCCGCGTCCCACAACCCCCTCTCTCTCCTTTCCTACGCTCCCCCTTTCTCTCCTCTAGGAATCTCTACTCTACGGAGCGGCGCCCGCGTCCCGTTGACTCCATTCCTTGATCGTGCTTGCATGTGCTTGCGGGGGGCTTTGTCCGTCCCTCCTTCCCGCGTCCCACACCCCCAGAGCGTATGCACGTCCCCTCCCCCCTCTCTCTCCTCTCCTACGATCCCCCCTTTCTCTCCACTAGAAATCATCTACTGTACGGAGCGGCGTCCGCGTCCCACACCCCCCACAGCGCTTGTGCCTCCCCTCTCCCTCTCTCTCTCTCCCCTCTCCTACGGTCACCCCCGTTCTCTCCTCTAGGTATGCTCTACTCTATCCAGCAGCGCCGGCTTCTTACACCACCACAGCGCATGCGCGTCTCCTCCCCCCTCTTTCTCCTCTCCTACGGTACCCCCCCCCCCCCGTTCTCTCTTCTAGGAATCTTATTCTACGGAGCGGCGCGCTCCATCTTACTCTACGGAGCAGCCGCTGGGGGCGCCACGGTAGTTCCGCGGTATGAAAATGACGGAGCGCGCGCGCCTCGGTCTCTCTCCTGGGCAGCGTCGCAATGAGCGCCCCGGCCACTGCCGCGCAACGGGAGCGGCGACGTTTCTCCCGCTCAAGCCAGCCGCTTCGCATCCACACATGGTTCCCTTTAGCGGGAGATGGGGAATTTTTTCTTTTATTGCGATAGCAACTATATGGACAGTCTCGACGGGCTTTTTGCCGTCGCCGTCGCCGTCATGTCACGTATGAAGTCCGAATTGATAAGAGCCTCCTGCGCATCGACGTTCCACCAGCGGGTAATAGCGGGCGAGCGGGAGCGATGAACGCGGCTGAAGCGGAGATCACAGAGCCGGCCCGTCTCCGTCGCTCCGAGGAGCATGCGATAAGACCCCCCCAACTGTTCAACCGGCCCCACCCGGCGTTCGTGAGAGCGAAAAGACGCGAGGGGGGGGAGAGTCCCTCGAGTGACCTTCGATTTTACGAGCGCGGTCGTCGCGGGCGCGCACGTTATCTCCCCTTCTCGGCGGCCGACAGCGGGGGGCCGGTATACCCTTCCACGTGCTGCGCTCTCAACGCGAAGAGAATGTGGTGAGCAGAGTGTCCCTGGAGCGGCCGTATTCTTTT
Source organism: Rhipicephalus appendiculatus (assembly GCA_030522465.1). Classification (NCBI taxonomy): domain Eukaryota; kingdom Metazoa; phylum Arthropoda; class Arachnida; order Ixodida; family Ixodidae; genus Rhipicephalus; species Rhipicephalus appendiculatus. The sequence continues at coordinate 190,979 of JALIZH010010140.1, forward strand.
AAACGAGCGTTTTCTAGAGTTACGTGAGATCGGATCCAAAAGAGTTAGCTGCCAGCCTCACTTCGCATAACATTACAATTTGTTGCAATCGCATTCATTGCTTCACCCTTGCGGTGAAACTGTGACTTTTTTTTCCTTTGAATATTTGTCTGAGCTGTCACTAAGACAATTGTATAAAGACCTTGTTGCTATTCTATTGCCTGTGCCGTTGCACGGTGAACTATACTGTGCAGGCCCAGGACGGGATGTTTTGAAACGCGTGAGAAGGATGCCTGTACCGCTAGGAGTGCAAATGTCTTCGTTAAACTGAGCGTAGCTCTATTTTACACTAAAAACTTGGTTGTTATACAGGGGATGATTTGTTCCGTGGGGGGTCGCGCGGTTTCCTTGGCAACAAACCTGAGACCATTGAACACGTTCTTTAAGACTGCGAGAGTAGGATGTTCTTCTGGGATATATCACAAAGAACCCTTAAAGAGTAGTTACCCTGAAACCCGCAGGGAATTCGATTTGTTTCCGTTGAAAATGAAGATGGCTTACTTCATGACCTTATTATGCTTCTGGGCCTGTGTAGCGTATGGCAGACTCGTACGGCTTTTAATTATGCAGATGTTGAAATCAAACCTGTGCGTCATTATTATCCCCAATCAGTGTCACTTTTTGTTGAAATGCATAAAGTGCATATGGACATGTGGGCGTGGGCTTCCAGACTGGAACCATTCTTGCGCAGGCCAAAATTTTCGCATGTAGTCGCTGGCAGGTGACGCGTGATCATTGCACACACTATTGTGGTGTTTCTTTTTAATTGCGAAGCGTTTCTTTGCGAACAGCAGGTACTTTTGAGCGGATCTATCTATCTATCTATCTATCTATCTATCTATCTATCTATCTATCTATCTATCTATCTATCTATCTATCTATCTATCTATCCGTATACGTCTGGGTGCTCTCGTGATCGCCTCCTTAACTTGGGGCTGACCGAAATTAGTATGGGAAGGTAAGAGGGTTTAACGAATATGTCTGGCTCTTCATAGCATGAATAACGTGAAAATCCCGTCGCGTACGTCGTCAAACCTTTTCCTTCAAATACGTGTGGCACGTACCCGTATATCGCGGGCCGCGGTATGCGGGCATACGCCACAGGTCATTGACAGTTTATACACCCAGGAACAGCGAGAAGAGACATTGGTAATTTAAATGCGAGAGCGTTAAGAAAAACACATCGGCAGCGTTGATACGACGAATGCAAAGAATAAATATCAGCGTCCCAGCAGGAATCGAACTCAAACATTCTGTGTGGCAATCAAGTATCTTACAACAGAGCCACGCCAGGTCTCGAAACTGCTTTGGAAAACGACCCTATACAGGCGTAATGTTGGTGAAACTTGAATTGTGGTTGCAGTGCTGGCTATCTCAATTTATAAACATTACATATGTTATCCTATGATACAGGCGTCACGTCAGGTTACCGTCAATTGTATACTTAAGCGCCAATCCACTGAAGTTGGTCTACGTAGCACTAGCCAGTGCTACCATCCTCACAAATGCAAGCGCTGCATATGAGCTTACCGCTTCTGGTGTTGGTACTACCCATGTTGCGGTTGGCATCGTTATGTAACTGTAAACAACTGGTTATATAAAACATACGCGACTGTTCAGCATATGTGTGTGTGCGTGTAACATTTGTACAATATTTAGAGTCATTTCGTAGCGTTTCGCTCGATGTCAGACGTGGTGCTGTAGCGGTTAAGGTGCTCAGTGCTGCCCCGAAGGTCGCAGGTTCGATAACATGAAAATCACGACCTGCATGTCATGTACAATGTCATTTACATGTCATGCTCATGGTGCACTCGCGGCCGTTTCGCTAGCTTGATATACACCAAAATTGGTATTGCGTGACGTGACTGTATGACGAACATAAATGGCAGGTCCTTACATGTAAATCATAACATGCATGTTATGTAGAGCTGGATTTGCTCCTTGCTGGCTGCTTCGCATTACATCGATTCCCACAATGCGTGGAATGTGCCGTTTTTTTATTATTATTAACGTTTCGCTCGGTACAAAAATCACAGCACAGTCACCTTCACTGCGCATGCCTTGCATAACATAGATTCCCATGGCACGTGGGATCTGCCGAACTTTTTATAGTGGGCATGTGGACATTCATTTTATGATGCAAATAAGTAAAAAAAAGGCCCACCACACTCGACAGATGGTCTCTTTTTTTCTTCATGTTGTGACTAATTTCGAACACTGCTTTCATTTTCTCGCTTGGAAACGCAGATTTCAGTCTATCGTGAGCGCGACCACCTAACAGAAGATGGTTGTTTGTCCGTTTATGATGCCCGGGATGAGGAAGTGCATCTGGCACGTATTGGGGTAGAACGTATTAGCGCAACCGAATATGTGTGCAGCATTCGCTCTGACTCGCTAAGTCGTTAGTCATAGCTACTTAGAAAATATCGAACAACAGAACTTCGCACTGCGCACTTCAGTTTTCGTCAACCGCTTGGACATACTTTCTGTCAGTCTTGTTTACGTTCCGTGTACTACAGCCGCAGTTGTTCACTCTAGCCGAACCGACCGTGATGCTGAGAGCTGTACTCCATATTAACAAGATTGAGTCCGTTCAAAAGAAAGCTACTCATTTTATCTACCGTCGTTACGATAGGCACTTTTCACCCTTTTCTAAACTCTCTTATCTCACTCTGACCACTCTGGCAACACGTCGCCACAACGAAAGCTTAAAATTCATGCATGCCTTGATTGAGTCCCCACGCTGTGCCCACTTAAATCAGTACTTTCAGTTTGTTCAACCTTCCTGTACTCGTAGCTCGCATAATCTTAATCTTTTGCCGCTTAAATCTAGAACTGATTTGTACAAATATAGCTACTTTCCTGCAACAGTTCCACGTTGGAATGCATTGCCTGGGTTTGTTCGCGCTTTGCCAATGACAGATTTTTTTGTCTGCGCTTGACATGTGATGTGATCGACACTCCTGCCATAGCCCATGGTGGGCTGCAGTATGTATAAATAAATAAATAAAATAAATAAATAGAGAACGTGGATATTCAATTACGAAGAACATAATAACCATCCGAATGTAGCTTCAGTCACAACAGGCTCCAGCGAGGTTATATTTGCTTATTCGACTACACGAATGACAAGCTAAAAGGGCCGAGATTGAGCGTTGTTGACAAACCTTCCTTCACAGCGGCGGAGTGCTGCCGCATACGGCTTGCAGTGATACGAGCCTGTATGCGTCACCGAACTGAGGACTAGAGTAGATTGACGTTGATTATGGGACTAATGTCATATTGCGTTGCGAATGATATGTTCTTTCGATGTATTTATGCGAATTCAAGGCACTCGAAAACACACTTCGTAGAAAGTGTGTTCCCTCTGTAGATGATTGTTTTAGCGTGTACGTGTGTCCGTCACCTAATTAAAACTAAAACTAGATAAGTGCTGGACTCAGTATGAAATAATATTTTGAAAATATGCGACAAACAATACCCTCGACATCTCAGCTTGGCTTGGCTCTTGCCCCTTCACCTGTCCCTTCCCCACCCCTTGCTATTCCATAGTCTACATAACTGCTCTCTTTCTTTTTATCTTTTTGTGTATGTGTCTTTCTATCTCTTTCTCTCTATCTATTTGCTTCTCTTTTTCTCTTTTTCTTTCCTTCTTTGTTCTCTTTTTTTTCTGTTTCTTTCTGTGTCTTTCTCTCTCTCTCTCTAGTCATTCACTCGCTTTCTATATATGTCACTTTTCTTTTATCTTTCATTCTATCTTCCTTTCCACCTCTCTCGTTCTCTCTCTCTCTCTGTCTGTATTCATTTTCTCCACTTCCGTTTTCTCCTCTTTACCCTCACTTCTCTATCCACTGCCTTGCTATGCTATAGCATACAAGGCTATGCTATGCTCTGATAGCGTGCCTGGATAGCCGAATATTTACGAAGCTTGCCTTCGGTTTGTGGGGACACAGGTTTGTGTGCCGCCTCGCCAGAAATTTTTTTTCCCTATAATTTATCTCTTTCTCTACCTTAATTTCTCTATCTTTCTCCCTCCGCTGTCGTCATTTCTATCTCTCCGTACTCGCTCTCTCAACCTTCACACTTATCTCACGCTGGACAAATCGGAGCACGCGTGTGCCACAGAAATTGGGCACATCTGACTGCTCGTCACACTGGTTCACTAAATATTGCGGGAACACACGTGCGAAAAACACCGACTAGTGTTCACACGTTTCAGCTTCTCTTGCTAACCATTTCTACCGAGTGCTTGGGCGGTGTTTCAGACTTCGATTATATACTAGGGAGGGGCGAAGCATGTTGGGAAGGGTGTGTCAGTTCCTCTAGCGTGAAACCTGTGGAGGGGCGAAGCATAAAAATACCGAAGGTGTTGTGCCCACGCACAGCAGTGCAGAAGCGCTATACTGTAAATATTACCTCATAAACGCTGTTGTTTTTCTACGCTTGCATTCATTACAAGCCTATATCAGATTTATACATGGCGTCCAATAAGATCAGTAACACATCTACCGGCTCGAAACTAACAGTAAAAAAGGAAAAATCACTAAGTAAGCTGTTCCCTTTAAAACGCAGTGAAGTGCTACGTTTTATCATTAGTTTATGGCAGTTTGGTGGGAGACGTGACTGATCGCAAAAATCATTTACTTGTAAAACCGTTTGTAGAAAAAGCGACCGTAAAAGTGCAATGGGCTCCGGATTATGCTCAGGCGCTGTTGGCAATTGTACAAGTAGCTTAACAATTTGCCGCGTCGATGCGCTTAATTATCGAGTTTATTGCGTTTCGCCTCTGACGTAAGGCCCCGCCCACTGTATCTTGCGCCAGCAATGTGCACATTGCTTTTTCGCCAGATCATGGCGAGACCGAAAAGTGAAGCGCTATGAGAAGGAAGGAAGGAGGAAGGGAAACAAGCATTCATAACAATGCTTATGCGCTGGAAATTACTCCAATAACCTTCCGGTTTTCCATGTAACAACTGATAGCTTGTTTCCAACAAGGTTGTTTCCAACCTTGATGGCTCCCAAGAAATAAATGTTGGAATGCTATTTCACTACGAACGTTATCAGAACTTCTGTGTGTAACAAGGACACCCCGCGTGATTCGGAGGTCGTGGGATCGCGTCCCGCCGTCGCCAAGTTGTTTTTCAGCCACTTTAGTTTTCGTTTTCTCCTCTAGTTAATTGCTACATTGCAGTTGAACACTGCAATAAACGCTTCATATAGTTCCCAGGGCGCCATTATGCGTTGGCATCGTACGATTTGGTCCAAACAAAAACGAGCTGCTAAACTGCTTCTCTTTTTTGTTCGTTCAGGGACATCTTTTACCAGTCACGGTCAAAAATGTAGCTTTGTCAGCATGACTGGTCGAGAGCGCGATTTGCCGTTTTCTACATGAGGAACAAAACAGGCTCGACAGCTGCTTTGAGGGCAACTGCTGAATGCTTGCACGCGAACTGCGCAACAAGGGCGTTGATTGAAACATTCTCACGCGATGCCTTCTTGTATTCCGTGCTTTTCGTGCGATTAAGTTGATTCTGGTCGAACTGCGCAGTGGGACGAGACACGAAGAGAAGGTGAGACAGACAAGCGCTGACAAGGGCTGCGCTTGTCTGTCTCGCCTTCTCTTCTTGTCTCGTCCCACTGCGCAGTTCGACCAGAATGAACTCGTACCAACTTGCCCAACTCTCCACGCTGCTTGATTAAGTTGAGACTGATGGTGCATATACAAACATTGGTTGCGTACACCACAATGCAAATTGCCTGGTGTCTCGCGCCAACCTCGACCACACTGCCTGGGGCTGTCTCGCCGTGACCACACCACTAAACACGACAGCACCAAACCTACATTTAAGATAACCACGCCCGAGCAATGGAAGGCTGGGCCGCTCAGCGCGTGCCCGGACGACCGAATCTGTGCAGTTCAGCTTGCCGAAGACACCGCAAAAACTCAAGTTCTTGCCGCCGCCTGAGGAACGGGGCGCTCCGGTAAGGCTAGTCCCCCGGTCCCCGCCTTCCTTGACCCCACAAAGGACACATAATAAAGTATCGTCTTTCCCTCTGTCTCTCGCTGTATATCTTAATTAGACTGCAGTATATATAGTGTAATGAAGACAAAGCGGTGCTCGGGCACGGGCGCATTCTCGGCTATTGAAAGACGAGAACCAAGCAGATAAAGAACCAGATAAGAGCCACTAAACGTATTCCACTTTAAATCTCTAAAAAAAAATAATATTAACACTGAATTAACATTAATAAGTGTTTCAACCCAAATATTCTAATTGTTGGGTGAAGTAAACTCAGATGTCTGGTCTTTACAAAAATTCAAAAGTTTATTGTTTGATTTTATTTCCTTTTCTCTCTCTTTGTTATTTTATCTATTTATTATTATTTTTTTAAATATATTTATAACCTCTAGTGCAATTGCAGTCCAAGGGTAACACTACGCTTTCTTGGCCAATCCCCCAGAGTGGGTACGAGCCATAAAACTCAGGCAACAAACAAACAAACAAACAAACAAACAAACAAACAAACAAACAAACAACCGGCCCAGCGTACGGGCGTTGTCTCTTGTCTCTTCATGACAATGGCGCAACCGAAAGGATTCGAACCTGTCGGAATCCTGGTCGGATCCTGGCAGCGATCCTGGTCGGAATGGTGTGCAAAGTTGACGAGCCTCTTTCGCCCACTTTTTGATTCGTGCGACCCCCCATCCTACCAACGGAGTCTCTACTACGCATGACATTTGCGAACCGCACAACTTAGAAGCTGCAGCTCGGGCTTCCACCAACCTGCCCTTCCGTCAGAGAACAAGGTCATGAGGGACACCGCCTTCCTGGCCCATTGATGCACTCGAGCCCGAAGACGGAGAGCTTCCCTGGCTGCCCGACGGAAGATGTTGGATGCAGGTGCTGCACTCCGCTGCTCGTCGCAGTTTCTGCGCCGGCATCCGACGCCACATCGCAGAGAGAGGCCGAAACTACTCCTCAGCCAGAGCAGTTAGAGGAGCGGACCCCAGAGTCGCCTTCGCGGGGACACGCGCAGAAGCCAGTTCCTGTCGTCCTCGGCACGCCTCCACTGAAGGCAACTAAGGAACCTGTGGCTTCAATCGCCGTGCTCCTCAGTGACCTCAGTGACCAGCCGGAGGCACATCTGCTTACTCCAAGGCAGTCATTGGCCGAGTGTGCGAGTGTTTCGCTCAAGGAATCCATGGCTGCTGAGGACACATTTTTGAAAATATGCCTGTGTTGTCGCGATCTGCTGACCCCGGCATGGCCAAGGCTAACGATGCGCCGGAAGCGGATGGAATCAGCACCGGCCCTTCTGACCACCTAGCGTGCGATTCTGCTGACAACGACGGTCAGTACGCTCTGACTTCCAGCGTACCACCTGAATGCCGCACGCATCACGACGAGGCGGTCTGCGTCTACGGCGAAACCGACGCTCATCGGTCAGATGGGGAACAGCCCGCACGAAGCCGGTGATATAACACCTTCGTACAAACTTGACGTCTTCAGCGTGGAGTGCAGCCATGGTGGCCTCAACTCGTATGGCCGCGATACGGAACCCCCAGAAAGCATCTTCGTTCCTAGCAGCAACGCAACAGGAGAGTGCGGTGACGGCAGCACAGGAGCTGCCGCGCTTAACCACGAAGGCCAGGTCTCTCAGCCTGACCGAACTCACAAGCATGCTTCGTTGGGCAAGCACGCGCCTGCTGAGCATGCGGACATGGACAAGCATGGCTTAGACCTAAGTCCCGGAGCAACGACTGGCATAGTCTCATGGTAGGCTTGCGACGACCGGCACGGCACAGTCAATGTCGTCCACCAGAGCCGTCATCGCCCGACTTTCAAAGCAAGACACACCGTGGCCGTGACCGGCCTCTGCGAGGCAGCCAATGCCGCCCGCCAGAGGCATTAGTTCTACATGCGATGGTTCATGGCCCAGGACCCCTGAAAGTGTTCACCTTTGAAGAGACGACTACCGCCAAAGAAGGGCCAATTTCAGCAGGACTGCATACACGCAGCGTGGCCGAGTGTAATGAAGACAAAGCGGTGCTCGGGCACGGGCGCATTCTCGGCTAGTGAAAGACGAGAACTAAGCAGATAAAGAACAACCGGCCCAGCGTACGGGCGTTGTCTCTTGTCTCTTCATGACAATAATTATATTTGCAACACATGATAAAACAGTGTAACTATGTAGTCTTCTTGGTTAATTATATCAAGTAAATGATATTTTGCTTGTTGCTTGACGGCTGACTCCAAGGTCGAGCGATCGAATGCCAGCCACGACGGCCGTATTTCGATGGAGGCGGAGCGCTTGAGGCCTGTGTGCTTAAATTAAAGTGTACATTAATGAACCCCAGGTGGTCGAAATTTCCGGAGCCATCTACTACGGCGTCTCTCATAATCATTCCGTGGTTTTGGGACCTTATACGACAGATATTATTATTATTATTATTATTATTATTATTATTATTATTATTATTATTACTATTATTATTATTATTATTATTATTATCACATTGTGCTTTCCTAAGACGTACTTGATTTAAAGCACATACAATGTCTATTTATGTTACAAGCCAGTCCGTCGCGGTGGTACACTGGTTACGGTGCTCGGCTGCTGACCCAGAAAGTCGCGGGTTCGATTTCGGCTGCGGCGCTCGCATTTCGATGGAGGTAACATGGTACGGAACAATGTTCGCGGGATTCCATGCCGCGATTTTCGGATCAGCAGTCAAGCAACACCAGGTAGTAGAAATTTCCGGAGCCCCACACTACGCCGTGCTTCATATGCGTATCGTGGTTTTGGCACCTAAAGCTGCGGAAATTATTATTACGTTATACGCCAGGATGTCTTGAATGTTCTACTCCGTTATGTACCCCCTCTTGGATCATTACAGTCTCCGAATATTTGCGCACGTTCGGAAACATGCGTCATGTGATGTTTTATTGACTTCGGTCAACCCTTGACGTTCATATTTCGCATAATGGTATTCACGAGGTATGAAGGTCTACGAGTTTTGTGGCTTAATCTCTGGGGGGTGGTGTACTCTGACAACGCGCCTTTCACTGCGCACGGATGGTCACACTATTTTGAACCGTGCACACGTGTTTGAAAGGAGACCTTAGGAAATACCGGATACGTCGTTTTCTAAAGCGCTTGATTTACGAGCCTGTACACGCGGAGATAAGGAAACCGCAGGTTTAACGTCGTTGTATACACGGTAAAAATTTGTCATCCTAAATGCTTGCATAGCCAGTGACGTGCGGACAACTATTCCTCGAAAACTGACCGCAACCACGTGCCCGATTATTCTATTTGTACTGTTCTAACGTTAACTTTGTGCTTGTGGCAATACCGGAAATTAGTTTGACGCTTGCTTACTCGATTGCGTAGACAGAGGCATGGAGAGTCAGAGAAGTGACATCAATAGATCGAACACGCCGCAGGAGCATAACGTGCGATAGATAAACTTACCGTTTTTCGGCCGTCATGACTGTAACGGCTTATTGCGCACATGGAAGGATGTCGGCGAAGCGCGTAGGACTGCACTGGCAAGCGACGGAACTGCGCGAGGTGATCGTTTGCTGGCGGCAGCTGGCGTCGCTTTGATCTCATTTCATGCGGCTTGATGGGAAGCCGCATGTGCGCCGGTGGAGCTGTCGGCCGTGAGAATTAGCTTGGCGTTGCTCTTTTCTTTTGTGCTGAAATTCCTACGACCTGCCCCGCTAGGCACAGTTCATGAGGCTGAATGCGACAACCGTTTGCACTCGTATAGCGGCGAGATATTCACTTGCCCAGCTGTAGGCGCTTGAACAAATGAGTTGCCGTTGCGGCGTAGTTTATAGTGAGTGCATACGTTGTGCACCAGAAAGTCTAAGAGACGGTTCACGAGCTGAAGAAGTTGTGCGGGAGACAACTCTCGCATTGTCCGCAATAACTGCGGTGCTCGGCTACCGACCCGAAAGACGCGAGTTTGATCCCGGTGGGGTCGGTCATTAGATGGAGGTATAAAGTCTAGAGGCCAGTGTACAGTGAGATGACAGTGCAAGGTAAAGAATCACAAAGGGTGAACTTATCCGGTGCCCACGACTATCGCATGTCTCATAGTCATATCGTGGTTCTGGCACATAATACCCCGGAAAAATATTACTCGTATCACAAATTTTCCATGGCTGACATGCTGTGGAAGCGGTAACAGTACAATCATGTCGCTGTTCAAGACTGCGGTCGATTGTCACCCAGAGCGAGCCGCGTAGTAAACGTTTATTATATTAAACGCAGACTTTTTAGAGCAATGACAATTAAGTGAACCCGACCGGTGAATTTTTGCCATTGCCCTGATGTTCCGCACACGTTGGAAGCGTGAAAAAACTATCCGGTTGGAGGGAGCAGGTGCTGCCTTCTCTTGCAAATAATTTTCGGCGCTTTACAACGCTATGGGTCAGCCGAAATGGTTGATGCCTTGATGCGCGATGAGTTCGCGTTTGCATAATAGATGTAATGTCAAGTTAGTTGTCATGGAGTGTTATCTCACAATTTTTGCTTCTGTGCGTGCTGCACTGTTGGTCAGCCCATGTTTGTCGACAGAGCTGTGACCCATCATGGAGGAAACTTTTATGTGTGGAAGCACTGATTCAGCAAGAGTGCTCGACAAGACAACAGAAACGCCGATTGGAACGTGCGGGATTTTTCTTGTGTGCCTGCTCGCGCGCTCTTGGTTCCTCCACGATGAATCACTTCCAGCTAGGTCCACTTTTTATAGCCCTGTTCCATGACCGGTCGTTTAGTTGTGTAATTCACTGCTGTCCCAAATGATGCTTAACCTTTTGGGCAAAATGGCTACTTTTCTTTATACAGGGTGCTCCAGCTATCTCTAGCCAGAGTCGAAAAATATGCTGATGCAATCTGTGACGACGCCACCAAATGCATGTTGCTTGCTGTTTGTTGCCTGGAGTACGTCACACTATTTGTCTGTTCTTAATAATCGCCTAACTAGACGTGTTTAATTAACTAACTTTTAAAGCGATGAAGCTCGGCGAAAAATTCCATTGAGAAACCTGTACATCTGTTCGTAATACGTCAGATTACACACTTTCTAACTTTGTATTAAGCATTGGTATTTTTCTGGTTACTAAATATGCCCGACAAATAGAAAGAAATACCACCTGACATGCCCGCTTGCGCGTCTATGCGCGCCTTGATTGCTCCCTAACAGCCCGTCTACAAATGATCTGCCTTTCGCGGTGGTTCGTGACAGCGATAAGCAGACGCAGCGGTTATCGCTTGTGTAGCCGCTAGCAAAACTTGCGTCATCGAACAGCCGCCAGCATCGTCGCTGCCCTGGCGATGCAGCACGGCCGGCGAAATGCTAAGGTCGTTTTCACGCGGAAAGTTACGAAGCATTCCCATACGGCGCGCAAGCGGGCATGTCACGTAGTACTTTTAAATGCGAAGCATTTCTTTGCGAACTTCGGCGACTTCGAGCGTATCTATCTATCTATCTAGCTATCTATCTAGCCGCCTACGACTTTGTGCTCTCCTGGCCGTATCGTTAATGCGATTTATACGAAATTTGGTATGGCATAAGATGACTGTATGACGAACATAAATGGCTGGTCATATCATGAAAATCATGACTAACTTGTCATGAAAAGTATGATTTACATGCCACGCTCATGGCGCGTTCGCGGCAGTTTCGTTAGTTTGATATACACCAAACTTGGTATTGAGTGACGTGACTGTATGACGAACATAAATGACAGGTGGTAATATGCAAATAATGACGTGCATGTCAAGAACAACATGATTTGATTTACACGCCACGCTCATGGCGCGCTCGCGGCCGTTTCGTTAGCTTGATATGCACCAAATTTGGGATTGAGTGACGTGACTGTATGACGAACAAAAATGACAAGTGGTCATATGGAAATCATGACTTGCCATGTGCGACATGCATGCCACGCTCATGGCGCGCTCGCGGCCGTTTCGTTGGCTTGATATACACCAAATTTGGGATTGAGTGACGTGACTGTATGACGAACATAAATGAAAAGTGGTAATATGGAAATCATGACTTGTCATGTGCGACATGACTTGCATGCCACGCTCATGGCGCGCTCGCGGCCGTTTCGTTAGGCTTGATATACACCAAATTTGGGATTGAGTGACGTGACTGTATGACGAACATAAATTGACAAGTGGTAATATGGAAATCATGACTTGTCATGTGCGACATGACTTGCATGCCACGCTCATGGCGCGCTCGCGGCCGTTTCGTTAGCTTGATATACACCAAATTTGGTATTGAGTGACATGACTGTACAACGAACATAAGTGACAGGTGGTAACATGAAAATCTTGGGCATGCATGTCATCTGCAACGCCATTTACATGCCACGCTCATGGTGCGCTTGCGTCCAGTTCGCTAGCTTGATATGCACCAAAATTGGTATTTCGCGACGTGACTGTATGAAGAACATAAATGACAGGTCCTAACATGTAAAACATGACATGCAAATTATGTAAAGCATGATTTGCTCCTTCCTGGCTGCTTCGCATTACATCGATTCCCACAGCGCGTGGGATCTGCCGGCTTTTTCTTTTCTTTTTTGTATTTCGCGGGATCTGCAGTAAGCAGAAAAACACTAATACTTAACAGATGGAAAGTTAGAAACTGCCCAATCGGACGTTTAGCAGACGGATGCACAACTTTCTTATTGAAATTTTTCGGCCAGCTTCATTGCTTCAAAAGTTGGTTAATTAAACATGCCTAAGTAGGGGAATTAAGCACAGCGCAAAACTTGTATGGCGTAGTCCAGGCAATAGTCAGCAAGCTCCATTTCGTCGTGTCGTCGTAGAGTGCGTCGGCGTATTTTTAGATACTGGCTAGAGATGGCTGCAGAACCCTGTATATACGCGTGGCCCACTCCTACGCGCCTTTTACTATTACCTCAAACAGACAGCAGCAAATGAGTACAATAGGTTCGCCGGGCGTAAATGACCCCGTCTTGCGGACGTTGGCTCTAAGTGTAGGTGCGTTGCAACATTGCGATTTACTTCTGCTTCAACGCGATGTTTATGATGCGAGCACTCGCTGTCGAGCCGCAAGAAGCAAAAAGTCTCTGACGGCCTTGCTGCACGCAGCCGAAATGGGGACGGCGAGCAGCTTTTTATGAACACGATTGCTTACCGTCTTTGTATATTATTGGTCGTCATTTCTATGTTCGCACAACTACTTTCGAAGGGAAGGTGCTTCCAAATGCTGCGCATTTGGCTTGAACGTTGACAGTCTGCCAGAATATAGAGCTTCTGCACGTTCAGCGAAGCGCACATGAACTAAAACCGTGAATCATATAAGAATCATACAGCTGGCATGTCGCTTTTGGTAGGAGCGGAGGTGTCCTTTTATATCCAGGAACACATGGACGCACGCTTGCGCGAGACGCATTTCGCGATCCAGAGGAACGAACACACGTGAAATAAGTCGTAGCACGGAACGCTGGCGTTTTAATGTCGTACATTTGTTCAGCTATTAGACACTTTTAGTTGGGCGTACGCAACAAGCCTACGTACGCAGCACGATACGTTGCGTACGCTGCAAGCGAAGCGCTCACCAACACTTTTAGTTTACCGTATCGACCGTACCGGGATGCGTTTCGTTCAACTAGATGTATCACATGTGAAATGAAACAGCTTTCGAGTGCTTCTTAGCGCCATCTTGCGGTAGCGGCCGTTATAACGGCCACTGGCATCCAAGTCAAGCTGAATCATTGGACCCACGTTTTTACGTTCTGTGCCGTCTTGCAATCTGGCTGCTCTTTCATTCGAGATCTCGCGAGAGTGTCACGTAGCTAGCGCTACATCTCGTTACGTTTGCGTGCGCCGGATTTTTTTTCGGGCGTACGCACGCATCCATGAAATAGATACGTTACGTACTGCGCATGCGCACTTCTCTCCCGTAGCCATGCTGCGTACGTAGGCTCGTTACGTACGCTAAACTAAAAGTGTCTATTCCGGCTGCTTTAGTACAAGGCTCTGAACATCAACGTATTGCCGAGCGCAGCTTTACAGACCCCTGAAAAAAAAAAAGTACCACGCATTTTTGCAATCGATTTCATGCGGGGCACTCAGCAAGTAGCTGTTTGTGCCGCATTTTCAGGCAATTATTCCTAGCTAATCGACGGTGCTTGTGCAATTGTGAGGAGTGTGAGTAACACTACTCACAATTGAGAGCAACAGGAATGGATTCCAAGAGAAGGCAAACGGGTGAGGGGGGCGACAGAGAGTTAGGTGGGCAGATGAGATTAACCCCTTCAGCGGCGGTGGCAACGTTTGTGAACACAACTTGTTTATGCCAGTTGTGTCCACTTGTGACCAAAATAGAGCAAGATTTATTGCTCATTAGACATACTGAACCTTCTGCCTAGTCAATATGTCATGACTGATCCTCAGTGTGGTGCGCAAGACTGTAACCAATCACTTTGGTGAAGGCACTACGATGTTCAACGGGTCGTTTGACGCGCCGCGTTCCAGGACCAACGTCAAGAGTATTACTTTTCTTTTCTCGAAATTAATGCCACCAGAAACTAAGTGCGCACAGATTCGGAGCCTATGATTAAATTCTTTATTTTTCAGAATGAAATCATCATCATCATCATCATGAGAATGAAATGTGACTGACTACAGAACAGGGGCGTAGGAAAAAAAATTTTTTCCGGGGAAGGGGGGCACCTCCTTGATTTGGAGTGGGGGCTGGGCAGGCAGAGTTGGTCGGGTGCCATTTTAGGGGCGAAGCTCCTCTTAGTCTAACCTTGTCAGGCGTAACGCGTAACCCCCAGTATCGCCTGCCATCTCGGAGGCCATGATAAGAGATGACCATTTCTCGTCTCATTTCCTAGATGGCGTTACTCTGCCGCTAGTCTCCGAATTGCCGCTAATCTCCGATTGGCTGCTGCGCGCACTTTGCCTGAGTGCGCGGCGATCGAGTGCCTCTCTCAGTCTCCTGGATCGTCGCCGTACGTGTCGAATCGTTGGTGGGGCATGGACGAAGCGAAGCAGCGGGCCGCGGAGGGCGCGGCGGCTCGTAAAGTTTTCTTCACCGTACCTCACGTGTTTTGCATGATGATTTTATCGGGCGAACTTCTCGGAGGGTTAACGGCATCAACCATAACCTCTCAAGCTTCGCCCACCTCACCATCATTCACCTCGTGGATATGCTGTGATTTTTTTGTGATCTATATTACATGGGCAAAAAAAACATTTTCGGGGGGGGGGGGGGGAGGGGGGGGCACGGGCCCGGTATGCCTACCCCCTGGCTACGCCACTGCTGCAGAATGATGAGATATCTAAATACATGCTAATTACAACTATTTGCTAAAAGTCACAAAAAAGAGCACATTACTTCATTTGCTTTCTTGGAATGTAATACTGAGTGCTTTGTAATTATGTTACGTGAATTTGACGCATTCGTAGGCAGTGCATCATAAATTCGCGCCTGAAGGGGTTAAGAATTTCACGGATATAGCGTGGGCGCAGCAAGCACGCGTCCAGGTTGATTGGCGGAACATGGGAGAGGCCTTTTCCCAGCAATGGGCGCAGTCAGAGCGATGATGATGATGATGATGACGATGAGTAGTGTGCATATCGTGGGCTTTAAGGGGTCCAGCAAAACTTTTTTCCCCATGGTCAGAAAACGCTGCCATATTGGTAGTCGAGGCTTCTGAGAACACGTATGTATGTGCATTTAAACCTGGGAGTGTTAGTCAGTACCGCTAGTAGCCATGACACACTCTTTTTCTGCCTGTTGGCGTCAAAGAATAAAGCTGCGAACGCATGGGTTAAAGTATAATCACATGCACCACGCATAGAATATTTCGAGGCGACCGTAATCGTTCATTGAGGTGTTCGGTAGTGGCAGCCGCGCGTCGGCGTTCGTTTCCCCCGGTGTATTACTCGAATTAACTTGAAAGAAACATGCGTAAATTTAAGGGCTCGTTTTTCTTCGTTAGACAATATTAATGAGAACTAACAGACAATGTTGCCAAGAAAAATATAGGTCGTTGGAGCGTATCCCGGCAGCGGCGGCCGCATTTTTGATGGATGCGAAAATTCTTGAGGCCCATTTAGGGGCACGTTAAGGAACCCCAGGTGGTCGAAATTTTTGGAGCCCTCCACTACGGCGTCTCTCATAATCATATCATTGTTTTTTGACGTTAAACCCCAACAACAATTATTATTTGTAATAATTAGGATGTGAATTTCAAGAAAGTAAAGTGAACGAAAAGGTAACTTGCCTCTGGCAGGGCTTGAACCTGCGACCTTCGAATAGCGCGTCCGGTGCTCTACCAACAGAGCTACAGCGACGGTCAGCCCCCCCCCCCCCCCCCCTCCCCCCCACCCTGTCCACTTTATGGGGTATATATGTTCTGTTCATGACGCCCTTCCAACAGGCAGAAAAAGAGTGTACCACACTCGCCCTCGTGGCTACTAGCGGCGCTGACTAACACTGCCAGTTTTAAATGCACATACATACCCAATGAAGTGGACGGGGGGGGATGATCGCCGCTGTAGCTCAGTCGGTAGAGCATCGGAGGCGTTATTCCAAGGTAGCAGGCTCTCCCTGCCAGCGACAAGTTATCATTTCGTCCACTTTTCTTTCTTCGCATTTACATTACAATTACTTCTAATAACATCCCCTATACTTTCCTTGGCATCGTTGTCTGTTAGTTCTCACTAATATTATGTCTAACAAAGAAAACGAGCCGTTAAATGTCCACTTCCTTCCTTTGCTCAAGGTTAACGCTCTTGAAACAAAGTTCGGGTTCTCCAAGGAAGAACAGAGGGGGCGTGGGGCTTGTTTGTCAGTCTCGTTTCATGGTATGACGTCTCCTTGGGCTTCGAAGTGTGAAATGATTAAGGCTTTTGCTAAGCCGCACGTAGGCAACGGAACGCAAGTAAACAAGAATGCCCATATCGCTCCTCACTTCTTGGCACAGAGGCTCGTTGGTTCGTTCCGCACTGTTCTTTTTAAAGACGATGGTCTTTCTTGGGATACTTGAACGCAAAAATTTTGGTCTGGCTGTCTGTCTGTCCGTAACCCGATTCAGCTACTCGGCCAAAGTTTAACCACTTTCTGAACGCCCAGCCATCTTGAACTGGTGTTTGCGTTCATACTTGTGAACATATTCGATCAAAAAGGAAATACTACGCACACCTGAGGCGCAACATTAATATGTTAGTGCCAGGTTGTGTGTTATTTTATTAGAAAATACATAGGTACGCAATTCTAAAGATCCTAGTGTTTTATCAATGCCAGCCAGATGCAGCCAATTCAACGTAGAGTAGGCGCTGTCTGAGGCAAGGCAGAACCACGGCCGCTGGTTCAAAGCGCACACGTGGCAGAACATAGTAGTACAGCCGGCACAAGACTTTCGTCTTTCGACGACATTTGCAGCGAAGCACGCAGACACGCGGCCAATTTTTTAAGATGAGTCCCCTTCGAGCTTGTCGTCCGGTTTGCTGTCCTACTACATTCAGTTAGGGTAAAACATCGATCTACGTCCGCTTTGTTCAAATAATTCTGAAAAAAAAAGACCCGTTACTGCGAGGCATCAATTAGGTAAGGGTAATAGATAGGTTTAGTTGGTTCGAAGCCCGCAACATCCTGACAGATGTTCCGGAAATTGGTTGAATTGTTAACGTTGTTGTTGCTCTTCGTGTATTCCAATGACTGACGGCCGGAAAAGACACAGGTTGCAAAAATGAATGAACTAAAAGTGATTCGGCGAAATAACTACACTCAGCATTTTTGGACAGTTTGTGTTCAATGAACGGTCAAACCACAATTAACGAATATTGAAGGAAAGTTGTAGAGGAGGATAATTTAGATGATAGATATATAGATAGATAGAAACGCTCAAAGTGCCTGCAGTTCGCTAAGAAATGCTTCGCATCCAGTATTCGGTTAGAGTGAGAATCGAACCCAGGCCGTATGCGTGCAAAGCAGGCGTTCTCCCACAGAGCATGCTTTTGCTTGAAATTGCTTCGGAAAAGAAAGAAAGAAAGAAAGAAAGAAAGAAAGAAAGAAAGAAAGAAAGAAAGAAAGAAAGAAAGAAAGAAAGAAAGAAAGAAAGAAAGAAAGAAAGAAAGAAAGAAAGAAAGAAACGCTATACGAATGTCATGTAGTAGAAGGAGACTCCTTAATCTATGTAAGATTGCGTGGCAGAAGAGTAAAATCGCGCCAGGTGTCAAAACTTGTGAATTGCGCAACGCGTGCGTTTTTTAACGGCCCACGCATCACAATGTTCTCAGACATATTTAATCATCATCAGCTGCAAAAGCATCAACAAAGTAAGCAGCTGCGTAGGTTCGCGTGTTGCCTTACAGACACGTAGTGGGCCCTTCTCTGATTCGCAAAAAGAAGAATTATGGCGTAATGGGCAGTTAACTCTACTTGCAGTAGACATTCTACTATAGTTTGAAACGCTCAATGTTAGGCGCACAGTCGTTCATTTCCTTACGGCACGGTTGAGGCATGCGCCGACAACCGAAGCTAGGCTAGCAGTTGAGAAGGCGATGCGCACAACACCCGATTACTCTATCGCGTTCTCCTCTTGAAAGCGAAGCTCAAGAGTGCTCCAGGTTTTTGTTGTATGCAGAGTGAGACATTCAGTTCTTTTAGGGGCGAAGCTCCTAAGGGTGTGGGTCTGTCCCTCCTCTGTAGTTGTCGTAGTAGTAGTAGTAGTAGTAGTAGTAGTAGTAGTAGTAGTAGTAGTAGTAGTAGTAGTAGTAGTTGTAGGTAGGTAGATAGCCACGTATAGTGGAATGTACCCACTCCACGTGATAAAGATGACAATGACGCAGTATAGTGGAATGTACCCACTACACGTAATAACGATGAAGTATAAGCGCATTCCAGTATAGTGGAATGTACCCACTACACGTGATAAAGATGACGATGACGCCTGATGACCATGAAGAATATGCGCGTTCCAATATAGTGGAATGTACCTACTACACGTGATAACGATGATGATGACGCTGATGACCATGAAGTATAAGCGCGTTCCAGACCACACATTCTCTTTCTGACATGGATGAAAACGATCAAGCTTCGCCCACTCATCATCATTCACTTCGTGGATGTGGCGTGATTTTTTTTAGTGTTTGGCACAGGCTAAAACGATAGTACCGGGAAACTTTTGCAATGTTCTCGGTTGTCTGGCTAGATTTCCTAAAAATAATAATAATTGTTGGGGTTTAACGTCCCAAAATGGGGATACGGAAAAAGGAAAAACGACGACTTAGTGGAGGGCTCCGGGAATTTCGATCACCGGGGGATCTTTAACGCGCACCCAAATCTAAGTACATACATTACAGCTTCCATCGAAAATGCGGCCGCCGCGAACGCGATTTAAACCGGGACTTTCGGGTCAGCAGTCAAGCACGGCGACCACCAGACCACCGTGACGGGTTTCCTAACAAAAGCAAAGCCCGGTGATGATTCAATGAAAACAGGCAGATGCAACACGTAAGCTGTCTTCGCAAGTACTGTCATTAAGTCTTGTAAGCATAGTTTTCGGAACCACTGTATAGACCCCCGTTTGTCCTCATCCAAAGCATTCCTGGATGGAGCTGCGCTGTCCCGTTCTCGAATAAAGCCCAATGGAGAGTGGGCATATTGAAGGCATATGTGAGCTGCGTCATTAGTAGAGAGCGGATTTTAGGCAAATGCCTGTTTTCTTTCTTGCGTTCCTATCGCGCCATTTTTATATATGAGCATGAATTAGTGGTTAAGAAGGGCTTTTATAGTGTTTTATAGTGCCTATAAATGCCTATTTTTGTCGTTTGTGCCTAAATGACTATAAGCGCCTATAAATGCCTAATTTAAAAATCACCGTCTATGTGAACGCTATTTAACCTCGAATTTCGCTTTTAAATGCAGTTTAAGACCATTAATAATGTAGTAGCGTTAAACAGCTCGTTTTGCAGAAATTCCGGTGCCGGCGTCATTGGTGTGAGCGAAAAATCGGCGCTGTCCGTGAGCGAAAAATCGAGATGGATGCAAATGAATAAACAACAAAAAAAATCTTCCGCTCGAGTGCAAACCGAACCCAAGACATTACGTGGCAAGCAGGTTTTACACCATAGAGCTACGCCCGTGCTCGAAATTACTTCAAAACACGACACGAATGTCATGTAATGCGAGGAGTGCCACTAACATGTAATAGTTCGTCACAGAAGCGTAGAATCCAACCAGGTGTCAAGACATGTGGACTGCGCAACAAGTCTTTGGTTTAAAGGCCTGCCAAGAGCAAAGCACACAGGCATAATGGCGTAATTAATTATCATTATCAACAGTATCAACAACGTGTGTAGCTGTGCAGGTGCGCGTATTGCCCTACGGACGCGTTGAGGGTGCCTCGGTAACTCGCAAAATGAAGAATGATGTCGTAGTTTGCACTTCGCAATTGTACTTGCAGTGGGCATTCTAGGATAGTTTGAAAGGGCCAGTATGCAAGTGCACAAACGTTCCTTTCCTTGCGTCATGGTTTAGGTGTCCACCGAGTAGCGCAGCCATGCTAGCGATTGAGAAGGCGATGCGAACGGGGCCAAATTACGCTAAAACGTTCTACTCTTGAAGGCGAAGTTTAAGCGTTCACCAAGTTCTTCATGTTACTAGGCAACATTGACTGTTCAACCTAGTCTTCTTCGTCAACCAACTTCCGCAAAACAACTGCTAGCAGCAGTGAAGGGGGATGCACCGGCCACCATACGCCGCCGCGCTGACATGGCGCGAGCGGTTGGCGAATGCGAAACCGTGGAGAGCCGTCAGGGGAAAGGAGAGCTAAGATCAAAAGAAAAAAATGCCCCCCACCTCCCCGAAGGGAATCGTGAGGAAATGCGAATGCATTTCGCGCGCGCTTAACTCCATTTAAATATACGTGCGAGCGAGCGGACGGGAGAGTGGGGCGCAGGGAGGAGAGAGAGCGAACGGCGAGAGAAGGAGCGGCGAAGCACTGCACCTACCCTCTCTCCACACACGCGGGAGCTCCACCGAGCTTCCGCGATGCGAGCGCCCTCACACACCAGAGCGCGCTCCTCCTCTCCACTCACTCTCCGCTACTCCGCCCGCACCACCTGCTCCGGTTGCTAGGGGCGAAGATAAGCGCGCGCGCTCGCAGCTGTTGCTATGGGAGAGGGAGTGAGAGCGGAGAGATAACACCTGCTGGCGCGCACACCTCCTCAACCTATCCTCCTCCTCCGCGGACAACGCCGGACAACGCAGGATGCCTGACATAGCCCGACTAAGAAATGCAATCGCATTTAAAACGCGATGAAGTCCCATGTATGAAGACGAAATCCTGGCCGTCCAGCGTGCCCGTGATCGGGACGGCAGGCTACACCAGTCGGTCCCGTCGTGGGATTAGCCAGGTGCGCGTCTATCGTGTTTTGCTGGACCCAATAAATGTTTATGCACATTCACGTGACTTTAGTTTTGTTTGTAATTTACTTCTTGAGGTGTTCACCGACAGGGGAGGTTTGAACCTACGCGATTAGACCCAGCCAATACGAGGCATCCCTCCCTTCCCGTCTTTTAACGGCCTGGAGAGAAGCACAGGAGCCAGTTGCTCATGAGCCAGCACCGCAGCCAGCACAGGAGCCAGCACGGGAGAAGAACCGGAGCCATCACAGGAGTGTGTTGATTCTACAGTGGACGCTTGAATCACTATGCTACATGAGATAATAATAATAGGGGTTTTACGTCCCAAAACCATGATATGATTATGACGGACGCCTTAGTGGAGGCCTTCGGAAATTTCGACCACCTGGTGTTCTTTAGCGTGCACGGACATCGCACAGTACACGGGCCTCTAGCATTTCACCTCCACCGAAATGCGACCACCGCAGCCGGAATCGAACCCGCGACCTTCGGGTCAGCAGCTGAGCACCGTAAGCACTGATCCACCGTGGCGTACTATGCTACAGGAAAGGCCGTGTTTTGCGAACCGTGCGGGAAAAATGACAATTGCACGGCTATGTTCAACTGTAGGCGCCTCCCTGCCTTCATAAAACATTTCTCGCTCCTGTCGCAGATACAGGTCGCACGCGTATTTATTTTGAAATTATTTGCGTTTACGTAAAATTTTATTGGGCCCACATTTCCGACGATGGAGGCATAGCACGTGCTCTGCCTGCCTATTTTTGGTACCTAAAACGTTGTTTTGCCTGCCTGTTTTTAGCGCCTAAAACGTGCTTTTTATTGCCTAAAAATCCGGCCTCTAGCCATGAGCACGTTTGTGTGCCTGATACAACCGAACAGCGGAACGTCCGGTCGCCGTCACATGGGGGGAAAGTCACGTGACCCGAGGGATACGCTGGCGTATGACGTCATGCTGCAGACAAAGTTTGAATCAAAGGGGAAGGTGCAGCCCGGCGTTGCATTAGCGTCGCTATTTTGCCAATATATGTAGTTGGCCCGCGTCAGGAGGCCAGTAACCTTCTTCGTGCGGCCTGTCAGTTCTTACCATTTTGCCAGCACCAGTACTGGCAGAATCAGAATGAACATCTACGTGCCGCCCTGCCGATGTTGTCACACGCGACGTTTTTGCACGGATAACCTGACTCTCCCGCCCGTGACGAGGACGGGAAATTGCACTGTCGCGCTTTTTAGCGCTTGCCTGCTATCTTGCTATCACTTCGAGCGCTTGCCCGTCTTAGCGCTTGCCTGCTCAAGGCAAGCGCTAAAAAGGGCAAGCGCCCAAAGTGATAGCAAGATATATATCGTTGCAGACTTATTCCCGCCGGATGGTGTTCCAGCTAAACGGGCGGGAAACCTTTTGGTGAGACGTAGTGCGTGGGGGGCAACTACTGCTGCCTATTATAGGAGTGGTGACCTGGACAGTTGTAATGATAAGTTCATAACCTATAAGCTAATAAGGCGTTGGCCTGAAGAAGGGCGTCGCCACTTGCGCCCCACATGGATGCTCCAAACACAGAAAACGAAAAAACCGCCAGGCCTGCGCGGACCGCGCAGCACAGCCACAGCGAAAGCTGGGAGAGCGGCCTCTTTAGAGCCTTCTTTAAACACTCATGGGGCAACTACTACAAGTGCACTTGCACGGTACCCACTCAGTGATGTTCCGTCCTGGACAGAAGAATTCCCTTTCCGAGGCCCGAAAATTCCCCATTTCTGGCATTTTTCCCCGCATACATAGCCAAAAATCCCCACATATTTCCCTGCACAAAAAAAAGCTTATATATATATATATATATATATATATATATATATATATATATATATATATATATATATATATATATATATATATATATATATATATATGGTGTTCGACGCGTTTCAGGCTCTTCCCATCGCTTTCTCTTTCCTGCCCAACTCGAAGCATCGCCTCTGAGATCGGCTTTTAATACTACGAAGGGGCTACCTTAGAGCTCGGTATGCGATGCGGAAAGAATGCTGTACATGCTCATGCACATGGCCACTGCATAAGAAGAAAAGTTTATTATTGTTGTTGTTTTTTTGTTACTGAGTGACGTGGCGTACATTAATGTGCCTAGCCGACGCTCTGTATCTATACGCACCACATTTTGTACAAAAAGCACGTCAACTTTTCAATAATGGTGACTAAATATTGTGAAATAAAACAAGCTTTTGTGGTGGTATTTAACATTTTATTGACTTGATTAGGACCGGTTCTGCAAACTGCCGTAAAGAAAAAAATAAATAAATGTGAAGTGACTAGAATATGTATTGTCTGGGTCTTTAAAACCCAAGTCAATATATATTGACTGGGTTTTTAACGACTATGGCAAACCATGGTCTTTAAAAACGAACCTTAGAGGCAGTGGTTTGGCGCGCTACATGCGCCAGAAATGATTGCGACATGCGAAAGCCTCATGTCCACAGTCTTTTGGTCGTTATAAAAAAAATTTCGCCGCCCCTCAAAATTCCCTGCTGTATCGCGAAGATTCCCTTTTTCCCTTTCGTCCAAAATGACTGTCGAAAATTCCCTGAAAAGGGGAAAATTCCCTGCACGGAACATCACTGTACCCACTACGCCATAAATCATCATAATTTTCGTGTAGTGGGGAAGTGTCTACTATGCCATTATTCGTCATTCTTCAGAAAAGCGCGGTACCCGCTACACTCTTGTAACGCATTATGTGCACTTTGTTGATGCTGTGGCTGACGACGACGAAGAATTTTGCCTGAGGCTTTTGTAATGGGTTGGAGCATCGAACGCCCCACTCGTTACGCAATTCGCATTGTGTGACGCCTGGTTCTTACTTTACTGTTCTAAAATGCTTTACAACACACGTTAACGCGATTCGTTACCCGACATGAAGCCTGCCTAGGGTCAGTTTGCACCGCAGTTTCAAGCAGCGGCGTAGCTCAGTGGTAGAGTGCTGGGCAGCCACGCAGAAGACCCGGGTTCGATTCCCGTTGTGACATAGATGTTTGTTTATTTAGTTTTTTTCTTATTTCGTGCGATATTGGTTACGGACACCGGCGGCGGCGGCAGCGGCGGCGGCGGCGGACAACTACGGCGCAGGAACGACCCTTGTGATCTCATAACAGCTTTCGCTGTAAAAAGAAAAGCTGGAAGATCCCACGCACTGGCATGTAAATGGCGTTGTAGATGACATGCATGCCAAGATTTTCATGTTACCACCTGCCACTTGTGTTCGTTATACAGTCATGTCACTCAATACCAAATTTGCTGTATATCAAGCTAACGAAACGGCCTAGAGCGCGCCATGAGCGTGCAATGCAAGTGATGTCGCTCATGACATGTCATGATTTCCATATTACCACTTGTCATTTATGTTCGTCATACAATCATGTCACCCAATACCAAATATGACGTATCTCAAGCTAACGAAACGGCCGCGAGCGCGCCATGAGCGTGGCATGCAAGTCATGTCGCACATGACAAGTCATGATTTCCATATTACCACTGGTCATTTATGTTCGTCATACAGTCATGTCACTCAATACCAAATTTGGTGTATATCAAGCTAACGGAACAGCCCGCGAGCGCGCCATGAGCGTGGCATGCAAGTCATGTCGCACATGACAAGTCATGATTTCCATATTACCACTTGTCGCTTATGTTCGTCATACAGTCACGTTACACAATACCAAATTTCCTGTATATCAAGCTAACAAAACGCCCGCGTGCGCGCCATGAGCGTGGCATGCAAGTCATGTCGCACATGACATATCATGATTTCCATATTAGCACTTGTCATTTATTTTCGTCATACAGTCACGTCACTCAATACCAACTTTGGTTTATATGAAGCTAAGGAAACGGCCGCGAGCGCGCCATGAGCGTGGCACGTAAATCATGTTGTTCATGACATGCACGTCATTATTTGTATATTACCACCTGTCATTTACCGCCTGTCATACAGTCACGTCACTCAATCCCAAATTTGGTGTATATCAAGCTAACGAAACGGCCACGAGCGCGCCATGAACGTGGCATGTAAATCATACTTTTCATGACAAGTTAGTCGTGATTTTCATGATATGACCAGCCATTTATATTCGTCATACAGTCATGTCATGCCATACCAAATTTGGTATAAATCGCATTAACGATACGACCAGGAGAGCACAAAGTCGTAGGCACTAGATAGATAGATAGCTAGATAGATACGCTCAAAGTCGCCGAAGTTCGCTGAAAAATGCTTCGCATTTAAAAATGCTTCCCATTTAAAAGGCACGTATCGACCCTTGCGCCGACCGCACAGTCGCTGGTAAACGAACAGAAGATCGAATTGGCGGAAGCGTCGCACGTGAACATCCACTGCAGCTTTCGCGCCAGTTCTGTGACTCCTGCTGTATTTGTGTGCCACTCGGCTTATATGTTCATTTTCCTAAGAGTTCATTGCGATCAGCGCGTTGTCTGTTTTGTGACCAACACTTGTTGGCAGGAACATTCACAGCTCGAAAAATGAAGAACGACTGCATGAAATTATCACAGAACAGTGTCATGTTGATGAGAAAAGCCGTATTTATGCAGGAGGTCACTTCGAGGAAGTTTTTTTGACCATCGAAATAAATAGTATCTGAAATCTTTAAACTCATTTTTCCCAGTGTGAATTTTTTCGGGAGAAGCGAGCCTCTTCGGAAAACTATAATTTCCAAACTGCTTCGCCTAAAGCTGCTTACAAGGTTCTTTCTAGACTGAAATTTTGTCACGAAGAAAATGAGGTACTTTTTTTGATCCCTAACTAGTTTCTAACGCACATGTAGTGACAAGGAAAAAAAATAATTGTCGCTTTTAGACCGATGACATTTTTACTGAAAGTCATAAAAATGCATGATTGGTGTTAGTCTGTACTACAATTCTTCTAGAGGACTTAAAGTGATAAATAACTCGCATATTTTTGTTATTTTTGAAATGATAGCTTTCCTAATTTAGCATACATGATTGATCATTATAGGAACTGTAGGCTTTTTGTATTCATGCTACGGTGCTGAAAATACGAAAGCAGTAAATGATGGAGACATATATGCCACAAATTTCGAGTTGCCTTGCGGAAGCGAATGGTGTAAGTTGAAAAGCTCCTATTATAAGCGCGTTAAATCTGAGCTATCGGCAAATCAAGGTCTCTTGAACGGGGCTACTGCTGGTGATGAAAGCTTTCAATTTGAGCATAATGATTTACGCGCTGATAATGATGATAAACGATGATAATGATGATGACGAATGCGTTGATGCAGAGCAGTGGGCGAGCAAAACCGCCTTGAATGGTGAGAATGATGTGATGTTAAAAGCATTCAACGTGATTACAAACGCGTTGATGATTACGGTAATAAAAGATAACGACAAGCATGATTGAAGCAAAAGCCATTAGCAAGGCGATGGATGATGATACTACTGGTGAACGCGTTGAACTGATGATGAAGGCGTTGATTATGATAAGGGGTAATGACGATAATGGTTATCGCCTTGAAACAGCCGTCGGCAAGCAAGGTTCCCATACGCGATGAAGAGTGACCAGGTCCATCATATGAACGCTTGTTTTCTTCTAGAAATAAAGTTAAATTTTATAGGTGTACCGGTTATTTCATCTCTCATCTCTATCGTTATTCCATACATGCAAAAAAAAAAGCAAGCCAGTTTCGCACTAGTGGTGCCGCCAAGCGTGAAGGAAGTGCGGAGCTGGGCGGCCTTCCTTTTTCCTCTTTATTTTTCTCTTCCTTCCTTCTTTTCACTTCTCTCAGTTTTTTCCTGTCTTTTTCGTGTGTTTATTGCTATGCCCTTCTCTCTATTTCTTTCCGTTTCTTGCTTTTTCTTTCTATTTCTTCCTTTTCTCTCTGTCTCTCTCTCCATTTCTTTGATTCTCTCTTTTTTTATCTTTCTGACTTTCTCTCTGTTTCTCTATTTCCCATTTTTTCTATACCACGCCTTACTCTCTCCCCTCGCTCTTTCCCTCCTCCTCACTCTCACTTCTCTTTCCCGCCCGTTTTGCTGTTATAAGGCTATGTGCCTGGTTAGCCGAGTGGTCACGACACTGGCCTGGGTGCGCGCGTTCGAATACTGCCTCGCCAAGAATTTCTGTTTCTCTTTCTATCTACTCCATTCTTTCTTTCTCTCTTTCTCTCTGCACTAATTCTCTCGCCCATAAAAGTTATGGCATGCCACGATGGTCAAATCGGCGCTCGTGCTCTGGGAGCGAAGCATAAGGGGGGAATGAGGATGAGGAGAGCGCGTAGCGGTACATGACCATTTCTGTTTGAGCGTCACGGAGCAATGCTCGGCTTGCAGAGCTCCGCTGAGAAAAAAATTTTGTCGCTTAACTCATTTATGTCTGGGTGTGCGTAGGGAGTGGTTTGGTTACTCTTATTGTGTAAATTGGTTCTCTGTACGGTTACATATTTATCGTTTAGCTTCGTACGTCTGAGTGCTTAGGTTTGCTTCTCGAGGCGTGCGGATAGTTCTTCATCCGTCTCCTCGGCTCGCTGCCTCCTCTTGGTTTCGTTCCGACGACGAAGCCTGACTTCTTTCAGTCTCTCCGACTCACTTTCCATATCTTTCGCCTTCGTCCTCTTCACTGTCTTCTCGCTCCCTCAGCACGTGTGCCCGGCTTATTAGTTAACTAGCTGGGTGGCAGAAGAAGCTAATTAAGTCAACACGTGCTATGGCGAAGCTCTAAATAAGCCATGTCGTGCTAAGACTGGTGTGATTAAGCCACGTCTTGCTAAGACCAGATAAGACCGAAATAATAAAAACCAAAGTTAAGAAACAGCTCTAATTACGAAAAAGCTATTGAAAGTGAGGCTATCTCAGACAATACTAATTAAGATCAAGCTTGTTAGGATTATGATAATTGGTTAAACGTTAATTAGGAACGTAGAAATTATGTCTGAGGTAATGAAGGCCGTGTTAATTAAAACCGGCCAAATAAAACAGCACTATTCAATAATATGGTAATAAACACTTCACTAATTAAGTCCAAGTTATTCAATACCATCAAAATTGAGACCGAGCTGACGCGGTCTTCTCTCCGTAGCAGTCTGATAAGACGAGCAGACCGAGTAGACGTTGAGCCACGTAAGAAACATGAAAGGCGCCTGAACTTCGCCTTCACAAGCAGAACACGATAGCGTGATCGGGTCCTTGCGCAGCATCGCCTTTTCAATTGCTAGCCTGAGTTCCGTTCGTGGTTCATGCCTCGACCGTGCCGCAACATTGGCCGTTTGCCGCAACTGTGCGCGCAACATTTTGTTGTAATTACCATAGAATGCCCACACTCTAAACAAAAAAAAGGCTCTTGATTACGAAAAAGTGTGTAGGTAAAATGCTGCCAACCACTTCCGTACACAAAAAATAGCCGAGCAAAGATCACGTAGAACCCATGGCACGGAAAGCCTGTTTAACTTTCACGAAGAGCTCCGCAATGAAGAAATGAAATCACGGCTGCCTACGGAACGACAGCTGCTACGTAGCACCATTTCTCACACATTATTCGTAATGCAAAATGCTACATGCATGTAAAAAATAAATGTGTGTTCTCTAAGTTCAATATGAGGCATACGTAAAAAAACAAATTTATCTCCTGCAGCTACAGGGACAGTCAAAATTTCGCAGGCCGCCATCCCAAGTAGTCCTGTGGCAGTGTGGCCTGGAAACTTTTGACTGCCCATGCACATGTAAGGAAGAAACAAATTTGACGGATATATGATGTGAATTAACATGTTTAAAAACAGACAAGGTCAGGTTTCATCTTCACTGTAATGGAATTTTATTTTCCTGGAATTATAAAGCAAAATACATCACAGACATTCGAGAGATTGTGAAAATAAAAACTGTCAAAGAAATTTTATTTCCTTTCAGCATCTTTACATTTGAAATTTATAACACAAAGAAGGAATGTCAGAACTTAGAAACACCCATAGTAGCTATATTATTTTCCCAACGTAACAGTGTTTTGCAGACTTTTTCACTGAAAAAAAGAGAAAAGTCATGTAGGCACAATTACACCAGGCGAGTATAGAAGCAAAAAATAGTGCGAGCATATTTTGTAGTTGTATCAGCACAATATGCTGCCACTACACAGCGCTAATGTAGGGCGCATAAACCAAGGAAGCTCACTCTAATAATCCTGAGCTAAAGTGCAGAACTTCACATGAAAAATGGTACCACGTGACATCAGCTATCATATCCTCCTGTGACGCAGCAGTGGAAAATTTGTCAAATATAGTGGACAATGGAACGCAGTGTGTACAGGCATTTAAAGTGCTTGCCTCCTTCTCGGAAGCACATTCTCGACTGATACGAACTTCGAGGTAGTTAATGACCTTGCTGGTAATGACACGCTCAAGAAGTTTCCAATAGGTGCTTGTTAGTGAAATGGCTCAATAAATAAGTGGGGAGGAATGTTCAGCTGACTTGAATATAGATGTTACCCCGACTAAATTCCAGTCATTAGGAATGAGACTGTTTAGTCATCATTGTGAAAACAGACAGGACACGACAGAACAAATGTTTTATAAGATACTCCTAAGCATATTATTGTTAAAGCTGAGGTGATGCAAACTACTAGTAATTTTAATGTTGTTTAGCAAAGCTAAAATACCATACTTGTACAAGTTGAGCACACTAAAGAACACGGACAAAAGGAAGAGACGTACACACACTGGTGCTACTAACAACAATAGTTTATTTCCTTCACCTGCCGACTGATATACCTGTTTTGCGCACGACTGTCACATGAACACTTTTCAAAAACATTATCACCATTGATACCGAGGCGGGACATGCTTCGAAGAGATAAACAGGGTACATAGGCAATTCAAAGACAAGCTTTTAACACACCATGCACAGAAAATGCAATTTCTTTGCACTCAAAGACAATGAGGGTTCGCTAACACATGCATCGACAAAACGATCAATTTGTTCTGCTTCAGTGATTAACCTAGAGATTTCAGACCGATTCCTGCTCAAGACAACGGTTGCATGAAAATTTGGTTTGCATGCACAACTCTGGCAGTGTTGTGCCAGAAAACTGTCAGGCGGCATATTTTCTACCTTGTTACAATGCTCACTAAGCCGGACATTAGGGCAGCGGCTGGTCTGCCCAATGTAAATGCGGCACAGGACAGAGGAATGCGGTAAACTACGCATGTCTCACACCGAACGAAAGGTTCTTTTTTGTGCTTTTTTGGGCATCCCAAGCAAGCTCTCTTGATTAGTTCTTGCGCAATTTACTGAGTTTAAAAAGGGCTGAAAAGACAATGCACCCGACCGAGCTCTCTTATCAGGATTAGTTTTTTGAACAATTTACAGAGTTTTGAAGGGGGCTGAAAAGACAATGCGAGTGTTAACTCTGGCTGCTACTTTTTTGAGGTTGTGCGAAACCCGACGGATATAAGGAATGAATGCCACATTTCTTATAGGAATGAATGCCACATAACCTTTGGTTCAGTGTGGGACATGCATTTGCCGCATTCCTCTGTCCTGTGGCCCCATTTACATTGGGCAGACCAGCGGCTGCCTAAATGTCTGGCTTAGTAAGCATTGTAACAAAGTAGGAAAGATGCCACCTGACACTTTGCAAACCTTGCAAAACTTGCATGCAAACCAAATTTTAACGGAACAGTGGTAGTCAGACCGATCTGAAATCACTAGGATGATGATTGAAGCAGAACAAAGCTATTATTTCAGCGACGCATGCATTAGCAAACCCTCACTGTCTTTGAGTACGAAGGAATTGCATTTTTTGTGCATGGGGTGTTAAAAGCCTGTCTTTGAGTTACCTATGCACCCTGTTTATTTATGTCTTTGAGGCATGTCATGTCTCGGTATCAATGGTGATGTTGTTTTTGAAAAGTGTTCATGTGGCTGTCATGCACAAAACAGGTATATCAGTCGACAGGTGAAGGAAATAAACTACTGTTGTTAGTAGCACCAGTGTGTGTACCTCTCTTCCTTAAAGCCCGCATCCTCAACCTCGTCTAAAATACCAGCTTCATCAATAACCATTTCAGGCGTGCAAATGTCACAAAATATATTTAATTCAGGACATAAGCCTACATTTTTGCCTACATTTTTACCTACATTTTTGTAGGTAAAAAGCAATAACAAGGAGTCATTTCAATCTGAGCAAAATCACATTCTTCAGTTATTAAACAAGATGTAAGGGATGGGGCTTACGATGCGCCAGAATTTACGAGGGTTATGGTTGACAAAGATGACATGATGATTGAACAAGTGACGTCGAGTGTACTTTACGAGTGACTGGTACTTTTTGCCACATTTCTTACAGTTTTCCCACTCATTAAAGGCTGCTTTTTTACCGCCTGCTGGTAATATCGCTTATTCTTGGTATTTATTCTTGGATTCCGTGGCGTGGTGCTGTCTCTAATAAAAAACTATTTAACTGACAGGTCACAGTACACCATTATCAATAACTTTGAATCTGAAACCCACCCTATAAAATATGGAGTACCTCAGGGGTCTATTCTTGGACCGGTATTGTTTTTGCTTTATATAAATGATATTGTTAATATAGAAGGATGTAAAAATATAGTATTATATGCGGATGACACGAACGTTTTTTTTTCCGGGATTAACTTGAATGACATTTTCATGGAGGCGAATGCATGGTTAGAAAAACTTAACTTTTGGTTGGACGCTAACAAACTTCAACTTAAACAAAGAAAACACAATACGTCTTATTCAAAGCTAAGGGAAGAGCACATCAACAAACCCCACCGCTGACATTTCAGGGAACACTACTACAACAGACATCAACCATCAGATTTCTAGGGGTAATATTTCACGAAAACCTTTCATGGACACCACATGTGGACTCACTAAGGACTAATGTATCCAAAGCAATCGGGTTAGTAAATAAATTAAGGCACTTTCTACCACCTGACGCGAAACGACAGCTTTACTATGCCCTTATACAGTCACGTCTTACATACTCTTCTCTGGTGTGGTCTACAACCACCGAGACGAACTTAAGTTCACTTTTATCGGTGCAAAAGCGGGCAATACGAGCTGTTGGAAACATCCCATATGCTGTGAGTACAACTCCTTACTTCAGCTACTATAATATAATGCCGATAAAGTACCTACTTAAAATAAAGTTGTCACAGGAGATAATGCGCCAATATACGAGAAATAGAATGCTTTTCGAGGAAAAATATCAGATCAAGCAAACCCCATACGAACTACGCAAAAACAAAATAGTCAAATCCCGATCCCGAACAAACTACGGCTTACAAAAATTGGCAACATTAATACCAGACATCTTAAACGCACACCCAGGTATACTAACCCTACTGCAAAATAGAATCTCCCTAACACAATTTAAAAAGCGAGTAAAAGAATTAATATTTCCCGAGTCTTAGGGTTTTGTTCTAAGTTATGTATTGATGTGTTCTTAAATGCTGTGTAATGTATATTGTAATTTTTTGTTTTTTTTTAAACAGATACTGCCACATATGTGTACATTTGCATCGTTGCTTTTCGTTTTCTGGTCTATTTTCGTCTCAAAGCACAACGAGTACTTTTCTTTATTGTTCTTGTACTGTATCATACATGTATGTGTTTTTTATTTATGTATATTGCGAAAAACAGAACGCACTGCAGCTGCTGTCTGGGTGACGTAGCCTAGTCAGGCACCTTTCGGGTCTTTTGCTGCGTCTCCTAAGACAATTGTAAATTGTCTTAAATAAAGTTTGAATGAATGAATGAATTTATATGCCACAACTTCTGATTAAACCATGGTGTGCTGCTGCTACAACTAATGGACATAAGATGCATGAGGTCATGGCTAAGTTTAGCAAGAGTATGCAGAGAAACGATCAAATTCAGAATTAATTATTTCGGCTGTGCTGCAACACCTCATTTGTTTAGAAGCAGTTTCCTGTTCGTTAAATGAAACGGCGATTCGTTCTCCTATAACGTCATGATCCAAAATGCTTTCTAAATTAAATATGTCTGAACAGATATCATGATTATTTGTTACTACAAGGTCAATAATGTAGGCTGTGCTTGATGTGCGGCATGTGGGATTAGTAATAATTTAAAATAATGAAAAATCAAGACATGACTGAAGAAACATGTGAGCTCTGCTTTTACTCGCTGGAAAAGTTTGCGTGACCTGGTATATATTTGGGGAAGCAAAATTTCTGAACAAGACTGACTATGAACAGAGTAGAGTAGGGAAAATGAATACACATTTGACACAGACGATGAAATCCTAAAAAAAAGAACAATCATTCATATTAGGAGGACTGCAGGTGAGACCAATGATTAATCATTGGAACATAATTTAACACAAACACAATAAAAAAATGAACTAATAATTAACGGCATCATTTATCACAAAGATTACACCACCTCCTCTATGACTCGATATATCCTATCGTAGTATATTGTAATGTGTTTTGCTGACAAAAAATAAGTTTTCCAGAACAGTGATTCTTGCTATTAATTATGTGGATCATGAGCCGATTAGCAAATATGTTTCGGTGCACTATGATACCGCACTTCTGATGTTAAAGGAAAAAAGGGGTTTATCGGTTTTATACATTGTTCTTTGTGAATGATGCGAAACTGGGGTCTGACCTTGAGATAGGAACAGAAGAACATCAATCTTCCGTAGAGTGCTGACAGACAAATAATGTGACCAGCGTCATTGTCCTGCGCATAGGCATTATTTTTATTGTAATGCCTACTCAAGGCATGATGAATGGCCACATTCTTTCATTAATGTTTTTTGCGTACACCCATAAGTGACTGAACTTAGCCTGGATGGCCTCAAATAATCATGAGAGGAGCCGAAGCTTGTGTTCTTGAGCTTGAAGCTGCTACTCATCACAGATTCAACTTCTTAATAGTTGTATAAGTTGGTAATAATGGGCCTTATCTTACTAGTTGAAAAGTGGCCCAATCAAAGCGCTCCCAGAATCGAAGGTTAGTTGCTGACCTTTTATTCGAACCCCTTCGCGGCACCGCCACTCATCCCATTGAAGTAATGTAAAATTGCAAACGAAAATGTGGATGCCCCACTGTGCGCTGTTCGATTTTGCACACTCTAGCTGGCTAATTGGGTATGCTGTGAAACACAATTACAAGATGTCAGCGGTGTTTACAATACTTTTGCTGGGTTGCCAGCACTCAAAGTTTGCACTGGCTATGGCTGGAGGGTCGTGCCAGCGTCAAAATCCACGCAGAAATTACGACTCCGGACCTCGGAGGCTATGTTTTGATATGAGCGATTT
Organism: Rhipicephalus appendiculatus; assembly: GCA_030522465.1. Taxonomy (NCBI): domain Eukaryota; kingdom Metazoa; phylum Arthropoda; class Arachnida; order Ixodida; family Ixodidae; genus Rhipicephalus; species Rhipicephalus appendiculatus. The sequence goes on from JALIZH010010140.1 coordinate 225,795, forward strand.
CGAAAGCACATCTTAAACAATGGGATAGTGACTCCACAACAAGGCAAACATCATCTTCATGGTGCCGGTTTGTTTCATACTAACCTGAAGACCATCCACAATGAGTAAGACATCTTAACTGCAATGCTATAGACTCATGCATCGAAGATAACGGTGTGCTTATGAGCTGCTTGCTCACCTGTCACTGTCACTGCTGGACTGAGAGCGCGGAACCATCCGGAAGTGGAGGTGGGGGGATGCGATGGAAATGATGCTCCTTCATACTTTGCTGAAGATGTGGTCACACAAATCCCTGCGACATCAGGATACCAAGACGCTTGTGGCATAACCAAACGTAGTGGCGACAGCTGGCCCAAGAACAATAGAAGCAGCACCTGGAAGAACATCAATGATGAGCGGGACATTGTAAATGCGGTGTCATGGCCCTATGACATGAATAATGTGACATGCCTGTCCAATACGTCATGAAACCTATTCCACCAGTCACGCGTGTGCATACCTGCACACCACGACCTGTGGAATGTACGAACCACATGGGATTCACCGTCTATGTTAAATCAGGAACGGCAAGAATGCACTTTGGCAATCTTGGCGAGATAGCATTAGGGAGACCATACCACAGAAAATCTGCTGCCGGTGTCAGCAGCCTCTCAGCAAGCGAACGATCCCAATGAAAGGATACAATAAATATCACCATTTGGGCTAGACTTGATCCCTGGGTTTCTAGGTGGTGCATTCTACCACAAAGCCACACCAGTGGTTGAAAATGCTCCGGAAAAGACTACTGAGGCGTCGTATTGGGACAATGTCAAGTGTGTTTGTAAATGTTGGCTATCGTCGTTAAAAAATGTAATAAACAATAAACTTACTCTAATATGACCCAGCAAGCTACACTGAAGCGCTGTTTGAACCTGGAGAAATATGCCAACCACTACTTATGATATGCACGTCATTGCACCGTGGCATGCACCTGATTTTGATAAACCTGATGTCTAGGCTGTTAAAGCAAAGACGTGAGTGCCGGCATGGTGTTGTACCATCAGCTACTCCTTAGACAACAGTGCAGTCGACATGCCTGGAAGCCTTCGATATGCCGACAGCTACTCAGTTAACACAAGGACGTCTATCAACCTAGTAACACTTGGCTCAGAGTAAAAGAAACGCAGCAAGGGCAGCTTCTCACTGACTCCTTGGCATGAAATCGATTCCCACCTAATTATAAACCATGTAAAACACCAGCAGTACTTTTAAAAATCCAGTATGTTTAGAACAAGTGTCTTAAGTTAAAAGTATGTACTAGAATATGAAAGCAAGCGCATCTGGGCTTTAGACGCACCTCGACACTAACCAACCTGAGCAGATTACTCGCCCTGTAATATTCATAATCAGTTCTCTCCTAAAAGAATAAGCGCTTTCCGATTTAGTATACAAAAAGTAATCACTATTGCAACCCATCATGTAAACCATGGTACATTTAGAAACTATTAATGACCATAGCACAGGGCTTGAAAGTGTGCAAAAAAGGTAGCACTTATGTGAAAGCAAAAACTTCTGCTGAAATAAGTTGTCACGTCAAAGATGTGCCGAATTTGCCGAACACAAGACAAGCTACCTGCTTGCATTGCTCTCAACATCAATGCATTCAATAACTTTTTGTAATAGGTTATATCCCACATTAAGATATTGAGACAATGCCAAGGACAAGCTTTTTCGAAAAGCGCAGCACCAAAGGCCAATGCACAAATTTAGCAACCTATTAAATATACATATCAAACGACAGGACGCAAACAGGCATTCTATGTACAATAAGCAGGATTATCTACTTAAACCTATCCTGGGCCACTCCGCTTATTACTCCCATTTGACACACAATCCATACCTAATACTAATTTGTGCTGATTTAACTGACTCAATGCATCAAAACTCTTGTGTATCTTAGACAATCTAAGATAAAGGTCCAATTCATCAATGGTCATCAATTAACGCATTAGTGCTACAGCAGAAAAATGTGTTTCTTAAAAATAAAACTGAAGTTCACAAACCTGAACAATTGATCCTGTGCATCCCTACTATGCTGGCCTCATTTACAGCCTAAACAAACAATGCCATTCAGAAAAGGTGTGCACTAGATTATTAGTTTGAGCCAATTACTTGTCCAAAATCGTTGACATTGTTTAAAATCGTCAGTCAACTCACCTTCGTACAGCTGCTGGCTAGACAGTGGGACAGCCCAGATGGTAGATTCAATTCATCCACAAATTCAGTGGCGATGGGTATGGTTTGTTGGGTTTAATGTAACAAAGTGACTGGAACTATACGTAAGACGCCATAGTGGAGGGGTTCATAAAATTGCCACCACCTGGGGTCCTTTTAATGTGCTCTGACATCACACACTACACGAACCTTTAGAATTTTACCTCTATGAAATTACGACCAGACCACCACAACCAGAATCGAACCATCTTTCAGGTCAGCAGACAAGCGACGAAACCAATAGGCCATCGAGCCGGCTCGTGAAGGTGGGGTGGGGTACCAAGACTAGACTGAATTTCTTCATTTGTTAAGCTGCATGCAGTTCAGTGAATCACTGCACTTTAATGATAAAGCCTGCTACGCAACCTACATATGTTCACTGAACTGTAATTAGCCACATAAGCAAGACAGAAAAAGTCCATGATTATGCATAACTGACTCAAGTGAAAAATTGGTGCACGAGATCCCAAACTGTAATGTGGAAGCTCTTATCGCCCACAATTAGCCCGATGCCATGCACATGACCACAAAATACACAGCCCACACAGATTTCGTGTGGGCATATGCATTTCCTTGTCATGTTTTTTTTGTTTTGTTTTTGCAATGTGCCTGCTATGTAAGAAGTGCACGTTATAAGGAATCTAGACATACCTTGCACAGCAGGGTCAGCCGATGGCACATCTTTTGCAACAGTGAAGGCCCTCTGGCCCATGGGCAGCTCAGCTGCAACCTCTTGAAATACTCGGAGTTCAATGCAATCTGAAGGGACACCTGTTGGAAAATAACAGCACCATAAGCTCTAACAATGGCTACAAAACTTGATTTCCTTACTCTGGAAATGGCTGTGTTAAACAAACATTTCATCTCGCCATTGTAACAAAATAGGTTACTTGGGAGTAAGTGGAACTCTAAGCTGGTGCACACCTTCAGACATCACACTATATTTGCTGCCAAAGCCCCGTGGTACAGCAGCCTGTATGACAGTACTCATATTAAATGATCTTTGGTGCTCACTTTCCTTCCTGTGTGGGAACAGAGCTACCTCTTCTACAAAAAGCATATCACCTTTAAACCCGAATGCTCGAAGAAGCAACTTTATCCATCTGATTTGCCTTTGTTTCTGATCTTGAAGCACCACTATTAAGTTTTTCTTGTTTAAGTAAAGCTAATCTGTACCAGCAAAACATTTTGTATTGCTATTAGCACCCGCATGTCCACCCAGGCTTCCCCTTTTATTATTACCGTATCCTCTTTCCTGCCACACTTGTGCCATAATGACTAGTTCTACTAGTTCACCTTCCACTTTTCTGCTTTATTTTATCATTTTGTCAAAGAGAGGACAAATAGACACATATAGTAACCACAAATGAACATTAGACAAGTAATTCAAATGTAGCTAACAGATGCACACTTCTACAAAGCAGCCAAGCACAACATGGCGTGCGCTTTGACGACAGAATTATGTGAAAGAAAGTTGGAAGGCCAAATATTCTTAAGTGGTTTCACCTTAGAATATCAGTGCGTTACAACGCACAACATAGTCTTAGAGTTGTTGCAGTGGTGGAACAGGCATGTCACCTTTCAGTACCCATACTGGTGTATTCAAAAAGCTGATCAACCACAGCAAAAACCACTTTAGAGGCAGTGCGAGATGTAGACTTACCGTACGGTTTCAATATGAACTAAAATAGTCAACATATGCAAGTTCACGCTATATTTGTATCAACACTGGATTTAAAATGAAATGATCAGGCTACTTTCATTTCATTTTAATAGCCTACTCTTCTGCATGTGCTTATCATGGTGTAAAGCCACCTTTACAATTTGGATTTGCATCACGCTTACTTATTCGGCATGCTCCAATCAGGCAAACGTGAAAACAAAAAAGATTCAAGAGTAACTCTGAATACAGACCATGCCTTAGGATGTGCACAACTGAACCGTAGTTACAGTGAGCGCATACAGTAGGTTTCTTCACCTGAAGCAATGTTTATCCTTGATAACTATGCATTGTGTTGTATGAAAGCTCCTCAAATTGCAACCATGGGATCTGCTGTTCTATACATGGACAGTTACAATAAATGTGCCCAATAATGGCAAATTAATAGGTAGCAGTGGTTAGGCTTCCTGTTTTTTGCTTCTTCAAGCCAGCGGTTGGGTACGGTGATGTTGCACTGTCATCCACTTTGCTGAACAATTTACAATGAAACATTAACCGAAGTCACTTTTTCACCTGAAGACTTTTTAGCAGGCTCCCCATCACAGTAGCACTAGAAAAATAGGTGCACAGCATAACAATACTAAAACTCCAGCCAGGGAGAAATAAAAGAAAATTAAACCTGCAGGGGCTGTGGGTTGCAGGCGCTGTGCTTATGACTATGGCCCTTTAGTTCGCCATGACAGTCATGACACACTTTAGGTTTTTGCTTAAACTTGACAAGTCGGCCAGCTTTTGTGCATCTCTGGGATAAGCTTGGAGCAAATTTTGTCCAAAATGTCGGTTGGTAGAAGGAAAGTGGGAAAAACCACTATAAGCACAATATGGCGCCGCTGTTAGCTATTAATTGCTGGATTAGTCGTGCTACAACATTGAATAACAATGTAAAACTGCAGTAATACGGATAAGCGGGCCAGTTGGTTTTGCTGCATATGTAAACAATGTAAAAACCCAAAAATGCATACAAATGTCTTGGCAGCAGATTACCCATGTGCAGTTGTTACCTTAGCAATGCTTGAACTGCATATACGTTTCTCTTCCGCTTGCTGTGTAACATGTGGCGTTGTTTCAGCAGTGACCTTGATAGTATAATCTTCATGGTATAACCTGCACTCCAGATTTTGAAGAGAGGCAAGACTGCTGCTTCTGCAATTAAGAAAGGAACTTTACCATCCAGCATCCAAAATATTTTTACCCTCATAAACCAACCGAACTGCTTGTAAAGGCAGTTTGGCTGGTTCATTTATCAGTTTAGAGGTGAATAATAGGTCTAAACAAATACAGCACAGTTCTAAACACCAAAACACTGCCAGCCTTTGAACGGTGCTTAGCAGGTTCTGATACTGACCTACAACGAAACCCTTTGCAAGTAACCTCAGTTTCTGAAAGCAGATGTTTGCCTTGGCAAAGCATGGTGCACTGACAAATGATAAAGACTGAAACGTATCTAACTAAAAAAAAAGATTGTTTTCATGTCATTAACAATTTTTAGGTCCTTTTAAAGGGGCAGTGACACAGAAGATGGTAGTTCTTGCCTTGCAAACTTCAAATTGAACTGAAGAGAAAGAATACTTCTTCATGAAGCTTCACTTTATGAAGAATCTACTACCTTTATGACAAGGGCGCCACTCTTTTTAATCTTTTTTAACCTTTCTCATCTTTGACCACCAGTTTTTAACTGCAGATAACGGCACCCATATATTCTGCAGGGGGTTTCAATAAACCCCGGTAGTTGGCAATGACTGTGTTTCTTTTCTTCATCTGTGCATCTAAATTTTGCTGCAACCACTCAACATGCATGGTCCCTTAAATACAATTGTGTTGGTTCATGACTGAAACATATCCTTTTTTTCTTATTTCAATAGAGCCTTTTCTTAGTCTAAGTGTTCTTGCCACTTCCAAAACTTAGCGTACATGTAATGGATTGTTGCACACATCACTGTCGCCTACCAGTGCTGCATAAGCACACTATTCGGATTGTCAGAATATAGCTTCCCTGCTATATTCTCATGGTGCGGGCTGAGGTTTTATTCTTTTCCTGCCTCACAATAACAAATGTCAGATGATGTCAGAGGCATGTGGTTAAACGCACTCTAGTAAGGTTTGGATTTCTCGCTTACTCAGGCTAATGATCGATAGCAAACTATTTAAATAAGCATGCACAAAGCTGCTTATGCTGTCTGAATGTTCCTCGTGTCCGTGCAGCTTGTATTTACCACCAGGACGCATTGCTGAAATGTATAATAAACACGGGCAAGCAAAGAGTCCAGCAGAGCACAACTTCAAAAATATTTTTCATGCTTAAAACAAAAAGCAATTTGAAAAGCTTTCTCAGTCAGTAACCAATGAAGGTTACTAGTAAATGCGTTATTTGCCATATCTTTACTAGAACCACCTCAATGCTAACTTTACGACGAAACATGTACAAAATCAAACTTTTTTTGCAACTTTGTCACCAGCTGTACACATTATTTCGTACTGTGTACATGCCAAATTATTTTCTTGCCTACAGTAAAACTAACCGACAATCAGCTAATATGAACTATCATATTTCACTAAATGTTCTCTCTCTATAGAAAAATCCCCAATATGGACCATACTGTCCATATTTAAGGCAACATAAAAAAACCACGAAAGCGTAAAAGTTCGTAAAACTTATTTTAAGTGAAAATTCTACCATTGTTCTACAGAGAAAATTTTGTCTTAACGTAATTAAGGACTAACATATATTTTTTTAATACCTGGGGTATTACGTCCCAAAACCACCATGCTTATGAGCGACGACGTTTTGACCACCTGGTCTTTAACGTGCAGTGACATTGCCCAGTACACGGGCCTCTCCCATTTGGGTTCCATCGAAATGCGACCGCCGCGGCCGGGATCGAACCCGCGACCTTCGGGTCAGCATCCGAGCACCGTAACCGCTACACCACCGCGGCTGACGAAGAACAGATTTTTTTTTGACAACGCGTTTTACCAACCGTGGTTTCTTGCTTTCTGGAAAAATTCACATGCTGCTTGGGTTCCCTTGAGTTATCGTTCCCCTCTCTGGCTGCTCGCGCCTCGACGCTACCTGCCGTCAGCCACCTTTTATCAAACAACGCGTAGGAGATGCGCTTTGGCCCGACGGGGAGCACACGCGTAAAGCTGCAGCGCGCCAAGATTTCACGGTAGATATCGTCTCGTCTTTCGGCGCAGCGGCATACAGGCAGCGTAAACGGAGGCTCACCTAACGGCGCCAGCACAAAGAGAGACGCACACATGAGAGGCTGCACTACGGCACTGACAAGCCCGAAAATTGCTGACAATCGCAATATTCTCGTCCTTAATTCCCTGCGAATGTGTAACAAAGAGTAATGCAACAGCTGTGGACAAGCAATGAGCGCGAAATGAAAATCTCGCGTTCGGGCCAAACACGACCTCCACGATCATTCCGCGAATTCCGTAATTGCTGTATTTTGTGCTCTCACTACGCATTCCGCCTCAAAAAAGCATGCACAATACAACCAGCGAAAAAACAAATTATTCGAATCGCAACGGCACGGCGCGCAGATCAAAGCGCGGCAGGAAACGTCGACAAACCCGCACGCACTGTGTTTCCTCGCCTTCATTCGAAGCGGCCTATTCTTGGTACAATTTGACAACAGATTAATTTTAGCGGCACGAGCTATAACCACAACGGCGAATAGATGGGAAGTCGGGCACTCACCTCGAAAACGTAGAACGGATGAAAAAAGCGGCGCCAGCCAGGTCCCGTTCTGTGCGTACGTCATTAACGTTAGGACTAGGCGTTGAAGAGGGTAGTGACTGTGGACGGATGATTGACGATGGCGGTGCGCCCTCTGCGGTCGAATGGGTTTCTCTTTCTGCGATGCCCTCCTGAACCGCCGTTTCGAATGAAATACAGTTTCGTACAATAAAAGTGGTGCAAAACTCGTAGTCGTGGTGATGGTTGCGGTGATGGTATGCGACGGCCATATTTGTATGAATTTCTGGAGGTCATGCGTATTTCAAGTGATTACTTGCGTCCAAATTTTTTTTGATGGAGGATACACTTGTTTTTTGCAGTAGTCAGCGAAAAATTATTGTTAAATGTGTGCTGTATCTTTGATATTCGCGAAGGGGTGATGATGATGATATCTGGTGTTTTATGGCGCAAGGGCCAATGATGGCCAAAGAGCGCCAGGTCACGGGACAAAAAAGGAAAGACATGCAAATAATGATGGCGGTCAGTGGCTGTATAGGGGCCTAAAATTCCACGCGCCAGGTGCGGCGCGGGTAAAACATATGTACAATAAAATCACGATGATGTGAAATGTGCGTGCAGAGATGTATATCTATGTACAATGAAAGCATGGCGATGACGTATAAAGTCGTCAATGGTTGTTCGATGGGCGGTGAGTGATCATGTTTCCCGATGGTGATGAACGGTGAATAGCACGTCTGCCTCTTCAAGTCCTTTGAGCCCAAAGGCCTGGAGGTCAGTGCTCTTGTGTGAAAGAACTACCTCAGCAGCTGCCTCTGTTGAGAAGCCGTGCTGAGGTTGCCTGGGTATATAACATTAAAGTTAGGTACATCTTTGAAGAAGTGAAGGAGTGAATCATATTTAAAAATAGGTTCGTTACCTATGAACATTGAGGGATGGAGTGGGAGATGCTGGCGGAATGACGGAAAATGCTTTTCTCTGATGGCATCAAGATGAGTGCATTGAAGCAGGATGTGAAGCACAGTTAGTGGCGTGCCACATTTCTCACACATGGGTGGATCATCCCCAGACAAAAGGTGTGCGAGTGTACTGTGTGTGTGTCCTATTCTGATTCTACAAAGTGTGACTTCTGTATATCGTGACTTTGATACCGGTGACCAGACTCCAAGGCGCGGCTTGATGATATGCAATTTATTTTTCGTTTCTCTATCCCACAAGCGCTGCCAGTGCGCCCTTAATGATTTCTTCAGAAGGGGCTTAAGATCTAATGCAGGGACTGCGATTGATGGATTGGCAGCATTTTCCTGGACGGATGCAGCCAGTCTGTCCGCCAAGACATTTCCCTCTATCTCACAGTGTCCTGGGACCCAGTACAACACAACATGCTGTTCGAGTGTGCAAATAGTAGATAGCAGTGAATACAGCGAGGAGATGACAGGGTTTTTGTGTTTCTTGAAGGTTTTCAATGCTGTTACAACGCTTATTGAGTGTGTATATAACTGAATTTTGTAGTTTTAATTGCTTAATGTGTTTAACGGCGGTATATATTGCATATGCTTCTGCAGTAAAAATACTTGTATTAGGGTGCATAACGCCGGCATCCGAAAAGGACTGACCGACCGCCGCATAAGACACCTGTGTGAGATTTCGAAGCATCAGTAAAGTATTCAGGGTAGGAATATTTGTGCTGTAGTTCAAGAAAATGTGTGCGGATATGTGCGAGTGGTGCGTGTTTAGTAACCTGTACAAAGGATAGGTCACACTCTATAATCTGCCACTGCCACGGTGGAAGCTCCTTTGCGGGAGGCATCAGTTTGTGTTCAAGTGGGACACCCATCGCTTCTGCCAAGCCTCTCACACGTAGTGAGTAGGGCTGTCTCACTCGAGGACGGTTATAAAAGAGGGTGGAACTGGACAAGTCATTTATGGCAGGGTGTGCTGGGTGCTCATTTCCCGCATTAACTTTTAAAAAATACATGAATGATAGGTATGATCTCTGCAAATGAAGTGGCCATTCGTCAGAGTCCACATACAGGCTGTCTACAGGGCTCGTTCTGAAGGCACCTGTAGAAAGGCGAATGCCAAAATGATGGACAGGATCAAGCATTTTTAAGACACTTGGTGAGGCGGACTGATACGTTATGGAACCATAGTCCAGACGCGTGCGTATTAGGCTCTTGTACAGATTCAACAGACATTTTTTATCACTCCCCCACGAAGTGTGCGACAGCGGTTTTAAGAGGTTCATTGTTTTCAAACACTTATTTTTGAGATGTTTTATATGCGGCACAAAGGTTAATTTTGAATCTAGAATTAGGCCTAGAAATTTGTACTCTGCCTCTACAGGTAACCGCTGCCCATGCACATCAATTTCGGGATTTGGGTGGAGGCCTCTCTTTCTAGAAAAGAGGACACAGATGCTCTTTTGTGGGTTTAACCTGAAACCGTTCTTGTCTGCCCATTTGGACACCTTGTTCAGGCCAAGCTGTACCTGCCGTTCACACATTGCGAGATTGCAGGACTTAAAACCTATCTCTATGTCATCCACGTACATGCAATAAAACATGTTACGCGGGATCGAAAGACGCAAAGAGTTCATTTTTGAAATAAAAAGAGTGCAGCTAAGCACCCGCCCTGTGGTACTCCAGTTTCTTGGACAAACACACGTGATAAAACATTTCCCACTCGGACACGGAATGTGCGGTTTGACAGATAGCTCTGTATAATAGTCAACATTCTACCACGTATGCCGAAGTGTGAGAGGTCTCTCAGTATTCCGAAACGCCATGTCGTATCGTAAGCCTTCTCCATGTCGAGAAATACCGAGAGAAAGAACTGCTTATGAAGAAATGCATCGCGGATTTCTGTCTCGATACGTATTAAATGATCAGTTGTAGATCGTCCCTCTCGAAATCCACACTGGTATGGATCCAAAAGATTGTTTGATTCTAGAAAATGTAGCAGCCGCCTGTTTATCATCTTTTCAAATACTTTACACAGGCAACTGGTTAAAGCTATAGGCCTGTAACTCGAAACAAGGGACGGGTCCTTGCCCTGTTTCAGGATTGGAATGACAACAGCCTGTTTCCAAGCTAAGGGCATCTCGCCGGAGAACCATATAGTGTTGTAAAAGCTAAGGAGAGTTTTCTGTGTTTCATAAGGTAGGTGTTTTAACATTTCGTACATTACACGGTCGGAGCCATGTGCAGAGTTGTTGCAGCAATTCAGCGACGCCTGTAGCTCTGCTAGGCAGAATGGTCTGTTGTATGGTTCGTCTGTTGTGGATTTGCGTTCAAGTTTTTGTGCTTCAATTCTTCCTTTTACCTTTTAAACGTTTCCGAGTAATGAGATGAGCTGGAGACATGTTCAGAATGCGCACCGAGGGAGTCGGCTTGGTCTTCCAGGGTGTCGCCCTGTATGTTTACTAAAGGAAGTGAAAAAGTATGTTGCCCTCTTATTCTATTGACCCGGTTTCCAGGCCCTACCTTCGTCGGTGTAGGAATTTACTCCTGACAGAAACTTCTCCCAGCTTTCTCTCCTAGCCTGTCGGCGCGTTCTCCTCCCTTGGAATTTCGCTTGCTTTAACATTTCAAGATTTTCAGCCGTAGGGGAGTCACGCAATAGCCTCCACGCCTTATTCTGCTTCCCCCGAGCCTTGCGGCACTCGTCGTTGCACCAGGGGACACGACGTTTGCTTGTCACCCTGGCTATTTCCGGTATACATTGAGAGGCAGCGTTAATTATAAAAGCAGTAAAATACTCAACAGCGCTGTCAATACTAAAGAAGGTATGTCCGCGCAAGAAATACTTGTTAGTTTGTGGAACTCCTCCCAATTCGCTCTGTCAAGTTTCCACCGAGGAGCCTGAGGTGGATATTCATTTGCTGTTCGTGTTTTGAGGAGTATTGGGAAGTGGTCACTCCCATAAGGGTTTTTAACCACTTCCCAGTTAAAATCGAGTAAAACAGATGAAGAGATGATGCTAACATCGATGGATGAATATGTGTTGTTCGTGAGGCTAAGAAACGTGGGTTCTTTTTTGTTTAGTAGACATGCGCCTGAGGAAAAAAGAAAATTCTCAATGAGGCGCCCTCGCGCGTCGGCGCGGGAGTCGCCCCAGAGGCTGGAGTGAGCATTAAAATCGCCTAAAACAAGGTAAGGCTCCGGCAACTCATCTATAAAGGATTGAAATTCGTGTTTGTGTAGCTGATAGTGTGGTGGTATGTAAATTGAGCAGATAGTCATGAGTTTGTTTGCAATTATGGCTCGAACAGCTACTGCCTCCAGTGCCGTTCGGAGAGGAAAGTGTTGGCATCCCACGCTCCTATCCTGTATAATTGCAACACCGCCAGATGATGCGAGAGCATCCTGGCGGTCTTTCCGAAAAACGGCATACTGACGGAGGAAATTTGTGTGTTTCGGATTTAGTGTGTCTCCTGTACACACAGCACTTTTGGACAAAATTTTCTAAGGAGTTCTTGTATATCGTCGAGGTTGTGTAACAGTCCTCTAACATTCCATTGTAGTATGTTGTCCATTTTGAATGCGTGTGTGTGCTGTGTGTAGCAAAAGAAGAAAGTGATTTATTTTACAGAGCCTTTGTCAGGCCCTGTAATAGGCCTTTTGTCTTTTCTGGAGCGGTCGAGAGCATCTCGCCACTCCTTAGGCGCAGACTGCGCCGGTGGACTCGAAATGTCCATCGCGTCTGCCGAGGCGACGGACAGTCGCTCTACCGAGCGGGGTTTGCGAAGGGTAGGCTTCGTCACGGAGGACGAAGCCTTCGACCCCACCGGGCCAGAGGTCGAGGGGACCTCTTTGGCTTGTGCGCTGCCCTGGCTGCTGCCAGGGTTCGCAGGGGCCTTTGGTGGGGCCGATTTCGGGGAAGGCGGGGCAGCCGAGGCTGCTCCCACCATGGGGGGCGGGTGGCGTTTGCCTCGGCACGCCAGGCGTGGTCCGGGGCATCGCCGGAGGCCGTAGTGGTGCTGACCCCCCCTCGCGCCACTTCGGCGTACGTGTTCCCTGCGAAATGCGGGGAAACACGCTGCCTGGCTTCACGAAAGCTGATGTAAAGCTTGATCTTTGTTGTAATTATTTCTTTTTTCTCTCTTCCAGGCCACGCAGGACCTGGAATATGCCGGGTGGTCTCCATCACAGTTGGCGCAGTGATATTGAGACGTGCATTCATCGTCAGCGGAATGTCCAGTGGTGCCACATTTTGCGCAAGTAAGCTGGCCTCGGCAGCTCTGGGAGCCATGCCCAAACCGCTGGCACTTAAAGCAACGCCGCGGGTTGGGAATGTACGGTCTCACGGGCAGTTTCATGTAGCCTGTTATTATTTCAGAGGGAAGTGATGTAGAGCCAAAAGTAAGTATTATATGTTTTGTGGAAATTTCTTTGTTGTCCCTTCTTATTGTTATGCGTTGTACCTGGATGACGTTCTCGTCTTTCCATCCTGTCAAAAGTTCTTCATCGGTCAGATCCATGAGGTCGCCATCGGACACGACACCCTTTACGGTATTCAGTGTTCGGTGTGGTGTGATGGTAATGGGCTGATCGCCAAATGCTGTTAAGTTATGTAATCTCTGGTACTGTACGTGGTCTTTCAGTTCGAGCAGGAAGTCACCACTGGCGGTCTTGTTGGCTTTGTAGCCCGCGCCTAGTGTTTCCATAAGACATTTTGATACGAGAAAGGGTGATAAGTTTCTGGCCTTCTTTTCTGTGCTGTCGCAGTGTATAATATTGGTATTTCGGGAAGTTTTCTTTCTTGGTCGGGAGAAGTTCAAAAATGGCATCGGTGCGCCACCTCTTTGAGGGGCGATCAGTTCGGTGAGGATAAGGGGATCCCATCGGTTGTATTGTGTGTTCGGCAGCCATGCCAGCCGCCCACCTCCGAGCCCAACGAGGGGACGCTACGAGAGGCGGAGGAAACGTAAGCGCCAGCTGTACATGGCTGCTATAACCTAATATGTCTACCCAAGGTTGGATATCGACACCAGGTTAACCCTTGCCGCCCAGGAATATGGAAGTAAAAAGAAGGGAGGAGAAGACAGGACAAATCAAAAGTGCGAGAGAAAGACGAAGATGAGGGGAGAGAGAGACAGGAAAAGGCGACTGCCGATTTCCCCTGGGTGGGTCAGCCCAGGGGTGCCGTCTACGTGAAGCAAGGGCCAAAGGGGTGTGTTGCCTCCGCCGGGGGGCCTTAAAGGTCCAATCACCCGGCGTTGGCTCAAGCCCCAGGATCCCCTTTTCCCCGGACACGGCTAAGCCACGCACGGCTACGCGTGGGAGGGGATCGAAACCCCCCCCCCCCCCGTTGGCTCAGGTCCGTGGTGACGCCACTCACCAAACGCCTGCTTGCGCAGACGCCCCTGTGGGGTCGCGAAGGGGTGGAGTCTGTGTTTGTTAAACGTGTGATGTATCCCTGATATTCGCGAAGGGGTGGAGTCTATGTTTTTCCTGGACTCTATGTCCGCTTTTCTGTCCGTAAACTGGGGCGATTTTTTACAGTGCACTGCAAGTACAGTTGCACAGTGCCTACTACGCAATAATGCTTCATTTTGCGAATCAGCGAAGGGCTCACTACGCGTCCGTAAGGCAACCTGCGGACCGACACAGCTGCTCACTTTGTTGATGCTTTTATTAACGCAATAGCGTTAAAGAGCTCGTTTCGCAGCAATGCCTGCGTCGGCGTCGGTGTCGGTATCGGCGTCGGCGTCGTTGGTTGTGAGCGAAAAATCATCATCTTTCGTGACCGTAAAATCGAGAAAGATGCAAATAAAATAAATAATAAAAATTTCCGGGTCCGAGGGAGGATCGAACCCAGACCGTCTCCGTGGCAAGCAGGTGTTCTACCACACAGCCACGTGTCGGCTTGGAAATGCCGCAAGGAATAACTTCCTCTGCTTGGAAATGCAGTGAAAATAACTTTCATGCTTTACAAACACACCCGTCCTGTATACAGGCGTCACAATACAACATGTAATATCGCAGTAATATTGCGCGATACAAGCGTTACATTGCCATCGGGGCGTCAGAACGTGTGAATATCACAATGACATCGTGGTTTAAAGCCAGCCACCCATTACAAAAGGCACACACGTTACTGCGCGTATTGCCTTAAGACCCCGTAGTGGGCACATAGCAAGTTCGAAAACATTTCACGCGCATAATTGCTCGTGGTTTAAAGCATGCTGCCCATTACATAGTATGCACTAAGTGATTGAAGTACGCACTATGGACATGACATCGCTATCACGTTCAACTCTTAAAGGCGAAGCATAAAGGGGAACTTCGGCGATTTTTCGATATTCACCGATTTAAATAAAACTTTCAACATATCTTCTCTTCGCTGCCCTGATGATATGTGCCAAATTATACAGCCGTAAGTCATTTAGTTTTTGGGAAACGAATTTAAAAAAATTAGTAGCCAATTCCGGACTCATGCCTTCAAATGCGGGCCACCCTGTGCACGTGACGAATCTCAGCATAGGTCGGCGAACTCACTCATGAGTCGACTCACTCGGACTCACTCAGACTCAGATTGAGCCGTGAGTCTGAGTCTGAGTGAGTACGGGTGAGTAATACTTTGGTGAGTATGAGTCCGAGTGAGTCCGCGGTAGAAAAGAAATTTTTCGTGAGTGAGTCCGAGTGAGTTCGGCTCAGGAAAATTTTGGTGAGTCTGAGTCCGAGTGAGTCCAAAGTGCAAAATATATTTCTTGAGGGAGTCTGAGTGAGTTACACCTTCTTTTGCCGACCTATGGTTCCTATCTACTCATCTTCAGCATTACTATCGGCCTTGCCAGAATTCACGGTTTTACTCACGTCTACTCACACATGTTCCAAAGCAGTGTCGTTCATAAATCATTTTATGATTTTAATATTTATTGATCAGAGGCGCGAATTACGTAAGGGGGTGCCTTGACCCCCCCCCCCTCCCCCCCCCCCGTTAACTTTTCCAGAGAAGTTTTACATAAATATATCTTATATTCTCATCCCTTTCAAGAAAAATGACCTTACTGGTTTGCGAGCACTCATAACTCGTATCGAAGGTACATATCAAAAGGCGCCAAGAAGAGCTCCGATTACGTGAGATATTGGTGTTGAAGAGCATTGACACCATGGTCGAAAAGGCTAATTGTAGGCTAACGGACTCATGAGTCGACTCACTCAGACTCACTCAAACTCAGATCTAGCCGCGAGTCTGAGTCTGAGTGAGTCCGGGTGAGTTATGTTGTGGTGAGTTTGAGTCCGAGCGAGTCCGGTTGAAGAAAAAAGTTTGGGTTAGTGTGAGTCCGAGTGAGTCCGGCTCAGGAAAATTTTGGTGAGTCTGAGTCTGAGTGAGCCCTGAGCGCAAAATATATTTTATGAGTGAGTCTGAGTGAGCTCCACAAGTTTTGCCGACCTATGCGCATCTGTCTACTCCTTTCTCGCCCAGTAGACGGACGCAGCGCGCGGCGCGCTCTTTTTTCGTCGAGGCGACGGCTGACGCTAGCACAGTTGTGTAGCGCATTTCGTGAGGTCATCGCATACCCAGCATGGAGAATGGAGCAGCCCCCTGTTTCGGTTTCTGTTTTGACTCATCGTTCATTGCTTATTTAAAATTATTGACGAGAGTGTCGGCAAAATGAACCCCCCCTAGCTGTTGCAGGACTGTTAATACTATTTGAAAACGGGGTTATATCAGTATGGTCGAAAATGCACCAGAGTTCCCCTTTAAGGGTCCCCCAATTTTTGATGATGCTGATTAATTGTCTGGGCGCTTTGTAATGGGTGTACCCACTCATTGCGCAATTTTGTTTTGACTAATTTGCTTCAGAAGAAAAATCTTCAGACGTGTATTGCGAATAACAGTGGCCTGCCCATTTATTTACATGCAATATTCGATAGAAGCGAAACGAGCTGCACGAGAGTGCAGCGTGTGCGCCCTTGTTGCCATCGAGAGTGAAAATTTCCATGCTTCAGATGAAACGAAAGAACTTGTCCGAAAGGGTACAAATGCCTACGAACACAACTGTGGGATGCGACATCTTCGGTTGGCAAAAAATTACACCATCTCCCGCTAAAGGGAACCATGTGTAGATGCGATGCAGCGGGCGCTAACGCTTACACTGGCGGCGGCGTTGACGCTGGCGCTCATCGCGGCGTTGCGCAGGAGAGAAAACTGGGGAGGCGCAATCACGCAGTGATGGAACGGTGTTTCCTACTGGGACATGCCAATCGCTGCTAATGGGCGATGAGAGACAGAAGACTGATTGGACACAGAGACCCGCAGTCCGCATTTTCGTTAACGCGCACGCTGCGAATTTTTATCGTTCGACAACGTTTTATCGTTCGGAGAAATCTCCCACCGGCACAACCTTGCACGGTCAAGATCCACTGCCTATATATACGGGGTGGACCAGTGAACGGTTGTCCAGCGCGAGCAGTCGGTTTTTAAAGACGATAGTCTTTCTTGGGATACTTAAACGCAAAAATTTTGGTCTGTCTGTCTGTCTATCTGTCTGTCCGTGACCCGATTCAGCTAGCTACAGGGCCAAAGTTTACCTAATTTCTGAACGCCCAGCCATCTTGGACTGGTATTTGCTTTCATACCATGACCAGGATTTGGGGACATTTGCACGTAGTGCCCTCTCTTGTCGGTGACAGCGGCGGCCTGCCGTAACTGAATGGGAGGTAGGCGAAAAAGATCATATCTCATGAAAAAAGTTAGTTATCAAAAACGACTCCCGGTTCTACAAAGCAGAGACTTAATTAAACATTCTGTCAAAATTAGTGTCGCACTACAAACCACGTGGCTTCCCAGAGTGTTTAATATTTAACAATGGGTCCCATGTATTTCCAATGGGGGTGCTCAATTGTCTAGGGAAGCCACATGTTTTGTAGTGCGATACTGAAATTTCGCCACAGTGTTCTAGTAGGTCTCTGCTGTATAGATCCCGGAGTCGTTTTTGATAACTAGCTTAGTTCAAAAGATATGATTTTTTTCGCCTATTTCCCATTCAGTTATGGCAGGATGCGGTTGCTGCCGCCGAGAGATGGCGCCACGTACGAATGTCCCCAAATCCTGGGAATGCTTGGGAACATATTCGATCAAAAAGTAAATACTATGCAGACCTGAGGCCCAACATTAAAATGTAAGTATCCAGCCTTGTGTGTTCTTTTATTCAACGTAGAGTAGGCGCCAATTCAACGTACAGTAGGCGCTGTCTGAGGCAAGGCAAAACATAGGAGTACGGCCGGCACAAGACTATCGTCTTTCGACGACATTTGCAGCGAAGCACGCAGATACGCGGCCAATTTTTCAATCAAGAAACTCGCCAGCAGACGCTGCCTGCGTCGGCGTTGAACGGTTGTGCAGCGCGAGCAGTCGCTTTTTTCAATCAAGAAACTCGCTAGCAGACGCTGCCTGCGTCGGCGTTGCGAGGCGAGAGAGGGGGAGCGTAGGAGAGGGGAGAGGGGACAGGCATGCGCAATGGGGGGTGTAAACGCTGCGGGAGGGATGCCTAGAGGAGAGAGGGGGGAGCGTAGGAGAGGAGAGGGGGGTTGGGATGCGCATGCGCAGTGGGGGTGTGGTCGCCGCGGGGAGGGATGCCTAGAGGAGGGAGAGCGGGGAAGGGACGCGCATGCGCAGTTGGGGTGCGGACGCCGCGGCGAGGGATGCCCAGAATAGAGAGAGGTGGAAGCGTAGGAGAGGAGAGAGAGGGGGGAGGGGACGCGCATGCGCAGTGGTTGTATAAACGCCGCGGGAGGGATGCCTAGAGGAGAGAGAGGGGGGGAGCGTAGGAGAGGAGGTGCGTGGAGAGGGTTTGCGTATGCGCAGTAAGGGTGGTCACGCCGCACACCACCACCACCACCACCGGATTGAACTTCGCCATAAGATGCTTCACATCTAAAAGATACCGCGACAATTACGCTGACGTCGCTACACTGTTGAACTGTTGACTCAGTGGCTGAGCGGACGCGTTGCACGCGGTGTTTCTTTGAAAACCGCCGCAAATGCCGCACATGCGTTTGTGACGCCATACACGTTGTTGTAGCGGTTTTTCTGAACGCTCATCTTGGGCGATCCGCACTGTCTGCCTGTCATGACCGCTGTAGTGCGAGCTCGGAGCAAATTCGTGTTCCGGAGATGCTCGGGCTATCCAGCACAGCACCCCAGGTCATCACATGTATTCTGCGAAAATGTTTTATTTTGTTTTGTCGCCTACGAGAAAATGTCACTTCATGTTTCTTTTTTCTTCTTTTCTAGTTCGTTTCTAGTTATGTTTCCTATACCTCTCCATATGCAAAAATATGCTGTCTGAAACGTGTGCACCTAAAGACAAAACAGTGATCTACATGGTGAAAGGAAACAACCATGACTAGTCATAATTACTTTTGGTTAAGTATGTCGTGTCTAGTACATATAGTGGGTATGAGTAACCAGCTGAGGCTATAGCAAGCGCAAGGTGTTAACGTGAAGTGCTTTTTCACTGTCGAGAAAGAAGAAGACGGCATTGACACAGAAGGGCAAAAAGCGTTGTTTCTGGCGTCTTTTCAAGACAAGTTTCATCGCTACCCTACAGCTGGTGAGTTGAACCGCGTTCTCTGCGCTTTTCATGAACAAGAAACTGTACTATCTGTGTTATGAGGAGGACGAACGGTAATCAAATGTCGAACGGGGGTTCTGACGAGTGGAGACCCTATTCAAGGCTCCACTGGCTCGAGTGCCTTTATCGGCCTGATGCAACGTTGCCTGAATGGCTTGCAGATCCTGCCGGGCCAGTCGCATGAAGTAACGGCAGTCGACATACAATAGGTTTAAGTTATAGGTTTGATAATACACTTGGCGTGTATTTTCAGCGTTGTAGTATTAGCAGCTGTGCCGCATTCTGCTTGAACCATCGGTTAGGTCGATGGCGACGAGCCCTACGCGGAAGCCTTAGTCGATCCTGCCGCATTCTCAGCTGTCTCCATGTTTTAGACACCAACCAACGTGTGCCCAAAGCTCGCGCTAAGAAAAGCGGCCTCACGCATGTTATATGTCCTCGTCACTCACAAATGCCATATGTCGGCCTACCTTGCTATCACTGTGCACGTTTTCGCTATGTTGACCATTCAGAGTTAGTTGCGAGGTGATCTGTCATCTGTCCAGCTTCATTGGAATGGTGTGGCGTTAAAGTTACCCTGACGCAAAGAACCATGCAGTAGAACGGCAACATTGCCCGCCCAGATACATGTCATCACTGTAAAAAGGCAGATGAAAACTTCGGTAAACAAAGCACACTTATACGAAGCAGATACGCAGCCGGCTTGGTTGCTTGTTTATTCCATCACACATGCATCAAACAGCACTGCTGAACACTTCGACTGTAGCCAATATAGTTAGGTCTATTTTAAATGCGAAGCATTTCTTAGCGAACTTCGGCGACTTTGAGCGTATCTATCTATCTAGCCGCCTACGACTTTGTGCTCTCCTGGCCGTATCGTTAATGGGATTTATACCAAATTTGGTATGGCATAACATGACTGTATGACGAACATAAATGGCTTTTCATATCATGAAAATCATGAATAACTTGTCATGAAAAGTATGATTTACATGCCACGCTCATAGCGCGCTCGCGGCCGTTTCGTTAGCTTGATATACACCAAATTTGGGATTGAGCGACGTGACTGTATGACGAACATAAATGACAGGTGGTAATATGCAAATAATGACGTGCATGTCATGTACAACCTGATTTACATGCCACGCTCATGGCGCGCTGACGGCCGTTTCGCTAGCTTGATATACACCAAATTAGGTATTGCGTGACGTGACTGTATGACGAACATAAATGCCAAGTGGTAATATGGAAATCATGACATGTCATGTGCAACATGACTTGCATGCCACGCTCATGACACTCTCGTGGCCGTTTCGCTAGCTTGATATACACCAAGTCTGGTATTGAGGTACGTGACTGTATGACTAGCATAAATGACAGGTGGTAATATGAAAATCATGACCAACATGTCATATACAACATGATTTACATGCCACGCTCATGGCGCGCTGACGGCCGTTTAGCTAGCTTGATATACACCAAATTCGGTATTGACTGACGTGACTGTATGACGAACATAATTGCCGAGTGGTAATACGGAAATCGTGACATGTCATGTGCAACATGACTTGCATGGCACGCTCATGACACTCTCGTGGCCGTTTCGCTAGCTTGATATGCAACAAACTTCGTATTTAGGGACGTGACTGTATGACGGGCATAAATGACGTTTTAATATGGAAACCATGACATGTCATACGCAACATGACTTGCATGCCACACTCATGGTACTCCCGTGGCCGTTTCGCTAGCTTGATATACACCAAATATGGTATTCAGCGACGTGATTGTATGACAAGGATAAATGACAAGTGGTAATATGCAAATCATGACATGTCATGTGCAACATGACTTGCATGCCAGGTGAAAGATTTTAATGTATCATGCTCGCGTCCGCCCGTCCGTCCGTCCGTCCCTCCAGCCGTGCCCTGGCACAGTGCCAGGTGGGCGCCGGGGCGCGCAAACGGACGCCGGTCGCGTTGGACTCTACAGCGCTCGCGCTTTGCTTGCGTAACGTCGCATTGCCGAGCGTCTCTAATAATTCTAGGAGGGAGACGCGCGCATTACGTCTCATTCTGACCGACCCCGTCTCAGTGGGCACAGGCGTTCGAGGAATACACTTTGGAATTGACAAATTGTCCGTCAATTTAAACGCTGGAACGCGGATGGCGTCTGCACGATGCGCAGAGCGCGAGAATACGAACGCATGCGAAATGGAGGCAGATTGGTCTCGCGTCTCGCTGTGATTCGAGGTAAAAAATTAAGCGAACATAAGTGGCAGGTGGTAACATGCAAATCTTGGCATGCATGTCATCTACAATGCCACTTACATGCCACGCTTGTGGTGCGCTTGCGTCCAGTTCGCTAGATTGATATACACCAAAATTTCTATTGCGCGACGTGACTGTTTTACGAACACAAATTACAGGCCCTATCATGTAAATAATGACATGCATATTATGTACAGCATGATTTGCTCCTTTCTGGCTGCTTCGCATCACATCGACTCCCACGGTGCGTGGGATCTGCCGGCTTTTTTTAAATACCTGACTGCGCCTTTGGTTACCCCCGCTGGATCGTTAACAGGGCGCCGTGAGATCTGACAGTCGGGAAGCCAAAATATTAGCGATCTCCTGTAATGCTCTTGGGGCTTTTTGATAATATCAGTGAGTGCGATTCTGCCAACACATTCGAACCTTGCTAAATCGCAGTGTAGTCTTGCACCGTTTGTTTGCATCAAAGAAAGCATTACTGGAACACGCGAGAAGAATGGTTAAAACAAGTAGTCGTTCACTACAGCTTATAGAGACTCCATGCACAAAGAATACGCTATCTTAAACTCACGGCGGCACGTGACCCACAGCCTGTAGGTGGGTTTCCGCAAACTAGGCAGTGAAGGGTGATATAGACTGGACTTCTAAAGAAGTTATAGAAGCACACATCAAAATTAGTTAAAAAAAACTACTTACAAGCATGCATAAAACGATAAAGGCTGCCAAAAAATAGTGACATACCGCCTTTGAAAGTGTGGATACGGTAGGGAGGAATAGATCACTAATGTTGTCAACGGCGAAGAGTGTAACTAAAATAATAAGCACCTAGATGTTATCGAAAAAGCGACCGAAGCATAGGTGGTAAATTGAATGCAAGTGATAAACAGTATAAAAGTCAATGGAGATTTACGACAAAAACGGAAATATACAAAAAAGACGGTAGGGAAAAATAGAATGATAGCTTAGAAAGCACTGCACATGTTGTGACTTTGTTCGTCCTTGTCTCGTAAACTTGTGCCGCTCTTTTATAGATCAAGGCCTGCGGTTTCCTAGCTGAGGATCGACGCGGATGTCGTAGCGGAAAAAAATATGTACCAGAGCAATACAGGACGAGGCTCTGTCAGCTGCAGCATAAGTCCTGAATCTACTCCGCTTGTTGTAGTAGAAGCTGGGATTTCACGCTACATTACACGTGGAAGGCGTCTATATTTCATGAGCAGTGCGATTTCGAGCTACTGGAAATATTAAGTAGACAGTGGAGATGAAGAAAATATCTATGCAGTACTAGTGGTAAAACGGAGACGCAATTGCTACAATTATAGTCGTTGGAGGCCTAGGTAACGCAAAGGAATAAAGGTTCAAATAAAGATGAAAAAGGCTGACCAAAAACAAACGCTGCAAAAGAGAATGATGAAATTGGAGCCTGGATGTCTTGTTGCATTTGAAAAAGAATGCAATAGATATCACTTCTTTTCATTAGTCGTATAGAACAGACACATGTAATTTATAATAATACGATCGGAGGCCCCGGAGTGACAGCTGTCATCATCGCTGTCGTCGTAATCGGGAGCTCGTGATGAATGGCACGCGCTGCCTCCATTCTGCGGTGGCTACTCTGCCTTTTTACATACCTCCACAAGGCGTACTGATGATGATAACATTATTGTTCCGCCACATAAGGAGGCCTCTTACTCCCCGTCCCCGGCACGCAGGCCTAGGTGATGAGGGGCCGGCACCTCCGCTATTAAAAGTAGGCAGATAGGTCTTGACTCTTCGCGGATTCTTCCGCCAGGCGGATGTTTTGTTGCTGCGAAGCAGGGTACTCGCTCCGCAGCAGGGCTTCCCTCGCCTCCCTAGTACTTACATTCGATTTAGCCCCTGGGGAGTTATCGCACTCCCAGATTATGTGGCCGAGAGGCCCTCTCGCCTCAAAGTGCTTGCACTTGTCGTTTTGCCTATGATCTGTCTGAACATGCTATGCCCAGACCGTCTTTACAAAATTACCAGCTTGCAACGCCTTCGTGTTGTTTAAACTTTCATCTGATGGTGGCACCAGGCTCGAAAGTAACCAATTATTTTCGACGATCTCTGTATAAATTGAATCCTATTATTGCGTCCTATTCATGTTCAGGCTCGTCTTTACTTGATTCCGCGTTTTTGCCGAAAACGAGCCGAGAGAGGGGTTTGTGCTCGTATGACTACCTTCATACTCACACGGTAACTACATATCGATGTGGCACCCGCATACCAAGCACCGAGTCCTCCCATGGCAAGGCGGGGCTCTGCTACCACAGTCAACCACCCCAGCACTTAAAGTTGTGCGTGTTTATAAGATTTAAGTGAATCTGAAGACAGCGTTTTAGATGGCGGTATCTAATAATTCGGGTAAACCTTGCCTGCGTAGGCTTTCATGTAGTGTCATGTAAAAAGGACGAATATACTAGTTGGTACGACATTATTCTCACAGTAGCGGACAGAACCGCACGGACGGCGTAAATATGCAGAATGCCGCGCTAACTAAAAAGTCAGTGTTTTGTTGTCCATGGTCAGGTGTATATTCGTCAGCGCACGATGAAAAAGGCGAGAGAAACAAAAACAAAAAGTCACCTCCACCCAGAAAGCTCAACTTGCACATGTGGCGAACGTCACAAAAGCAGACTTTCTTTCTCTGACAAAGACTGACAGCAACTAACAGAATCCCAGTTGTTAATTCCAGCTGCTTCGATTATTTTCTAGTGAGCTAGCTGTTCAGAATGTCTGGCCAGCAAATGGGCGCACGGTTAGAAAGGGGCTTGCAACCGCAGCTTGCGTGATGCACGGCGGCGGTGGCGTCGACACGCCAAGGTTTTCAGCTTTTTATACCTGCGCGTTCGCAAGCGATCGTTGGCGCACCTGCCTGTCTGACCCACATACATTTTGCCACAGGTCAGTGGAAGTCAACAGACGACCAACTCTACTGTAGGAACAAACAGTGCGCGGTGCCTCATGTCGCGCCCAAGTTTACTCTCGCAAGCAAACTTGACGATTGCAATGGGGCGGAAAAGCCGAAATACACACCGAAACGTTTTCCACTCTTCAACAGGTTGTGACTAATATTGTGTGGGTGAAAATAAAACAAGTTTTATTTGCCACTATGACGACTCTCCTTCGAGGTGCGTTCACACTTGGTCTCGAAGGGAGCGAAAGCGGCAAAACTCACCGGAAATCCGCTCGCTTCGCCGCCTAAGCGGCCGGAAAACCATGCCGCGAGGCTGACGCGAAAAAATCGGTCCGGGACCAATTTTTGCGTTGCGCGAAAGCGGAACGCCTTTCCGCTTCACGGGAAGCCGAACTTTGGCTGCTCTAACTTATAAACCACGTCACGTAAACAGCCGGCCGCAATTTCAATATGGCGGCCAAGGTGTCGGCGGTGGTTCGCATCGGCGCAATCGCAAACTGCCCGTGCAGCACGACAAAGCTCACGGCCTCTGCAAGGACGCGTTCATCGAGAGCCTGGTTTGGATTAATTCGCAATGCCCATAGACTGTCGCGCCGCCAAGCGGAATTCAGGATCGTCCTCTCGAGGAGGGTCAGTATGGCAGCGCTATACGCAATCGCTCCCTTGTTCGGTTGTGCTAGCCTCAGTGTTAACGCGTTAGCAAGCAACGAACACTATGACTTTGCATGTTTCCTGCATCAGTGAACAAACCGGGCCCTCCGTCACACGATAAATCAGGTGATCCGTTCTTGCGAGACGCGAAG
Source organism: Rhipicephalus appendiculatus (assembly GCA_030522465.1). Lineage (NCBI taxonomy): Eukaryota > Metazoa > Arthropoda > Arachnida > Ixodida > Ixodidae > Rhipicephalus > Rhipicephalus appendiculatus. Next base: position 251,072 of record JALIZH010010140.1, read on the forward strand.
TCTTCGTGAAAATACGTGGAAACTCGAGCTTTCGATGATAGCCCACAGCCTACTCATATCAGCTTCGCGAGGTTTTCTGTAGCCACATAGGTTAGTTAAATGTTATCGTCCGACCTATTCAGCTTAAACTCATCTTGTTTTACTTGCAAATAGCACTCGCCAGTGTTTTTGTACCGCATGATTCCCATAACATTGTACGCGGGAAGCCGCGCGGGCTCGCGATTTGCTCTTTTATACTGCATAGTCTCAAATTGGCCAGCGCTGCGCCGCTTGTGTTTGTATATTTGTTGATAGGTGGCAGCACACTGCAAGCAATTTGCTTGTTGACGGGTCAGGTCTTCTCTGACGGGTTTCAGAGCAAAGATGTTCTCCGCGCCCACATAAACGTGGTGACGCGGTGTGATGCTGCAGATTGCTTTCAGCAGTGGTGTTAAAGAAATCATCTTGACGACGAGGATTTCTCACTGGACGTAGAAGGCTGTGAAAGCACCGAGAGTGACAGCGACGATGAACGATCAGCTGCTAATTCGCGTAGAGCGACTTGCAGCTCACGTCCCCCTCGTTTGTTAGCTTCTTCACGTTCGTAAGTCCCTTTGATTGTATATGATCTATAATATCCTTGAGCGAGATCAAAATAAAATCTTGTGCATTGCATGTAGTGCAATTATTGTGGATATTACAGAGCTAGAGTGTAACAGAGCGCCGCATGCTGCCAACACGATCGAGCTCGACCAGCGAAGCGAAATGGTTAGAGCGATGAAACGTGCAGTCACGGCCACAATTCACGTCTCTCGGCTAATTTCTCCTGTACTTCACCGGTACCTTCCGAACGGCATAGTTGTTCGACGAATTTTCGCAACGTCGAAGAATTCGTCGTTGCGAAAAGCATACGTGCGTATTCTTTTCGATATTGATGTTTCGATCGTGCTGATCGAACCTGCAACATCCGAGTGCAGTGAATTGCGCACGGCTGGAGTCTGACCACGGCTGTGACACAAGCGCTACTGAATGGGATGTTAAATGCTTGTGTTCCGTTGAAGAAGCAACTCCGCGTTCCTGAATGAGCAGGTACTGACGACGGCATATGTTTGCAAACCATCACCACGTTAAACATTCGGTCCCGTGCAGCAGCGATGACGCTACTCGCTAGCGGCCTACTACTGCGCCAAATCCGTCAGGCAGGCTCGGTACATACTGCCTCGGAGTGCCGTTCATTTCATACCTCAATTCTAGTTCATGAAGTTTTCGCAGCACGCACGAGACTTCGCAAAGCGTCGCTTATGCACGGTAAGGGAGTTGAAATATAACCTTCCACACCGCGACGAATGATTAGGTGGCGAGCTTCCATGGTTTGGGAAAGTATTTCGGTCTCATATCCATTTCAGTGCAGCTCATGACTTCATCCAGTGAAAGTGGCACGGGCCGTACGTCCACACGTCCTATCTGTTCCTATGCTAACAAACGGCTTGACCCTCCTCCGGGCGCCATCTTGAATCGTACAGCGCGCCACCTATAGTTCGTGGGCATTGCGAATATTCCTGAGAGGATTGGAAGTAGGAGAAGGTGCAGCAGCAGCGAGTCGGCATGCCCTAACGTGTCTAGCTTTTGCACAGCCGGCTGAGACCGCCGCCGCTGCCTGTGCGTCCGCTCGTGTTGTTTCTGGTGGTGTATCTCCCGAAACGGCGTTTGAAAAGGTAAAAACTGTTCCTTTTCAGCGCTTTGCACGCATAACTTGAACTCGGTACGAAATTTAATGGTCAGGAAATGGGCAAAATGGAATGAATTCTCAAAGTGGCGAAGGCGGCGGCGGTGGCGTGCACCGGGAGCAGTACAAATGTAAACGTTTTCGACGCGCGTGTATTTGGTTTTCCGGCCGCTCTGGCGTTTTCGTTTTGACTTCGCTTCTCAAGTGTGAATGCGCCATCAGACTGAAATCGACACAGCGGCAGATATGCCAGTACGATCTAAATCAGGATGTGCGCTTCTGTTATCATGAGTGCTTAGTCCTTGGAGGAGAAATAACATAGCTCGGCATGTTAGAAAACCTTGAAAAAAAAGTTGACATAGACATATAAGCGGAGAGGAAGGCAGTTTTATCTATTTTTGTGTCTTGCTCTCAACTCTGTCTATGAGGAATATGTTTGGCAGCGCTGGTTCTAAAATGAGCCGGGCTGAGAATGCATCGTCAGTTTCAGATAAGCGTAGCTCATAACCAGCCGTCACCTGCTCAAAATAGGCGGTGCAGCATATGGCCGATATAAAAGAATGTGGGTCCAGAAAAGCGGTTGAAGTGCGGCATAAGCGTCGGCGTTGTGACGAAATATGGACACGACATCAGTTTAAGATGTCTGGATATGTGAGGCAAGGTTTATCGTGGGTTGCTGCAGAAATACGTGTCTTTCTGTAGGTGTACATAGACTGGTAATTGCGATAGCCCTTAGTAACGATGCGGACGCTTTTTTATTAAAAGCAAAGAATTAAAATGTGGTCCTAGTAGGAGGGTGCGCCTGACTCAAGTTTATAAGACGAACATTAATTATAGTGAACTGTGAATCCGATGCCCGCAAAAAATGGAGATTAGTTCTGCTCGTGATCTTGAGCACAGCCGAAATTTCATTGCGGTATGCTAAAACGCGATAATGTGCTTGGAAGTACGCAATTTTTAGAAATTAGCTTTCTAGACGGTAAAATCACTGAGATAAGACGCTTATTGGTTAAATGTGAAGTCTTTGACATACGTGCGCGATGTATTTCTGTTTATTCAATTGTGAAAGTATCAATCTATCAAGGCGGAAGACTTGCATGCCCCTTGAAACGGGAAAACTGTCCGTCGGTGTCCCGCGCCGGCGGCATAAACACGAGTGTTGTGAAAAACCATTACGTGATGACGTCACCATAGTACGTCATAAGAGCGTCATCGATCCTAAAAATATAGACATCACCATGAAGTCGCGTGCATTCAAGGAGACTCGTCCCACTCCATGACAATCTTATAGCGTCTTTTTACGAAGCAGTTTCACGCAATGACGTCGCAGCGTAGTAAAATTCTTGCCACACAGAAGGCCCTAGGTTCGATTCTCACCCGAGCCGAGCATTTTAAATGCGAAGCATTTCTTAGCGAACTTCGGCGACTTTCGAGCGTATCTATCTATCTATCTATCTATCTATCTATCTATCTATCTATCTATCTATCTATCTATCTATCTATCTATCTATCTATCTATCTATCTATCTATCTATCTAGCCGCCTACGACTTTGTGCTCTCCTGGCCGTATCGTTAATGGGATTTATACCAAAATTGGTATGACATAACATGACTGTATGACGAACATGAATGACTGGTCATATCATGAAAATCGTGAATAACTTGTCATGAAAAGCATGATTTACACGCCATGACCGTAGTGCTACTAAGGCCGTTTTCTTAACTTGATATATTCAAAATTTGGTACGATGAGACATTTCTGCATGACCAACATAAATGACGGGCGGTAATATGAAAATCATGACCTGCATGTCATGTACAACATGATTTACATGCCACGCTCAATGCACGCTCGCGGCCGCTTCGCTAGCTTGATATACACCAAATTCGGTATTACGTGACGTGAATGTATGACGAATCTAAATGAAAAGTGGTAATATGGAAATCATGACATGTCATGTGAAACATGACTTGCATGCCACGCTCATGGCACGTTCGCGGCCGTTTCGCTAGCTTGATATACACCAAATTTGGCATTCCGAGACGTGACTGTATGACGAACG